>CM019075.1:66451134-66943692 GCA_009667805.1 Leptobrachium leishanense | reverse complement strand
AGCCCGGCTCGTCCCGAGGGGCGCAGGCCGCCAGGCAGGAGGGGAGGGAGGCCTCGGGCGGCTCCTGGCCCTGTTCCAGTCCGTTGGGTGCCCCGGCAGCCCGTGTTCCTGGCCCTTCAGGAGCCGCGGTCGGAGGCATGATCAGGCCGTTTGAGCTGGTGGGGTGCAGGCAGGTGAAGGCTCTTGGTGGCCGCCGCTTCCTGCGGCTCCTCCGCGGGCTCCGGGCTGTGAGCCAGGCCGGGGTGCGGAGAGAGGACGCTGGCCCTCGGCGGCTCGGCCAGCTGGAGGGATGCGGGGGGATCAGACACAAACAGGCCCGGCTCTCCGGGGCCCTCATCCCGCTGATCTTTGAACACAGCAGCGTCTGCCGAGCCCCCGCACCGCCGAAAGCGAGCCGCCCGGCAGCTCCACACAACCACTTCCGCTTTTACGACACTTCCGGGATGAGGCGCGTGTGAGGCTTGAGGCGAGGAGGTCGCGAAGCTTGCGGCGCATGTGGGCGGGGCTGGGCCGTGGCGTCACTCTGTGCGACGGACGCCGCTCAACAAGGACGCTCAAACCTAGAGGGATCCTGACCCCGACTCCTCCCCGTGGACACAGACCCACGTGATCAGCCCCCCCTTCACAGCTCCATACCTTTATGCCTCATGTGACCAGCCCCACCCAAAACACTTACCCAGACAACGAATCCACACCGAAAGATGGGTGAACCCCCCCCCCCCCAATTGACACCAGGTCACCCTCTGAAAGCCGACACACTGCGCCCCTAAACTGAGGGGGGGTGTTGGCTCTCGTGAGGGTGTTGCGCGCTCAGTGTCCCCAACATAAAACGGCTCTGCGGCTCAGCGTCCAATGATCGGTGACCGCGCAATGGATCATCCCATGAAGGAGAGTTTCCATAGGACTGGATCACTGGATGAAGCGCACTTAACCTGAAACCAGGGGCGGATCCAGAGACTAGTCTGGGAGGACACTGACAGAAAATAAGGTGTTTTAGCAAGAGAGCCCGACTCACGAGAATTTACAGAGGTCGGCTCACAGGAGCTTACAATCTAGAGGAGCAGAGGTCCGGCTCACAGGAGCTTACAATCTAGAGGAGCAGAGGGTCCGGCTCACAGGAGCTTACAATCTAGAGGAGCAGAGGGCCCGGCTCACAGGAGCTTACAATCTAGAGGAGCAGAGGGCCGGCTCACAGGAGCTTACAATCTAGAGGAGCAGAGGGCCGGCTCACAGGAGTTTACAATCTAGAGGAGCAGAGGGTCCGGCTCACAGGAGCTTACAATCTAGAGGAGCAGAGGGTCCGGCTCACAGGAGCTTACAATCTAGAGGAGCAGAGGGTCCGGCTCACAGGAGCTTACAATCTAGAGGAGCAGAGGGTCCGGCTCACAGGAGTTTACAATCTAGAGGAGCAGAGGGTCCGGCTCACAGGAGTTTACAATCTAGAGGAGCAGAGGGTCCGGCTCACAGGAGTTTACAATCTAGAGGAGCAGAGGGTCCGGCTCACAGGAGCTTACAATCTAGAGCAGAGGGTCCGGCTCACAGGAGCTTACAATCTAGAGGAGCAGAGGCCCGGCTCACAGGAGTTTACAATCTAGAGGAGCAGAGGGTCCGGCTCACAGGAGCTTACAATCTAGAGGAGCAGAGGGCCCGGCTCACAGGAGCTTACAATCTAGAGGAGCAGAGGGTCCGGCTCACAGGAGTTTACAATCTAGAGGAGCAGAGGGTCCGGCTCACAGGAGCTTACAATCTAGAGGAGCAGAGGGTCCGGCTCACAGGAGCTTACAATCTAGAGCAGAGGGTCCGGCTCACAGGAGCTTACAATCTAGAGGAGCAGAGGGCCCGGCTCACAGGAGCTTACAATCTAGAGGAGCAGAGGGTCCGGCTCACAGGAGCTTACAATCTAGAGGAGCAGAGGTCCGGCTCACAGGAGCTTACAATCTAGAGGAGCAGAGGGTCCGGCTCACAGGAGTTTACAATCTAGAGGAGCAGAGGGTCCGGCTCACAGGAGCTTACAATCTAGAGGAGCAGAGGGCCCGCTCACAGGAGTTTACAATCTAGAGGAGCAGAGGGTCCGGCTCACAGGAGTTTACAATCTAGAGGAGCAGAGGGTCCGGCTCACAGGAGTTTACAATCTAGAGGAGCAGAGGGTCCGGCTCACAGGAGTTTACAATCTAGAGGAGCAGAGGGCCGGCTCACAGGAGTTTACAATCTAGAGGAGCAGAGGGTCCGGCTCACAGGAGCTTACAATCTAGAGGAGCAGAGGGTCCGGCTCACAGGAGCTTACAATCTAGAGGAGCAGAGGGTCCGGCTCACAGGAGCTTACAATCTAGAGGAGCAGAGGGTCCGGCTCACAGGAGTTTACAATCTAGAGGAGCAGAGGGTCCGGCTCACAGGAGCTTACAATCTAGAGGAGCAGAGGGTCCGGCTCACAGGAGCTTACAATCTAGAGGAGCAGAGGGTCCGGCTCACAGGAGTTTACAATCTAGAGGAGCAGAGGGCCCGGCTCACAGGAGTTTACAATCTAGAGGAGCAGAGGGCCCGGCTCACAGCCGATTACAATCTAGAGGAGCAGAGGGTCCGGCTCACAGGAGCTTACAATCTAGAGGAGCAGAGGGTCCGGCTCACAGGAGCTTACAATCTAGAGGAGCAGAGGTCCGGCTCACAGGAGTTTACAATCTAGAGGAGCAGAGGTCCGGCTCACAGGAGTTTACAATCTAGAGGAGCAGAGGGCCCGGCTCACAGGAGCTTACAATCTAGAGGAGCAGAGGGCCGGCTCACAGGAGCTTACAATCTAGAGGAGCAGAGGGTCCGGCTCACAGGAGTTTACAATCTAGAGGAGCAGAGGGTCCGGCTCACAGGAGCTTACAATCTAGAGGAGCAGAGGGTCCGGCTCACAGGAGCTTACAATCTAGAGGAGCAGAGGGCCGGCTCACAGGAGCTTTACAATCTAGAGGAGCAGAGTCCGGCTCACAGGAGCTTACAATCTAGAGGAGCAGAGGGTCCGGCTCACAGGAGCTTACAATCTAGAGGAGCAGAGGGTCCGGCTCACAGGAGCTTACAATCTAGAGGAGCAGAGGGTCCGGCTCACAGGAGCTTACAATCTAGAGGAGCAGAGGGTCCGGCTCACAGGAGTTTACAATCTAGAGGAGCAGAGGTCCGGCTCACAGGAGTTTACAATCTAGAGGAGCAGAGGGTCCGGCTCACAGGAGCTTACAATCTAGAGGAGCAGAGGGTCCGGCTCACAGGAGTTACAATCTAGAGGAGCAGAGGGTCCGGCTCACAGGAGTTTACAATCTAGAGGAGCAGAGGGCCCGGCTCACAGGAGTTTACAATCTAGAGGAGCAGAGGGCCCGGCTCACAGGAGCTTACAATCTAGAGGAGCAGAGGGCCGGCTCACAGGAGCTTACAATCTAGAGGAGCAGAGGGTCCGGCTCACAGGAGCTTACAATCTAGAGGAGCAGAGGGTCCGGCTCACAGGAGCTTACAATCTAGAGGAGCAGAGGGTCCGGCTCACAGGAGCTTACAATCTAGAGGAGCAGAGGGTCCGGCTCACAGGAGTTTACAATCTAGAGGAGCAGAGGGTCCGGCTCACAGGAGTTTACAATCTAGAGGAGCAGAGGGTCCGGCTCACAGGAGTTTACAATCTAGAGGAGCAGAGGGTCCGGCTCACAGGAGCTTACAATCTAGAGGAGCAGAGGCCGGCTCACAGGAGTTTACAATCTAGAGGAGCAGAGGGTCCGGCTCACAGGAGCTTACAATCTAGAGGAGCAGAGGGTCCGGCTCACAGGAGCTTACAATCTAGAGGAGCAGAGGGTCCGGCTCACAGGAGTTTACAATCTAGAGGAGCAGAGGGTCCGGCTCACAGGAGTTTACAATCTAGAGGAGCAGAGGGTCCGGCTCACAGGAGTTTACAATCTAGAGGAGCAGAGGCCCGGCTCACAGGAGTTACAATCTAGAGGAGCAGAGGGTCCGGCTCACAGGAGCTTACAATCTAGAGGAGCAGAGGGTCCGGCTCACAGGAGCTTACAATCTAGAGGAGCAGAGGTCCGGCTCACAGGAGTTTACAATCTAGAGGAGCAGAGGGCCCGGCTCACAGGAGTTTACAATCTAGAGGAGCAGAGGGTCCGGCTCACAGGAGCTTACAATCTAGAGGAGCAGAGGTCCGGCTCACAGGAGCTTACAATCTAGAGGAGCAGAGGCCCGGCTCACAGGAGTTTACAATCTAGAGGAGCAGAGGGTCCGGCTCACAGGAGTTTACAATCTAGAGGAGCAGAGGGTCCGGCTCACAGGAGTTTACAATCTAGAGGAGCAGAGGGTCCGGCTCACAGGAGTTTACAATCTAGAGGAGCAGAGGGTCCGGCTCACAGGAGTTTACAATCTAGAGGAGCAGAGGGTCCGGCTCACAGGAGCTTACAATCTAGAGGAGCAGAGGGCCCGGCTCACAGGAGTTTACAATCTAGAGGAGCAGAGGGTCCGGCTCACAGGAGCTTACAATCTAGAGGAGCAGAGGGTCCGGCTCACAGGAGCTTACAATCTAGAGGAGCAGAGGGCCGGCTCACAGGAGTTTACAATCTAGAGGAGCAGAGGGTCCGGCTCACAGGAGCTTACAATCTAGAGGAGCAGAGGGTCCGGCTCACAGGAGCTTACAATCTAGAGGAGCAGAGGGTCCGGCTCACAGGAGTTTACAATCTAGAGGAGCAGAGGGTCCGGCTCACAGGAGTTTACAATCTAGAGGAGCAGAGGGTCCGGCTCACAGGAGTTTACAATCTAGAGGAGCAGAGGCCCGGCTCACAGGAGTTTACAATCTAGAGGAGCAGAGGGTCCGGCTCACAGGAGCTTACAATCTAGAGGAGCAGAGGGTCCGGCTCACAGGAGCTTACAATCGAGGAGCAGAGGTCCGGCTCACAGGAGTTTACAATCTAGAGGAGCAGAGGGCCCGGCTCACAGGAGTTTACAATCTAGAGGAGCAGAGGGTCCGGCTCACAGGAGTTTACAATCTAGAGGAGCAGAGGGTCCGGCTCACAGGAGTTTACAATCTAGAGGAGCAGAGGGCCGGCTCACAGGAGCTTACAATCTAGAGGAGCAGAGGGTCCGGCTCACAGGAGTTTACAATCTAGAGGAGCAGAGGGTCCGGCTCACAGGAGTTTACAATCTAGAGGAGCAGAGGGTCCGGCTCACAGGAGTTTACAATCTAGAGGAGCAGAGGGTCCGGCTCACAGGAGTTTACAATCTAGAGGAGCAGAGGGCCGGCTCACAGGAGTTTACAATCTAGAGGAGCAGAGGGCCGGCTCACAGGAGTTACAATCTAGAGGAGCAGAGGGTCCGGCTCACAGGAGTTTACAATCTAGAGGAGCAGAGGGTCCGGCTCACAGGAGTTTACAATCTAGAGGAGCAGAGGGTCCGGCTCACAGGAGTTTACAATCTAGAGGAGCAGAGGGTCCGGCTCACAGGAGCTTACAATCTAGAGGAGCAGAGGGTCCGGCTCACAGGAGTTTACAATCTAGAGGAGCAGAGGGTCCGGCTCACAGGAGTTTACAATCTAGAGGAGCAGAGGGTCCGGCTCACAGGAGTTTACAATCTAGAGGAGCAGAGGGTCCGGCTCACAGGAGTTTACAATCTAGAGGAGCAGAGGGTCCGGCTCACAGGAGTTTACAATCTAGAGGAGCAGAGGGTCCGGCTCACAGGAGTTTACAATCTAGAGGAGCAGAGGGTCCGGCTCACAGGAGCTTACAATCTAGAGGAGCAGAGGGTCCGGCTCACAGGAGCTTACAATCTAGAGGAGCAGAGGGTCCGGCTCACAGGAGTTTACAATCTAGAGGAGCAGAGGGTCCGGCTCACAGGAGTTTACAATCTAGAGGAGCAGAGGGCCCGGCTCACAGGAGTTTACAATCTAGAGGAGCAGAGGGTCCGGCTCACAGGAGTTTACAATCTAGAGGAGCAGAGGGCCCGGCTCACAGGAGTTTACAATCTAGAGGAGCAGAGGGTCCGGCTCACAGGAGTTTACAATCTAGAGGAGCAGAGGGCCCGCTCACAGAGCTTACAATCTAGAGGAGCAGAGGGTCCGGCTCACAGGAGTTTACAATCTAGAGGAGCAGAGGCCCGGCTCACAGGAGCTTACAATCTAGAGGAGCAGAGGGTCCGGCTCACAGGAGTTTACAATCTAGAGGAGCAGAGGGCCCGGCTCACAGGAGCTTACAATCTAGAGGAGCAGAGGGTCCGGCTCACAGGAGTTTACAATCTAGAGGAGCAGAGGGTCCGGCTCACAGGAGCTTACAATCTAGAGGAGCAGAGGGTCCGGCTCACAGGAGTTTACAATCTAGAGGAGCAGAGGGCCCGGCTCACAGGAGCTTACAATCTAGAGGAGCAGAGGGTCCGGCTCACAGGAGCTTACAATCTAGAGGAGCAGAGGGTCCGGCTCACAGGAGTTTACAATCTAGAGGAGCAGAGGGCCCGGCTCACAGGAGCTTACAATCTAGAGGAGCAGAGGTCCGGCTCACAGGAGCTTACAATCTAGAGGAGCAGAGGGTCCGGCTCACAGGAGCTTACAATCTAGAGGAGCAGAGGGTCCGGCTCACAGGAGTTTACAATCTAGAGGAGCAGAGGGCCGGCTCACAGGAGCTTACAATCTAGAGGAGCAGAGGGTCCGGCTCACAGGAGTTTACAATCTAGAGGAGCAGAGGGTCCGGCTCACAGGAGTTTACAATCTAGAGGAGCAGAGGGTCCGGCTCACAGGAGTTTACAATCTAGAGGAGCAGAGGGTCCGGCTCACAGGAGTTACAATCTAGAGGAGCAGAGGGTCCGGCTCACAGGAGTTACAATCTAGAGGAGCAGAGGGTCCGGCTCACAGGAGCTTACAATCTAGAGGAGCAGAGGGTCCGGCTCACAGGAGCTTACAATCTAGAGGAGCAGAGGGCCGGCTCACAGGAGTTTACAATCTAGAGGAGCAGAGGGTCCGGCTCACAGGAGTTTACAATCTAGAGGAGCAGAGGGTCCGGCTCACAGGAGTTTACAATCTAGAGGAGCAGAGGGTCCGGCTCACAGGAGTTTACAATCTAGAGGAGCAGAGGGTCCGGCTCACAGGAGCTTACAATCTAGAGGAGCAGAGGGCCCGGCTCACAGGAGCTTACAATCTAGAGGAGCAGAGGGTCCGGCTCACAGGAGTTACAATCTAGAGGAGCAGAGGCCCGGCTCACAGGAGCTTACAATCTAGAGGAGCAGAGGGTCCGGCTCACAGGAGTTTACAATCTAGAGGAGCAGAGGGCCCGGCTCACAGGAGTTTACAATCTAGAGGAGCAGAGGGTCCGGCTCACAGGAGTTTACAATCTAGAGGAGCAGAGGGTCCGGCTCACAGGAGCTTACAATCTAGAGGAGCAGAGGGTCCGGCTCACAGGAGTTTACAATCTAGAGAGCAGAGGGTCCGGCTCACAGGAGCTTACAATCTAGAGGAGCAGAGGGTCCGGCTCACAGGAGTTTACAATCTAGAGGAGCAGAGGGTCCGGCTCACAGGAGCTTACAATCTAGAGGAGCAGAGGGCCCGGCTCACAGGAGCTTACAATCTAGAGGAGCAGAGGGTCCGGCTCACAGGAGCTTACAATCTAGAGGAGCAGAGGGCCCGGCTCACAGGAGTTTACAATCTAGAGGAGCAGAGGGCCCGGCTCACAGGAGTTTACAATCTAGAGGAGCAGAGGGTCCGGCTCACAGGAGTTTACAATCTAGAGGAGCAGAGGGCCCGGCTCACAGGAGTTTACAATCTAGAGGAGCAGAGGGTCCGGCTCACAGGAGTTTACAATCTAGAGGAGCAGAGGGCCCGGCTCACAGGAGCTTACAATCTAGAGGAGCAGAGGGTCCGGCTCACAGGAGTTTACAATCTAGAGGAGCAGAGGGCCCGGCTCACAGGAGTTTACAATCTAGAGGAGCAGAGGGTCCGGCTCACAGGAGCTTACAATCTAGAGGAGCAGAGGGTCCGGCTCACAGGAGCTTACAATCTAGAGGAGCAGAGGTCCGGCTCACAGGAGTTTACAATCTAGAGGAGCAGAGGGCCCGGCTCACAGGAGCTTACAATCTAGAGAAGCAGAGGGTCCGGCTCACAGGAGTTTACAATCTAGAGGAGCAGAGGGTCCGGCTCACAGGAGTTTACAATCTAGAGGAGCAGAGGGCCCGGCTCACAGGAGCTTACAATCTAGAGGAGCAGAGGGTCCGGCTCACAGGAGCTTACAATCTAGAGGAGCAGAGGGTCCGGCTCACAGGAGTTTACAATCTAGAGGAGCAAAGGGCCCGGCTCACAGGAGTTTACAATCTAGAGGAGCAGAGGGCCCGGCTCACAGGAGTTTACAATCTAGAGGAGCAGAGGGTCCGGCTCACAGGAGTTTACAATCTAGAGGAGCAGAGGGTCCGGCTCACAGGAGTTTACAATCTAGAGGAGCAGAGGGTCCGGCTCACAGGAGTTTACAATCTAGAGGAGCAGAGGGTCCGGCTCACAGGAGTTTACAATCTAGAGGAGCAGAGGGTCCGGCTCACAGGAGTTTACAATCTAGAGGAGCAGAGGGCCCGGCTCACAGGAGTTTACAATCTAGAGGAGCAGAGGGTCCGGCTCACAGGAGTTTACAATCTAGAGGAGCAGAGGCCCGGCTCACAGGAGCTTACAATCTAGAGGAGCAGAGGGCCCGGCTCACAGGAGTTTACAATCTAGAGGAGCAGAGGGTCCGGCTCACAGGAGTTTACAATCTAGAGGAGCAGAGGGTCCGGCTCACAGGAGCTTACAATCTAGAGGAGCAGAGGGCCGGCTCACAGGATCTTACAATCTAGAGGAGCAGAGGGTCCGGTCACAGGAGTTTACAATCTAGAGGAGCAGGGGTCCGGCTCACAGGAGCTTACAATCTAGAGGAGCAGAGGGTCCGGCTCACAGGAGTTTACAATCTAGAGGAGCAGAGGGTCCGGCTCACAGGAGTTTACAATCTAGAGGAGCAGAGGGCCCGGCTCACAGGAGCTTACAATCTAGAGGAGCAGAGGGTCCGGCTCACAGGAGCTTACAATCTAGAGGAGCAGAGGGTCCGGCTCACAGGAGTTTACAATCTAGAGGAGCAGAGGGTCCGGCTCACAGGAGTTTACAATCTAGAGGAGCAGAGGGCCCGGCTCACAGGAGCTTACAATCTAGAGGAGCAAAGGGCCCGGCTCACAGGAGCTTACAATCTAGAGGAGCAGAGGGTCCGGCTCACAGGAGTTTACAATCTAGAGGAGCAGAGGGTCCGGCTCACAGGAGCTTACAATCTAGGGAGCAGAGGGTCCGGCTCACAGGAGTTTACAATCTAGAGGAGCAGAGGGTCCGGCTCACAGGAGCTTACAATCTAGAGGAGCAGAGGGTCCGGCTCACAGGAGTTTACAATCTAGAGGAGCAGAGGGCCGGCTCACAGGAGCTTACAATCTAGAGGAGCAGAGGACCCGGCTCACAGGAGTTTACAATCTAGAGGAGCAGAGGGTCCGGCTCACAGGAGCTTACAATCTAGAGGAGCAGAGGGTCCGACTCACAGGAGTTTACAATCTAGAGGAGCAGAGGGCCGGCTCACAGGAGCTTACAATCTAGAGGAGCAGAGGGTCCGGCTCACAGGAGTTTACAATCTAGAGGAGCAGAGGGTCCGGCTCACAGGAGCTTACAATCTAGAGGAGCAGAGGCCCGGCTCACAGGAGCTTACAATCTAGAGGAGCAGAGGGTCCGGCTCACAGAGCTTTACAATCTAGAGGAGCAGAGGGTCCGGCTCACAGGAGCTTACAATCTAGAGGAGCAGAGGACCCGGCTCACAGGAGCTTACAATCTAGAGGAGCAGAGGGTCCGGCTCACAGGAGTTTACAATCTAGAGGAGCAGAGGGTCCGGCTCACAGGAGTTTACAATCTAGAGGAGCAGAGGGCCCGCTCACACAGGAGTTTACAATCTAGAGGAGCAGAGGGCCGGCTCACAGGAGTTACAATCTAGAGGAGCAGAGGGCCCGGCTCACAGGAGCTTACAATCTAGAGAGAGCAGAGGGTCCGGCTCACAGGAGTTTACAATCTAGAGGAGCAGAGGGCCGGCTCACAGGAGCTTACAATCTAGAGGAGCAGAGGGTCCGGCTCACAGGAGCTTACAATCTAGAGGAGCAGAGGGTCCGGCTCACAGGAGCTTACAATCTAGAGGAGCAGAGGGTCCGGCTCACAGGAGTTTACAATCTAGAGGAGCAGAGGCCCGGCTCACAGGAGCTTACAATCTAGAGGAGCAGAGGGTCCGGCTCACAGGAGTTTACAATCTAGAGGAGCAGAGGGTCCGGCTCACAGGAGTTTACAATCTAGAGGAGCAGAGGGCCCGGCTCACAGGAGCTTACAATCTAGAGGAGCAGAGGGTCCGGCTCACAGGAGCTTACAATCTAGAGAGCAGAGGGTCCGGCTCACAGGAGTTTACAATCTAGAGGAGCAGAGGGCCCGGCTCACAGGAGTTTACAATCTAGAGGAGCAGAGGGCCCGGCTCACAGGAGTTTACAATCTAGAGGAGCAGAGGGTCCGGCTCACAGGAGTTTACAATCTAGAGGAGCAGAGGGCCCGGCTCACAGGAGTTTACAATCTAGAGGAGCAGAGGGTCCGGCTCACAGGAGTTTACAATCTAGAGGAGCAGAGGGCCCGGCTCACAGGAGCTTACAATCTAGAGGAGCAGAGGGTCCGGCTCACAGGAGTTTACAATCTAGAGGAGCAGAGGGCCGGCTCACAGGATTACAATCTAGAGGAGCAGAGGGTCCGGCTCACAGGAGCTTACAATCTAGAGGAGCAGAGGGTCCGGCTCACAGGAGCTTACAATCTAGAGGAGCAGAGGGTCCGGCTCACAGGAGTTTACAATCTAGAGGAGCAGAGGGCCCGGCTCACAGGAGCTTACAATCTAGAGAAGCAGAGGGTCCGGCTCACAGGAGTTTACAATCTAGAGGAGCAGAGGGTCCGGCTCACAGGAGTTTACAATCTAGAGGAGCAGAGGGCCCGGCTCACAGGAGCTTACAATCTAGAGGAGCAGAGGGTCCGGCTCACAGGAGCTTACAATCTAGAGGAGCAGAGGGTCCGGCTCACAGGAGCTTACAATCTAGAGGAGCAAAGGCCCGGCTCACAGGAGTTTACAATCTAGAGGAGCAGAGGGCCGGCTCACAGGAGTTTACAATCTAGAGGAGCAGAGGGTCCGGCTCACAGGAGTTTACAATCTAGAGGAGCAGAGGGTCCGGCTCACAGGAGTTTACAATCTAGAGGAGCAGAGGGTCCGGCTCACAGGAGTTTACAATCTAGAGGAGCAGAGGGTCCGGCTCACAGGAGTTTACAATCTAGAGGAGCAGAGGGTCCGGCTCACAGGAGTTTACAATCTAGAGGAGCAGAGGCCCGGCTCACAGGAGTTTACAATCTAGAGGAGCAGAGGGTCCGGCTCACAGGAGTTTACAATCTAGAGGAGCAGAGGCCCGCTCACAGGAGCTTACAATCTAGAGGAGCAGAGGACCGGCTCACAGGAGTTTACAATCTAGAGAAGCAGAGGGTCCGGCTCACAGGAGTTTACAATCTAGAGGAGCAGAGGGTCCGGCTCACAGGAGCTTACAATCTAGAGGAGCAGAGGGCGCGGCTCACAGGATCTTACATTCTAGAGGAGCAGAGGGTCCAGGTCACAGGAGTTTACAATGTAGAGGAGCAGGGGGTCCGGCTCACAGGAGCTTACAATCTAGAGGAGCAGAGGGTCCGCTCACAGGAGTTTACAATCTAGAGGAGCAGAGGGTCGGCTCACAGGAGCTTACAATCTAGAGGAGCAGAGGGTCCGGCTCACAGGAGTTTACAATCTAGAGAGCAGAGGGCCCGGCTCACAGGAGCTTACAATCTAGAGGAGCAAAGGGCCGGCTCACAGGAGCTTACAATCTAGAGGAGCAGAGGGTCCGGCTCACAGGAGTTTACAATCTAGAGGAGCAGAGGGTCCGGCTCACAGGAGCTTACAATCTAGAGGAGCAGAGGGTCCGGCTCACAGGAGTTTACAATCTAGAGGAGCAGAGGGTCCGGCTCACAGGAGCTTACAATCTAGAGGAGCAGAGGGTCCGGCTCACAGGAGTTTACAATCTAGAGGAGCAGAGGGCCTGGCTCACAGGAGCTTACAATCTAGAGGAGCAGAGGACCCGGCTCACAGGAGTTTACAATCTAGAGGAGCAGAGGGTCCGGCTCACAGGAGCTTACAATCTAGAGGAGCAGAGGGTCCGACTCACAGGAGTTTACAATCTAGAGGAGCAGAGGGTCCGGCTCACAGGAGCTTACAATCTAGAGGAGCAGAGGCCCGGCTCACAGGAGCTTACAATCTAGAGGAGCAGAGGGTCCGGCTCACAGGAGCTTACAATCTAGAGGAGCAGAGGACCCGGCTCACAGGAGCTTACAATCTAGAGGAGCAGAGGGTCCGGCTCACAGGAGTTACAATCTAGAGGAGCAGAGGGTCCGGCTCACATGAGCTTACAATCTAGAGGAGCAGAGGGACCGGCTCACAGGAGCTTACAATCTAGAGGAGCAGAGGGTCCGGCTCACAGGAGTTTACAATCTAGGAGGAGCAGAGGGTCCGGCTCACAGGAGTTTACAATCTAGAGGAGCAGAGGGTCCGGCTCACAGGAGTTTACAATCTAGAGGAGCAGAGGGTCCGGCTCACAGGAGCTTACAATCTAGAGGAGCAGAGGGTCCGGCTCACAGGAGTTTACAATCTAGAGGAGCAGAGGGCCCGGCTCACAGGAGCTTACAATCTAGAGGAGCAGAGGGTCCGGCTCACAGGAGCTTACAATCTAGAGGAGCAGAGGGTCCGGCTCACAGGAGTTTACAATCTAGAGGAGCAGAGGGTCCCGCTCACAGGAGCTTACAATCTAGAGGAGCAGAGGGTCCGGCTCACAGGAGTTTACAATCTAGAGGAGCAGAGGGTCCGGCTCACAGGAGCTTACAATCTAGAGGAGCAGAGGCCCGGCTCACAGGAGCTTACAATCTAGAGGAGCAGAGGGCCCGGCTCACAGGAGCTTACAATCTAGAGGAGCAGAGGGTCCGGCTCACAGGAGTTTACAATCTAGAGGAGCAGAGGGTCCGGCTCACAGGAGTTTACAATCTAGAGGAGCAGAGGGCCCGGCTCACAGGAGCTTACAATCTAGAGGAGCAAGGCCCGGCTCACAGGAGCTTACAATCTAGAGGAGCAGAGGGTCCGGCTCACAGGAGCTTACAATCTAGAGGAGCAGAGGGCCGGCTCACAGGAGTTTACAATCTAGAGGAGCAGAGGGTCCGGCTCACAGGAGTTTACAATCTAGAGGAGCAGAGGGTCCGGCTCACAGGAGCTTACAATCTAGAGGAGCAGAGGGCCCGGCTCACAGGAGTTTACAATCTAGAGGAGCAGAGGACCCGGCTCACAGGAGCTTACAATCTAGAGGAGCAGAGGGTCCGGCTCACAGGAGCTTACAATCTAGAGGAGCAGAGGGTCCGACTCACAGGAGCTTACAATCTAGAGGAGCAGAGGGTCCGGCTCACAGGAGCTTACAATCTAGAGGAGCAGAGGGTCCGGCTCACAGGAGTTTACAATCTAGAGGAGCAGAGGGTCCGGCTCACAGGAGTTTACAATCTAGAGGTGCAGAGGGTCCGGCTCACAGGAGCTTACAATCTAGAGGAGCAGAGCCTGGCTCACAGGAGCTTACAATCTAGAGGAGGAGAGGGCCCGGCTCACAGGAGCTTACAATCTAGAGGAGCAGAGGACCCGGCTCACAGGAGCTTACAATCTAGAGGAGCAGAGGGTCCGGCTCACAGGAGCTTACAATCTAGAGGAGCAGAGGTCCGACTCACAGGAGCTTACAATCTAGAGGAGCAGAGGGTCCGGCTCACAGGAGTTTACAAGCTAGAGGAGCAGAGGGTCCGGCTCACAGGAGTTTACAATCTAGAGGAGCAGAGGGTCCGGCTCACAGGAGCTTACAATCTAGAGGAGCAGAGGGCGCGGCTCACAGGAGCTTACAATCTAGAGGAGCAGAGGTCCGACTCACAGGAACAAATCTAGTGGGCAGAGGGTCCGGCTCACAGGAGCTTACAATCTAGAGGAGCAGAGGGTCCGGCTCACAGGAGTTACAATCTAGAGGACAGAGGCAGAGGGTCCGGCTCACAGGAGCTTACAATCTAGAGGAGCAGAGGGCCCGGCTCACAGGAGTTTACAATCTAGAGGAGCAGAGGGTCCGGCTCACAGGAGTTTACAATCTAGAGGAGCAGGGGGTCCGGCTCACAGGAGTTTACAATCTAGAGGAGCAGAGGGTCTGGCTCACAGGAGTTTACAATCTAGAGGAGCAGAGGACCCGGCTCACAGGAGCTTACAATCTAGAGGAGCAGAGGGTCCGGCTCACAGGAGTTTACAATCTAGAGGAGCAGAGGGTCCGGCTCACAGGAGTTTACAAGCTAGAGGAGCAGAGGGTCCGGCTCACAGGAGTTTACAAGCTAGAGGAGCAGAGGGTCCGGCTCACAGGAGTTTACAATCTAGAGGAGCAGAGGGTCCGGCTCACAGGAGCTTACAATCTAGAGGAGCAGAGGGTCCGGCTCACAGGAGTTTACAATCTAGAGGAGCAGAGGGCCCGGCTCACAGGAGCTTACAATCTAGAGGAGCAGAGGGCCCGGCTCACAGGAGCTTACAATCTAGAGGAGCAGAGGACCCGGCTCACAGGAGTTTACAATCTAGAGGAGCAGAGGGTCCGGCTCACAGGAGCTTACAATCTAGAGGAGCAGAGGGTCCGACTCACAGGCGTTTACAATCTAGTGGAGCAGAGGGTCCAGCTCACAGGAGCTTACAATCTAGTGGAGCAGAGGGTCCGGCTCACAGGAGTTTACAATCTAGAGGAGCAGAGGGTCCGGCTCACAGGAGTTTACAATCTAGAGGAGCAGAGGGCCCGGCTCACAGGAGCTTACAATCTAGAAGAGCAGAGGGCCGGCTCACAGGAGCTTACAATCTAGAGGAGCAGAGGGTCCGGCTCACAGGAGCTTACAATCTAGAGGAGCAGAGGGCCGGCTCACAGGAGTTTACAATCTAGAGGAGCAGAGGGTCCGGCTCACAGGAGTTTACAATCTAGAGGAGCAGAGGTCCGGCTCACAGGAGTTTACAATCTAGAGGAGCAGAGGTCCGGCTCACAGGAGCTTACAATCTAGAGGAGCAGAGGGTCCGGCTCACAGGAGTTTACAGTCTAGAGGAGCAGAGGGCCCGGCTCACAGGAGCTTACAATCTAGAGGAGCAGAGGGTCCGGCTCACAGGAGTTTACAGTCTAGAGGAGCAGAGGTCCGGCTCACAGGAGTTTACAATCTAGAGGAGCAGAGGGTCCGGCTCACAGGAGCTTACAATCTAGAGGAGCAGAGGGTCCGGCTCACAGGAGTTTACAATCTAGAGGAGCAGAGGGTCCGGCTCACAGGAGTTTACAATCTAGAGGAGCAGAGGGTCCGGCTCACAGGAGTTTACAATCTAGAGGCAACGATATCAGGCCTCACGGGCAGCGAGCTACCTGCTGGGCGAGCTCCCCTTTTTCGGGACACGGGTTTTTGATGTTTTCCGGCTGGGTTTTTGACACTTTTATTTTCTACTTTCTGATGCCAACCTATGACTTTCTTTTACTCCCCATCACCTTACCCCCCCCTTTTTTTTTGATTTTTTTTTTTCTCCCTACCCATTTTATTTCGCTATTTCTTTATTTTTTGGCGATTCACGGGGTACACCACCCCGTATCGGCCCCCCGCGTCCCCGGGCCAAGTGCCAATTTCTCCCCCTGGCCTCCCGCGGTCCCTAGGACTTGCAGGAATATACCAGGGGTGGCACAGCCATGGCCTATGCCAATACCCCTTTCCCTTTTTTCCCCCACCCCCTGTTTACGTAGATGTCTTTCGCAGACTTTTTTCGTCATTTGTTGCTTATGCATCTATGTGACCCCCCTATTAGGGGATGTTTATGTCACGATTGGGGTCAGGGACCTGACCTGACAGAGAGGGGTGTGAGCCTAATGAGCAGTGAAAATAGACCATGAGCCTGAACTAGAAAAATAATATATATAATTTATTCTAGGAACCAAGAACTTAAATACAATAAACAGAGCCTTTAACCTCACGGCAAGAAATATAAAGAAAACCAGGTATAAACAAAATAGGCAACTAAACATGGGAGGCAGAATTAAACATGATACAAGAAGGCAAGAAAAACAGTGCAAACCAGACATGAGCCTGTAAACAGAATGACCAGGAAAACAGGCTTAACAGGATAAATCTAGACCAGGGAAAGACCAGACATGAGCGAGCTGGAAGACAGACAGACTGAACAGGATAAAATTAGACCAAGGCAAACCAGACAGGAGCTTGAAGACAGACTGAACTGAATAGATGATTCAGGATGAATCTAGAGCAAGGCAAACCAGACATGAGCTGAATGACTGATCCAGGATGAATGAGACCGCACCCTACTAAGGGAGTGGTCTCCATTTATACAAAATGGTCCAGGGTGAACCAATGGAGTCCAGGTACTAATCAGGCTTGGAATCCAAGAAATGAATGAAATAAAAATATAACCAAAAGCAGCAATGTCCACTACTGCCAGAGGGGGCGCCAGAGACCCAGAACGTCACATATCCCCCCTCCACGAGCAGACCCCGGATGCTCAAAAAAAAAGACAATAAGAATGAAAGTAAAAAGTCAATGGGTCCTGTAGGCACGTAGAGCCCTCGCGTACACCAGTCACCAAAGTCCCCTGAGGTCCCACTCAGAGTCGTCATCCTCCTCAAGACGCCCCCGTCTATGAGGGTGGGAGCCAAAACTGGGTCCAGGTTTGAAGACACTGGCACCAGTCCTTTTGTGTCTCCTCCCCCTGGTACGGGACGTGGAATGGACAGCAACAGTGTCCTCCCGGCTCTGCGGCAACAGGAAGATGGCACCAGTGGCGATCCGGTTCTGTGGCAATTTGACTGGGACAGCAGCAGCACAGCTCCGTAGGTTGGTGACCTTGGCACGGCTCTGCGGCGACTGGACTGGAACCACTGGGCTAGAAGACACCGGGACAGCTGGGCTCGAAGACACCGGGACAGCAGGGCTCGAAGACACCGGGACAGCTGGGCTCGAAGACACCGGGACAGCTGGGCTCGAAGACACCGGGACAGCTGGGCTCGAAGACACCGGGACAGCAGGGCTCGAAGACACCGGGACAGCAAGGCTCGAAGACACCGGGACAGCTGGGCTCGAAGACACCGGGACAGCTGGGCTCGAAGACACCGGGACAGCTGGGCTCGGTGGGACAGCGCCCTTGGTGTGGACCGGTTGGGTAGCACCCTTGGCAAGGACAGGAGGGGCAGCGCCTTTAGCACGACTCTGTGGTGACTTGGACACGGCAGCAACAGCGCGGCTCTGCCGCGACTCGGACATGGCGGCAGCAGCACGGCTCTGTGGGTCAGCGACCTCATCACGGCTCTGCGGCGACTCGGTCCTGGCGACGGCAGCACGGATCTGTGGGTCAGCGACCTCGGCACGGCTCTGCGGCGACTCGGTCATGGCGGCAGCAGCACGGCTCTGCGGCGACTCGGTCATGGCGGCAGCAGCACGGATCTGTGGGTCAGCGACCTCGACACGGCTCTGCGGCGACTCGGTCATGGCGGCAGCAGCACGGATCTGTGGGTCAGCGACCTCAGCACGGCTCTGCGGCGACTCGGTCATGGCGGCAGCAGCACGGGTCTGTGGGTCAGCGACCTCGGCACGGCTCTGCGGCGACTCGGTCATGGCGGCAGCAGCACGGGTCTGTGGGTCAGCGACCTCGGCACGGCTCTGCGGCGACTCGGTCATGGCGGCAGCAGCACGGATCTGTGGGTCAGCGACCTCGGCACGGCTCTTCGGCGACTCGGTCATGGCCGGCTCGGTGAGCATGGCTTGGAAACTACCGGCTCGGGTGAGCGTGGCTTGGAAACTACCAGCTCGGGTGAGCGTGGCTTGGAAACTACCAGCTCGGGTGAGCGTGGCTTGGAAACTACCAGCTCGGGTGAGCGTGGCTTGGAAACTACCAGCTCGGGTGAGCGTGGCTTGGAAACTACCAGCTCGGGTGAGCGTGGCTTGGAAACTACCAGCTCGGGTGAGCGTGGCTTGGAAACTACCAGCTCGGGTGAGCGTGGCTTGGAAACTACCAGCTCGGGTGAGCGTGGCTTGGAAACTACCAGCTCGGGTGAGCGTGGCTTGGGAACTACCAGCTCGGGTGAGCGTGGCTTGGAAACTACCAGCTCGGGTGAGCGTGGCTTGGGAACCACCTTGGCTTGGCACTGTGGAGCGGTGACCCCGGCTTGGCACTGTGGAGCGGTGACCCCGGCTTGGCACTGTGGAGCGGTGACCCCGATTTGTTCGCACTGCAGGGCAGCACTCTTGACTGGAACTGCTGGCTTACACCTGGTCTCTCCCTCTTGGGCAGCGGACTCTGGAGATCCTGCGGGTTGCAGGGCAGCGGACTCTGGAGAGTCCTTGCGCTGTAGGGCAGTGGACATGGATACTGCGGCCTGGCATGGCTTGGTCAAGGAGGTTTGGTAAGGCTGGACCGTGAGGGCCTTCTGTGGGCGCACCTGGCAGGTTGCCACTCTGTGCAGGCAGGAAACACAGTAGAAACATAAGCCATGGGTTTTCCTCCATACCCTTTCCTCCAGGGTCAGGGGTCCTCTGGAATCTTTCACTGGAACAGGTTCCTTTGGGAAGGCGTCCCTGGGAGTTTTCCGCAGTATAGCACTCAGCCGCTCCAGGTGCTGTTCTGCAGCTTTATTAACCTTTTGCAGGTTCTCCAACAGACCAAGAATCACTGCTAGCTCACTTGTTACTGGCGGTCTCATTATGTCACGATTGGGGTCAGGGACCTGACCTGACAGAGAGGGGTGTGAGCCTAATGAGCAGTGAAAATAGACCATGAGCCTGAACTAGAAAAATAAATATATATAATTTATTCTAGGAACCAAGAACTTAAATACAATAAACAGAGCCTTTAACCTCACGGCAAGAAATATAAAGAAAACCAGGTATAAACAAAATAGGCAACTAAACATGGGAGGCAGAATTAAACATGATACAAGAAGGCAAGAAAAACAGTGCAAACCAGACATGAGCCTGTAAACAGAATGACAAGGAAAACAGGCTTAACAGGATAAATCTAGACCAGGGAAAGACCAGACATGAGCGAGCTGGAAGACAGACAGACTGAACAGGATAAAATAGACCAAGGCAAACCAGACAGGAGCTTGAAGACAGACTGAACTGAATAGATGATTCAGGATGAATCTAGAGCAAGGCAAACCAGACATGAGCTGAATGACTGATCCAGGATGAATGAGACCGCACCCTACTAAGGGAGTGGTCTCCATTTATACAAAATGGTCCAGGGTGAACCAATGGAGTCCAGGTACTAATCAGGCTTGGAATCCAAGAAATGAATGAAATAAAAATAAACCAAAAGCAGCAATGTCCACTACTGCCAGAGGGGGCGCCAGAGACCCAGAACGTCACAGTTTATTGCTGTTATACGACTATCCTTGGAAGACTTCTTTATTTGCTCTACATTGATGTGTTCTTTATGATGACAATTCTTGGCCCTGCGTGGCCCTTTATTTCTTTATAGCATGATTGTTAAGCTGACTTTTTTCCAAAATAAAAATTTTGAAAAAAAAAAAATATGTAAACAAAGCGTGAAGTATCTAGGTTTTCAATTAACAGGTACCAAACGTGCACTGGGATCTGAACGGAAAGAAGCAGTCTGCTGCATCCCCCAGCCAAAGACACGCAGGCAGATCTGTGAATTCCTAGGTGCTGCAGGGTTCTGCTGTCTGTGGATCACAGCCCCCAGGGAAGCAGCCTGACAGATTATTCCCAATGGCATCGCTACAAATAGACTTTACGGTGCTACCACCCTGCAAAGGATAAACATAGAAAATGATATAAACATAGAAAATGTCAGCAGATAAGAACCGTTCGGCCCATCTAGTCTGCCCAATTACATGGATACTTTACCTGGATTTATCTTTTGTTTAGGATAGCCTATCCCATGCCTGCTTAAATTCAATCACTGTTTTGGCCTCTACCACTTCTACTGGAAGGCTGTTCCATGTATCCACCACCCCCTCAGTAAAATAATGCTTCCTGTTGTTACTTTTAAACCTTTGCCCCTCTAATATAAGACTATGTCCTCTTGTTTTGCTACTTTGTTTCCTTTAAAATATACTCCCTTCCTCTACCTTGTGGATTCCCTTTACGTATTTAAATGTTTCTATCATATCTCCTCTGTCTCGTCTTTTTTCCAAGTTATACATGTTAACATCATTAAGCCTTTCCCTGATGGTGTGCACCCTAACGGGGTGGGTTGAGGCCTTCCCTACCAGAACTGAAAAGACTGCAGAATTAGTGAGAAGCCTAATGAGAGAAATTATTCCGCGCTATGGACTACTGCTCGAAATTGGGTCAGACAACGGCCCAGCTTTTGTTCAGAACGGTTTGCAACAGCTTGCCTGCCTGCTGGGCATAACCTGGAAGCTACATACAGCCTACAGGCCCCAAAGCTCAGGAAAAGTTGAACGCATGAACAGAACGTTAAAAACTTTGATGTCGAAACTGTGCCAAGAAACGTCACTGGACTGGTTGGAAGTGCTGCCGATAGTCCTATTGCATATTAGATGCAGGCCAACCCCCCTATTGAAACTAGGTCCGTACGAACTTCTGTTCGGGCGGCCTACTCCCTTGATTAACAGTCTGAGGGGGGACCTTCGGGCATTGGGTGAAACTAAACTGAATGAACAAGTGTTGTTGGGTCAGTCAATGCAGAAACTGAATACTTGGGTGGGAGATAATGTACATCATTTCTTGTATCCCCCATTGCATAAATATTGCCCAGGTGATTCAGTATGGGTGAAGGAGTGGAAGAGTGACCCATTAGGCCCAAAGTGGAGGGGTCCTTACCTTGTCCTGTTATCCACCCCCCACAGCAGTGAAGGTTGCCGAGGTGGTTCCGTGGATACACCATTCCAGACTAAAAGGTAGCTGCAGCCAGTCCTGATCCAGAGTGGAAAGTCGTCCTTAGCGAGACCGACCCACTAAAGCTGAAATTGACAAAAGCTACAGTTCCACGTGTTTAGAAGAATCAACAAGTGGGTGTCTTGACGGCCATAATAATGCCTGACCACCTGCCGATGATGGAGAATGGGGAGACCCCAGGGGAGATTTTTGAAGAGATACCCCTCTCTGAGCCCCACTCTGGGGTACCTCTCACTTTTTTGGTGGTAGGGGGGAGGGATAAGGTTAACGAGACTATCAAGAAAGTTGTTCAAGCTATCCTTACCTTGGGGGCAATCCTGATATTGTTACTGTATATAGCCACCTTTATTTCTGCCCTTCTGAATGGTGGGAAGTGCCCAGAGGCGACGGAGGGAGTGGATATCTCTCACATATGGAATGGCACCCACCCTGTTAAGGAAAATCGTACAATGTGGAGACATAAACGTGACCTATGACCCATGTCCACACCAAGAGGTTATCTGCTGATAAAGTTTAAATATGCTTATGCGAAGAAATCAGGACAAAAGTCATGTTGGGTGTGCAGCAGATTGCACCCAGAGACAATCTATATCCCGTTTGCTGCGGTGCCTATGAACTTGAGTACATTTTCTGTTGGGAATATTACGATTCAGACTGTGAATGACCCGCAGATAAAACCAGACGAAACTTTGCCAAGTTACCCGATAACTGGGCCTATATAGCCACCTGATTGGCGTTTCCAATTAGGGACGGATAATCTAAGTATAAACGAGAACCCATGCGAGTCCAGTTGGTTTAATTTTACTGCACACACAGTTTTGTCAGGAACATGATCTGGGATGATTGTGGTTAGGCCACTAAATTTATTGATGGGACAAAAGCTAGCAATAGCCGTTGTAACAACGACTAGACAGAATGCAAAATATCTCTTGCAACAGCTGGTAAAGATGATGATTGAGGTCCGCAAGGGAACACTTCACTTGTCTCCATTCATACTGACAGGAGGATACCAAATGTGTTGCGGGAGTGTATGCTACACTTGGGTACCACCTACACTCACTGGGATGTGCTATATAACTAGGCTGATTCCTGTTCAAAGGGTACAGGGCGATGACACGAAACCTGACACTGCACTACACCCTAGATACCCCTTGGTTTTCGATAGCAGAGTCGGGAGTTGTTTTCCAAAGGAGATCAGGCATCGGCATGGTTTCTGGCGTGGACTGGCTGGGGAATAGAGTTGATGAAAAGATTAAATAACTATTCTGTATTAACGGATGAGATTTTGAATATAACAAGTAAGGACATCCAATTGTTGAACCTTGAATTGCGTGAAATCCAAAAGTTGCAAATGATACATGATATGTCGTTGGAACAGATAAGTGCAGCCTTGAATGGCCTATGTAAGATGACTATGCATTATGAATGTTGCACTTTTATTAGGAATTCATCAGAAGAAGTCCCTGACTATTACCAGGTAATTCAGGATCACCAAGAGAAAGTTTTTCAGTTAAAGAAAAAGGCTAGACAGATTGTGGCGGAAGGCTGGAACCCTTTCCAGGGGTTCGGGTCATTCGGAGATTGGTTTGGATTCATTCTGGGATTCATCTCACGGATTGGATCCATGATAATGATGATTGTGATCCTGGTAGTAGGGATGTTGCTATATCGCATTGGATTGTGCCTATGGCCATTATGTAAGAAGGTCCTGACACCCACACAGAAGATACCATTAATAATAACGCCTGATTTGTTCCCAATGAAGGCGGTGCCCCCAAAGTACGAGGTTTTCAATAATGAAACATTCAAGGTATAGTGGCTAAGGGTCTCAGGAAGGAGAACCTGAAACCCAAGCCAAGGGGGAATGTAAGGGAATCAGACCAGAAATAGGCCGCCATGAAGTTCTAAGCGGCCATCTTGAGAAGGACTTTGGTTCACGTAAATGTACATAGCAAATATTTGCTGAATTAGACGAGTTTGCATAGATTCTTTGGAATTCTTTAAACTAACAGGCAGAGCAATTAAATTAACAAGATCCGGGCAGAAACTAGCAGAAGTGTCAGGATGTAGATTAGTTACATCAAGGTCAGAAAGCTAGGGACAGAACAAAGATGGATGTGAAGCCATCTGGCTGCTTATCAGTAAACACCACAAACAAGTTACAGGGAGGCGGGTAGAGTCAGGATCTGGCACAGTGTTAAATTATCCAATTGTCATAATAATGTGAAAGCTGCCAATTTGCAGAATGCCTTTGTATTCTGAAAGTGGAAGGTACAGACCCAGGTGGGGTGGGATAGTGTCACCGTGGGGTGGGCTAATTGGGATGTACCTGATTATCTATTCACTGTATAAAATGCTATGTTGGAATGTATTCGGGGCTCAGTCTTTGCGATTCAATCCTGTCTGAGCATTGGTGACGTCACAATAAAGTTCGCCTTTCCTGAAGAGACTCGTGTCCAGCCAGTCATAGTCCGCGCCGGCCTGACTTTCTCCCGAATGAGCCAGGTGGATTCTGTGACGGAATGGGGTGTTATCCGTCTGCGGGTGTGCTCCAATCTGACCCCTCTTGATGGCGTCAGGCCCGACTACCGAGTGTCACGGCACTCGGCGTCTCGAGCAGCCTGAGATGACCCTGGCGTTACTTGGCGAGATGGTGCTGCCGAATTAAGTTGACCCGTTCTGCGTAGTGGGGAGCTAGGAGACCGCAGCGTGTCTCCTGCACTGTGATTTTAGCTATGAAATGACGACACCAAACGGGGCTGTATGCTTCAAGTCAAACGCAGTTGAACTGACTCTTTACTCAAAATGGGACACGCATTTAAACATCTCACACACAAAGGAGACATGCCCAGACTTGAATGGGAACTCAATTTGCATACAATGGCATACTTGCATCATCAGATTA
Organism: Leptobrachium leishanense; assembly: GCA_009667805.1. Taxonomy (NCBI): domain Eukaryota; kingdom Metazoa; phylum Chordata; class Amphibia; order Anura; family Megophryidae; genus Leptobrachium; species Leptobrachium leishanense. The sequence goes on along the minus strand of CM019075.1, from coordinate 66,919,756 downwards.
CACACACACACAGAGCTCATGTACACAGAAATTAGCATACAATTGAATTTCAACACAGCCTTTCACTCCTAGCAACCAAGGGGAAATATAATACCTTTAAATGCATCACACAATTACACATCTGAATCCACACTGATACAATACAGGATACATGGTAATCACATCCAATAAAAACATCTAGAAAAGGTATAACTGTTCATTTCAACTCGCAAAACCGAAAGAGTCTCAAATAAAGAAAAAGGTCTTTGAAATGTCCCAGGCTGTTAGTTCTGGGGCTCGCTGGTCAGAGCCCCTATGTCCGTTCCATGACAGATTCCGGTAACATTTTAACAAACACAACACAGTGAACTCAACCCAGACACGTCCAACAGCCTCCAGCCACGTCCCACAGCAGCCTCCAGACACGTCCAACAGCAGGGTCTAGACACGTCCAACAGCCTCCAGCCACGTCCAACAGCAGCCTCCAGACACGTCCAACAGCAGGGTCTAGACACGTCCAACAGCCTCCAGCCACATACAACAGCCTCCAGACACATCCAACAGCAGGCCCCAGACACGTCCAACAGCAAGGTCCAGACACATCCAACAGCCTCCAGCCACATACAACAGACTCCAGACACATCCAACAGCAGGCCCCAGACACGTCCAACAGCAAGGTCCAGACACGTCCAACAGCCTCCAGCCACTTACAACAGCCTCCAGACACGTCCAACAGCCTCCAGACATGTCCAACAGCCTCCAGACACGTCCAACAGCAAGGTCCAGACACGTCCAACAGCCTCCAGCCACATACAACAGCCTCCAGACAAGTCCAACAGCCTCCAGACATGTCCAACAGCCTCCAGACATGTCCAAGACATGTCCAACAGCAAGGTCCAGACACGTCCAACAGCCTCCAGCCACGTACAACAGTCTCCAGACACGTCCAACAGCAGGCCCCAGACATGTCCAACAGCCTCCAGCCACATACAACAGCCTCCAGACAAGTCCAACAGCCTCCAGACATGTCCAACAGCCTCCAGACATGTCCAACAGCAAGGTCCAGACACGTCCAACAGCCTCCAGCCACGTACAACAGTCTCCAGACACGTCCAACAGCAGGCCCCAGACATGTCCAACAGCCTCCAGACACGTCCAACAGCCTCCAGACACATCAAACAGCAGGCACCAGACACGTCCAGCACCAGACATGTCCAACAGCAGACACCAGACACGTCCAACAGAATGCCCCAGACACGTCCAACAGCAGGCCCCAGACACGTCCAACAGCAGGCACCAGATATGTCCAACAGCAGGCACTAGATACGTCCAACAGCAGGCCCCAGACACGTCCAACAGCAGGCACCAGACACGTCCAACAGCAGGCCCCAGACTGTGTGTCTGGCTTGAATTTTGTATGTATTGTGTATATATATATATATATATATATACACACACTGTGAGCTGGGAAACAGGTAGCGGGTGCAATTGCTCTCTGGGGTGAGCACTCTTGAAAGGTTCAGAGACCAGACCAGTGACTTTTCTTCAAACGGGGGTACATTTATTGCAGCAACCCACAGGTTATACACCACACTGTATATTGCTCAAAATAAACACTTCAAAAGCAAAGAAAATTCCTAGCCGTGTCTCGGCACTAACTAAACATACAATAGTCCTGACTAACAACCTGTGCAAACCTAGTGTGTGTCAGGCTCCAGCAAACCAGCATGACCAACCTTGTGCTCCAGCAGATAGAGACCGTCTGCTCCCCAGACTCCAGAGCCATGTCTGTTTGCCTCACCTGCACTAAATTGCCACTGAGGCAAAGTGCAAAACCAGGTGCTTAGAGGTTCCGGAAGGTGTAAGAGAGAAATCTGGGTGACACATAAACCCCGGACAGGACCTTTCCTTGCTCTCTACATGATGCCCTGTTACAATATATATATATAGTCTGGATATTTTGACAAGTTGAAGCATATCATGAAAGGCGATGCTCTTCTCTATTGCAGAACAAATATAAATACTGTTTGATGTTTCATATAACATTCCTGCAGCAGCCGCTATATAGAGGGAATAATCACACACACACAACTTCTTTCCTCAGTCCTGTTTAGATCAACGTTTCAGTCCTGTATGGATCAATGTTTCCGTCCTTGTGGATCAATGTTTCCGTCCTTGTGGATCAATGTTTCAGTCCTGTATGGATCAATGTTTCCGTCCTTGTGGATCAATGTTTCAGTCCTGTATGGATCAATGTTTCAGTCCTGTATTGAACAACGTTTCAGTCCTTGTGGATCAATGTTTCAGTCCTGTATGGATAAATGTTTCAGTCCTGTATGGATCAATGTTTCAGTCCTGTATGGATCAATGTTTCAGGCCTTGTGGATCAATGTTTCAGTCCTGTATGGATCAATGTTTCAGTCCTTGTGGATCACGGTTTCAGTCCTGTATGGATCAATGTTTCAGTCCTTGTGGATCAATGTTTCAGTCCTGTATGGATCAATGTTTCATTCCTTGTGGATCACTGTTTCAGTCCTGTATGGATCAATGTTTCAGGCCTTGTGGATCACTGTTTCAGTCCTGTATAGATCACTGTTTCAGTCCTGTATAGATCAATGTTTCAGTCCTGTATGGATCAATGTTTCAGGCCTTGTGGATCACAGTTTCAGTCCTGTATGGATCAATGTTTCAGGCCTTGTGGATCACTGTTTCAGTCCTGTATGGATCAATGTTTCAGTCCTTGTGGATCAATGTTTCAGTCCTGCATGGATCAATGTTTCAGTCCTTGTGGATCGATGTTTCAGTCCTGTATGGATCAATATTTCAGTCCTTGTGGATCAATGTTTCAGTCCTTGCGGATCAATGTTTCAGTCCTGTATGTATCAATGTTTCAGGCCTTGTGGATCAATGTTTCAGTCCTTGTGGATCAATGTTTCAGTCCTGTATGGATCAATGTTTCAGTCCTTGTGGATCAATGTTTCAGTCCTGTATGGATCAATGCTTCAGTCCTTGTGGATCAATGTTTCAGTCCTGTATGGATCAATGTTTCAGTCCTTGTGCATCAATGTTTCAGTCCTGTATGGATCAATGTTTCAGTCATTGCGTATCAATGTTTCAGTCCTGTTTGGATCAATGTTTCAGTCCTTGTGGATCAATGTTTCAGTCCTGTATGGATCAATGTTTCAGTCCTGTATGTATCAATGTTTCAGGCCTTGTGGATCAATGTTTCAGTCCTTGTGGATCAATGTTTCAGTCCTGTATGGATCAATGTTTCAGTCCTGTATGGATCAATGTTTCAGTCCTGTATGGATCAATGTTTCAGTCCTTGTGGATCAATGTTTCAGTCATTGCGTATCAATGTTTCAGTCCTGTTTGGATCAATGTTTCAGTCCTTGTGGATCAATGTTTCAGTCCTATATGGATCAATGTTTCAGTCCTGTATGGATCAATGTTTCAGTCCTTGTGGATCAATGTATGGTCAATGTTTCAGTTCTTGTGGGACTTTTATCAAGATACAAAACCGTCTATTCACAAAGCACCAAAATTGAATGCAATTTGTGTGACTTCATTTCACTGAAAATACATTGAATTCAATATTTAGGGAACGGTCATTGTATTTTGCTGCAATTAGAGTCGTTGAAGCAGTTATCGGATGTCAGCGAAAACCACCGATTTGGCATAGACAAATTCCACCGAACGGAGGGGAAAAGTGTCCTATTCTCCAAATAGGAATTTCAATCAATAAAAATGTAGCAATAATGTGTATAAATAATAAAAATGTCTGTTACAAAATAAAAAGAGTGTAATAAAAAAAATACAAAAGGGTCTTTAAAAAATAAAAAGAATAAACGGTCTTTAAAGAAAATTTTCAAAAAAGATATATTTTTTTACATTGAATCCTGTGGGATTTGCCGGTATGTCGGCGCAATTCAGCTTTCTATGAGTAGAATACATGATAGTCTTCTATGGGACAATTTTGGTGCTGCCTAATTGCGGGGAAAATTTCACCGTATTTCGCTTTCAATTTAGTTACAGATACTTATATAGAAACATAGAAAAATGTCGGCAGATAAGAACCTTTCGGCCCATCTAGTCGCCCAATTACATGGATACTTTACCTGGATTTATCTTTTGTTTAGGATAGCCTTATGCCTATCCCATGCTTGCTTAAATTCAATTACTGTTTTGGCCTCTACCACTTCTACTGGAAGACTGTTCCATGTATCCACCACCCTCTCAGTAAAATAATGCTTCCTGATGTTACTTTTAAACCTTTGCCCCTCTAATCTAAGACTATGTCCTCTTGTTTTGCTACTTTGTTTCCTTTTAAATATACTCCCTTCCTCTACCTTGTGGATTCCCTTTACGTATTTAAATGTTTCTATCATATCTCCTCTGTCTCGTCTTTTTTCCAAGCTGTACATGTTAAGATCATTAAGCCTTTCCTGGTAACTTTTCTCCTTCAAGCCGTACACCATTTTAGTAGCCCTTCTCTGAACTCTCTCTAAGATGTCTATATCCTTCTGGAGATACGGTCTCCAGTACTGCACACAGTACTCCAAGTGAGGTCTCACCAGTGCTCTGTACAGTGGCATGAGCACTTCCCTTTTCCTACTGCTAATACCTCTCCCTACACAACCAAGCATTCTGCCAGCATTCCAGCATTCTGCCAGCATTTCCTGCTGCTCTATTACATTGACTACTTACCCTTAGATCCTCTGAAATAATAACCCCTAAATCCCAACCCTCAGATGTATCAAATATTCTATATTCAGCCCTTGGGTTTTTACGTCCCAGGTGCATTATCTTGCACTTATCCACATTAAAACTCAATTGCCACAACTCCCACATTTTTTTAGTTTACCTAAATCATTTGTCATTTGGCTGATCCCTCCAGGAACTTCAACCCTGTTGCAAATCTTTGTGTCATCAGCAAAAAGACATACTTTTCCATTAATACCTTCTGCAATATCACTAATAAAAATATTAAAGAGAATGGGTCCAAGTACTGACCCCTGAGGTACCCCACTGGTAACAAGACCTTGCGCCGAATAAACTCCATTTACCACAACCCTCTGTTGCCGGTCACTCAGCCACTGCCTAATCCATTCAACAATATTGGAATCCAAGCTCAAAGATTGCAATTTATTGATAAGCCTTCTATGCGGAACAGTATCAAAAGCCTTACTGAAATCTAAATAAGCAATGTCTACTGCACCACCTGTGTCTATTATTTTTGTTACCCAATCAAAAAATCAATAAGATTAGTTTGGCATGATCTCCCTGAGGTAAACCCATGTTGTTTCTGATCCTGTAATCTATGTGTTTTTAGATGTTCAACAATCCTTTCCTTTAACATGGTTTCCATTAATTTCCCCACTACTGACGTAAGACTAACTGGCCTATAGTTCCCCGATTCCTCCCTACTACCCTTCTTGTAAATGGGCACAACATTTGCTAATTTCCAGTCTTCTGGGACGACTCCCGTTAACAAGGATTGGTTAAATAAATCTGTTAACGGTTTTGCTATTACATCACTGAGCTCTTTTAATAATTTAGGGTGGATCCCATCAGGCCCCATTGACTTATTTGTCTTTACTTTAGACAGCTGCTGTAGAACCTCCTCCTCTGTAAACTCATATGTAAATGTCTCTTTAGTGTTCTCTCCTAACTGAGGTCCCTTTCCTTCCTTTTCTTCTGCAAAGACTGAACAAAAATATTCATTGAGGCAGTCAGCGAGACTTTTATCCTCTTCTACATACCTTCCTTCCTTTGTTTTTAATCTAACTAATCCTTGTTTTACTTTTCTTTTCTCGTTTATGTATCTAAAAAATGTTTTGTCCCCCGTTTTTACTGACTGAGCTATTTTCTCTTCTGCGTGTGCTTTGGAAGCTCTTATAAATTGCTTTGCCTCTTTCTGCCTAATTTTATAGGTTTGCCTATCTTCTTCACTCTGAGTTGTTTTATAATTATTGAATGCTGTCTTTTTGTTCTTCACTATTTTGGCCACTTCTGCAGAGTACCACAGTGGTTTCTTCCCTTTTTTGTTTTTGCTAACAAGCCAAATGCAATTGCCTGTGGCCTTCAATAATGCTTCCTTTAAATAATCCCATTTCTCCTGGACTCCTTTAAACTCCTCCAGTCTGATAATGACTCCTTCACACAAAGTCTCATTTTAGAAAAATCTGTTTTTTTAAAGTCTAAAACTTTTGTTTTTGTGTGGTGCGGCTCCATCCCTGTTCTTATATTAAACCATACTGACTGGTGATCACTAGATCCCAAATTTTCACCTACAACAACGTCCGATACCAAACCTCCATTTGTGAGTATTAAATCCAATATGGCCTCTTTACGGGTCGGCTCCTCAACTACTTGTGTTAGAGATAATCCCAGTAGGGAGTTTAGAATATTTGTACTCCTGGTGCACCCAGCTATTTTGGTTTTCCAGTTCACATCAGGAAGATTAAAGTCCCCCATGATAATAACTTCCCCCTTCATTGCCATTTTGGCTATTTCCTCAACCAGCAGATTATCTAGCTCTTCTACTTGTCCAGGGGGTCTATAGATCACACCTACACGAGCTACTGTATGATTGCCAAATGTTAGCGTAACCCAAACTGACTCTATGTTCACCTCGCTCACTTTTATTTGGTTCGTTTTTATGTTGTTTTTCACATACAGGGCCACTCCTCCTCCTTTCCTACCTTCTCTGTCTTTTCTATATAAAGAGTACCCCGGTATTGTTATGTCCCAGTTATTTTTCTCACTGAACCATGTCTCAGTAACCGCCACTAAATCTACTTTTTCAGCTGCCATCATTGCCTCCAGTTCATTGATTTTATTGACTAAACTGCGAGCATTTATAGACACGACTCTGAGCTTGTCATTTTTTACCTCGCATGTTGCTTGCACCCTCCGATTTAGTTTTGGGGGACAATCGGGCAGATTGTTTTTTACCCTTTTGTCCCCCCCTCCTAGTTTAAATATTTCTTTGTTAAACCTTTGAACTTCTCACTGAGAACATATGTTCCCCTATGAGTAAGATGCAAACCATCTTTTTTATACAGTTCCTTTCTGCTCCAATTAGAGCTATCATGGGACACAATGCCAAATCCTTGCTCCCGACACCATTCCCGAAGCCACAAATTGAATTCCCTATTGCGCATCTGCCTATCTTGAATGTTATGCACAGGCAAAACTTCAGAGAATGGCACAGTGGACGCAATCTGCTGTATTTCACCTCCAAGAACACAAAAATCTTACTTAATCTCAGAAACCTCATTGCTAGCCAAGTCATTTGTCCCTAGATGGACTAGAACGTCCACTTCCCCTTGTTGCTTTGCTTGTTTGACAATATTGAGAATACGTCTCTTGTCTCTACGAGCAGTAGCCCCAGGAAGACATGTCACCAAACCACTACTCTCCAGCTCAACACCTCTTATGATAGAATCACCCAGCAACAATTGCCTTCTATCAAGTCCCACCTTTTCATTTTTGTCCTTGGTTGCAGTGCTGCATACCTTAGGCATAGTGGATGGTGGTTCCTCAACTATGGTGTCTGAGCCTACATCTGTCTTACCACTACACTCTGAAAGTGCCTCAAAAGAATTAAGAAGAGCCACAGCTTGTGGGACATGCCTTCTATCCACAACTCTAAGTCTACCAGATCCTACAGTAGTCCATCTGCCGCTCCTAGGAGGCCTCTGTGGCAGTGGCTTTGTAACAGTCATAGCCTGAGCTTGTCTAACAGATAATTTACAAATCTCAGACTTCAAACAGGCAATTTCCTGCTGCAATAAAAATTGGATCTAAAAACAAATGCATGACAGCTCTTACACTGGACCAAGCCTGCCATTATAAAAGAATGGATTTAAAACCAGCAAATCTTACCTTTTTGTAGGTTTTCTACCTCCTGTCAAACCTCAGACTACCTCCAGAGTATCTCCAGAAGATCTCCTCTAAGTGTTCACTTTGAAGGCTTCACTTAGAAGGCTTGCCAAGCTCAATATAGCGCCAACAGAGTCCTTAGTGCTTTACAATGAGGGAGTGCAGACATGTGACAACTAAAACACTGTTGGGTATATTACACAGAAAAGAAAAATTTAAAATGGATGCCTGTAGCCATTTTGTTTTTAAAGACAGTTTTTCTTTCTATTTTCTCTAAGTTTAGAAATGAATGAGATTTTTTTTTACAGAGTTCATTCCTGGGTGAAGTTTTTTTTATTTTTTTTAAGAAGTGCCAGACATGAAGGAACCTAGAATGTTTCTTTTGTGTGATAATGCTAGAGTTAAGTGCTAAGACGTATCATAATTAAATTTATTGGTCTGTCTTAAGTTTTAAAACAAAAGATATTTTGTCTTTTGGGTATAGGAATAAGAGTTAATATCTCTGTAATATAGATTTATATTCACAAAATATAGGTTTATAATCAAGGTATATTTTATTATATTTACAGTAGGAAATATATACTCCAATAAATATTGTAGAAAGTATATAATTGGTAAATAATGAAATTTACTAAAGAATAGATTCTGTTGAGTTAACCAGAAAAGAATTTAGCTGATAGGACTCTGAGTAAGTAATTTCAAAAGGGAGTAGAGATATAAATCAGAGATGATAGGTAGAGACAGTGTCTAGCTGGGAGAAGAGAAGGTCTTTGTTGAGTCAGATTGATCTTTTGACCCGAGATAGGAGTATTAAAAAGAAATGGTGGAATTAATTAAGAAGTGCAATACTGCCCTCTAGAGGATAGTAAATATATCAATAATATTGCCAGTGACGTCAAATTGGCTATAATAAGCGGCAATGTTATTTGCAAGTCAGTGGGAGATTCCAGCATTCAGAGACTCACACCGCAATGCATTCAGATGTCCAGTACACATGACACTCTGAGAGTAAGTCGGAGATTCCAGTATTCAGACTCACACTGCCATGCATTACACATGACCCTCTGAGAGTCCAAGATTCTAACACTCAGACTCACACCACGATGCAGGCAGATCCCAAGACATGAGGCAATCAAGATTCTCACCAAATTTCTGACTCTCACCAAATCTCTAACTCACATGCATTGATTATCTGATATCGATAATCTTCACATATTCCAAAACAAAGCATCACATAGAAAATTCCAAGACTTATCAACATCCAAATTGGACAGGTAATGTATGAAAAAAAAAGGAATTAATGTAATTATATATATTTGTAGATATTCTTGCAACGTAGACTGAGATTTCTCAGATACTTGGGTTAGATCCAAATTCTAAGTATTTTCTATTCTGCAGATAGAAATATGAAGAAGTGGATATAAGGATTTATTCCTAAAAGAAATGTTGTAAGATTGATACCAATATATATATATTGAATTTGGAAATTACTGTGATTAAAATTAATAAGCAAGGAATTATATAACTACAAAATAAAAGCAAAAGATTAGAAGTTTAATTCTCGAGATTAGGGGAGGATTCACTAAATAATTTTTTATTACTTATCATTAAATTAGCTCATCTTTTGTTGATCTATGTAGCATAGATATATATATATATATCTATAAGAGCTGGCTGGTTAAACATTGTTTGCTGGGAAATGCATGTTGTATTAAGCAGAAATGTTTATTAACCATTTGTGTATTAGTTACTAACTGATAAGGTAAATGATATTAATCATATATGCAGTTACTAACCGGAGATACATATATTGTGAAGCTAGTTTTTATATGCTGATGGATTGTGGTTTATAAATTGTTGTTTATGATATGAGATTTGAAACTTTTTTGTATACGTAATAAATATATATATATTTTTATCCGATTATTGATTATTGTATTTTTCAAAGCAAAACACAGACAATTAAAAGAATTCAGGATAATTTCTAAGAAATATAGACGATTGATATTTGTGTCTCGTATAAGTTTCTTATGAAATAATAATCCCTGATATATTGGAGGCAACTGCCGAGGTAGGTCCAGTAAGTCCAATATAGACATATTGGAGGCTTGGCTGATGAGTCCAATATATAACGTGTTGTATTCACGTGCAGAGATTATATCTGACAACACATAAGGGACAGACAGCCCTGCCCGTAGGATAATTGCCCTAATGATACAGCACTTTATACAGGTGCTCAGCCAGACATCCCGTGAGTTTACAATCTAAAGGACAGAGGTAAGTGAAACAAAAGGGGAGCAGGGGGAGTGCGGATCTGGTGGCTAGAGAGAAAATAGCAAGGATTGTATGAGAGTGACCAAGAGCTTGGACTAAGGCTAGGGTCAAACTAACGCATATTTCACGTCTACCGTCAAAAAGTGCGTTGTTGCGTCCTAACGCATTTTTTCACGGAATACACGATAGCGTCATACGATGCGCAATTTCGGACGTATTTTTTGGCGGAGCTATGAAAAAAGACAGAAATCTAATTAACCAAATTAATTGCAGAATCAAAAAATAAGGGTAAGGGGTATAAAAATCCATTTTGTGGATGGTGGCGTTTTTCCAAGATGGATGCAGTCCAAGTCTTTGTGTTTGCTGCAATGGGGTACCTGTACCTTAAGAACAAGAGAAAGCGGCGAACCTGGGTTCATCCAATTAACGCTGACAGATACACGCATGGCCACTTTGTGATGCTGTACAGGCCACTGCGAGAGAGGGACCCCGTGAAGTTCTTCAACTGTCCCCTCCTTTGATGAACTGTTGTCGAGGATACGCGAGCCGCTGACCAAGAGGGACACCAACATGAGGGCTGCCATACCACAGGAGGAGATGCTGGTCATCACTTTGCGGTAAGTACTATCAAACACCTCCATACATGACATTGCTGCCAGTCACCAGACATTTGTTCGAAGTGCAGAGCCCCTTTTCTCGGTCTGTAGTTACAGTTGTGTTCAAAATTATTCAACCCCCAATGCTGTAAAGGGTTTTAGGGAATTTAGTGACATTTGTAATTGTATTCAGAATGAAATCCTACAAGGACTTTTTAAAGAACCATATGCAACTAAAATGACATCAATTGGTTTTGTAATACAGTAGTAAATGTTTCTTTTGTGAATTCTTCATTGACACAATTATTCAACCCCTTAAAGACTACCACTCTGAAGAACAGAGGTTCATTCAAGTGTTTTCAATCAGGTATTGAAAACACCTGTGGATGTCACGGAGCAGCAATAAAGCATAATAAGCACCAATTAGGCAGCTTTAAAATGACTGTGATACTCAGCTCCTTCTAGACATTTACTGGTGTGGTTACAAACATGGTGAAGTCAAGAGAATGGTCCAGGAAGACAAGAGAAGAGGTGATTACTCTTCACAGGAAGGGCAATGGCTATAAGAAGATTGCAAAGATGTTAAACATACCAAGAGAGACCATAGGAAGCATCATTCGCAAATTCAAGGCAAAGGGCACTGTTGAAACGCTACCTGGTCGTGGCAGAAAGAAGATGCTGACTTCGACTGCTGTGCGCTACCTGAAGCGTAGAAGCAAAGAAGGAGATCAAACAGCGCTGCTGTAAATCAAGGTGCACTAGTGCCACCTCATTTATTAGAAAAGAGAACACACATACAGACGTTTCAGGGATACAACCCTTTCCTCAGTGCAAAGTGCCCCAATACATACAATACAGAGTAGACCCTTTATATACATTGCGTATACAGGGTAGGCGGTACAGAAATTCCACACCCACATGGAGACAATAATAAAATAATCATTCATTAACAGTTTCATACCGTTTGTAGGTAACTGAGACTTCACAAAAGTTCATATTGCGATAGAAACGCCAACCGGCGTTATAACAATGGCGGACATTCGATATAGGAAGTGAGCATCAGTCAGGATCCGCCCCGTGAAGCCGGCAAGAGCGGAATCGCGCATGCGCAAAATCGCGCAATGCCCACATGATACTCAGAACCAATCGGCAGATAGATAACCTCAATGGATGTTTACATTCAATGGACAGTAATACAACGCTGTGGTTTTAAACTTCTCATAGTGATCTCTCCATCTCCATGGTGTCTGGAAGGACCAAAGCACAGGTCCAATCTGTAGAAATGAAATAAATCAAAAAACTTTGCCTAACCTTGCAAAAAAATGACCAAAGTGACAAGTGTAATAAAGCATAAAGTAAAATAAACCACAAAACATACGCTAAAAATCTAAAAAAGGAACAATATATGTCCTAAGAGGAACAGATATGCAAACACAGCAAATGACATAAGGTGGTTACCTGAAGCGTAGAGTGGAGAAAAGTCCCCGTGTGACTGCTGAGGAACTGAGAAAAGATTTGTCAGATGTGGGTACTGAAGTTTCAGACAATACGGCGCACACTGCGTAATGAAGGCCTCCATGCCAGAACTCCCAGGCGCACCCCCTTGCTGTCTCCAAGCACTACTTGGGGACATCTCTCCAGTGCCACACACATATACTAGAGAGTTACTCACCGAGCCATCCCCAGCAGCTCCCTTAGATTGTGCCCGCCACTCGGAAGAAATGCCAGCTGCCCCATCTCCAGGTATTGCAATCAGCTGCTGGAGAGCATGGGGGGTGGTTGATGTCTCTGAAGAAAAGGGTTGGGGATCTGAGCCGGCTGCCCAGTATCCAGGAGCCACACAAAAGGAAACCACAGCTGTATTGTAATTATCCCCCTGTGGTTGATTCCAGAGAACACTGGCACTCGACTCCATTGCTGGCTCCTCACCTGGGGCTGTGTAGAGCAATGCTGGTGGTGTGGGGCTGTTTTCTTCCCAGAGATCCAGGCTATCCAAATGCAGGCAGGGCCCGGCTGCACCATGCTCTGATGCCAGCACTACACCTGGGGGAACCGTTTTGCCCTCATGAATCACCAACTCCAGCAAGCTGTTCTCCCCGCTCACCGGCTCTGGCAACATCATAACTTGGGGATCTGGGGCAACTGTCTCACCTCCTGACAATGCAGTGGGAAATATTCCAATCTCCGACAACTCCAGAGTCTATAGCTGGCCCAAACACATCAAGGCCTTCAAGCTCCCCCAGCCCTCCTTGGCGGAGAGCACACTGGGGCCCATCTGCCATGCACCCCAGTAAACTGCTAGTGGGGTCTTTAGTCTCGCCCACTGTTGCAAGGAATTCCTCCCTCGACAGTGCATAAACGTCCCTCTGGGTCACATCTGTGGAGACCGCAGTCCCATCCACTGCTGTAGGGCAAAAATCCTCTGCTGCCCAAAGAGAGGAGGCATTCTGCACTATTGTCAGCTCCTCTGTCTGCTTCTCTGTGCGGAGCTTCTCATGGTGAGTCTGGCTTACCTGCTGACTGAGGTCTAGCAGTCTCTTGTACGATTTCTCCAGCTTCCACTCCTTGCTGGCTAACGACTCCAAGTCGTCTTGTATCCACCACACGGAGAGGTTTAGCAGGTTTTCTCTGTACTCTGCAATCGCTTCCCATCTCCACTCCGTGTCATCTCCGAAATCTGGGTCTCTGAACATGCTCTCAAATAACAGTCCCGGGCCGCCGTAGCCAAAGTCTTCTGTCGGTCTGTTATTGTCCATGCTCTCAGTTCCCATCTGGACTACATACCATCGCAGGGCTTCGTAGCTCTCCTCCAGCCGTGTCTCTTCATAAACCAGACAAGCCAGATCAGTCGGCCAATTCTGGTTGCGTTGTTTATCCACCAACGCCTCACGCAATTCTATCCTCTTCAGGTACCTTGCTTGGGATGAGGGGAGGATCTTGTTCTGGCAGCGCTGCTCTCTGTCCAGTGCCTCGTGCCAGAGTAGCCAACGTGCTGTATCAGCCCAGTTCAGCTGAGTCTCCTCTGTTATAGGTCCACAATGGTTTGCCTGTACCTCTTGCAACCTCTCCCAGTACGCTGCTCCTGTGACTGCTGCCATCTTTCGCTTCTGCCGCACCCTCTGGATATCGAATCCTGGTGATGCTTTGGATGTCCTTAGACTGTAGAAAGCATCCCACACGCTGCCAACAATGTAACAGATCTCTGTGCCCGGACAGGGTCACATCTGCCAAATGCCGCTTCCTCGCTGGACACCCAGTTTCTCCTCGTGACTCTCACACCTTTCTCTGGTACCTCAAATGCAGCTTAAAGCCCGGTGTATGTAGAGAGCCTGGCTAGCACCCCCAGGAATAAGCCGAAGCTGTAGACCTGGAACCTTTCCTTGGAACAGCGGGCAGAAGATTCCTGGTTCCCCAAAACATGAGTCCTGAGTTCAAGCTTGGTCAGAATAGAACTGACTGTTTATTCACAGAGAGGACAGATAGAGTCAAGGACCATAACATTTGCATACAATCAAACAGACAACATCACAGATCAGATAACTACCCAGGACCTTTTATTATTATTATTATTCTTTATTTATAAAGCACCAGCATATTCCGCAGCGCTGTACAATAAGCACAGTATAGACAGGGTTACAATACATTGAACAACATTTGACAAACAGTACAGGAGGAGATGAGGGCCCTATTCCCGTAGGAACTCACAATCTAGGAGGGTTGGGGTTGGAAACAGGAGGAGAGGACTGTAAGGTGAGAGTGATTGATGGTTGCGTCAGTGAGTTGGGGGGTCGGATTCCCTAAATAGGAATGTTTTAAGGGAACGCTTGAAGGAAGAGAAGTTAGGGGAAAGTCTGACAGTACGAGGGAGAGCGTTCCAGAGAGTGGGGGCTGCGCGTGAGAAATCCTGCAGTCTATCATGGGAAGAGGTGATGCGGGGAGAAGCTAGGCGCAGGTCACTGTTTGACCTTAGGGAGCGGGCTGGGGTGTATTTGGTGATTAGTGAGGACAGGTAGTGGGGCGCTGAGTTAGTGAGGGTTTTGTAGGTAAGGATAAGGATTTTGAACTTAATTCTGCAGTGGATGGGGAGCCAGTGAAGGGACTCGCAGAGGGGAGCGGCAGAGACAGAGCGGCGGGTGAGGTGAATTAGCCTGGCGGAGGCGTTCAGGATGGATTGTAGGGGGGAGAGGCGGGACAGAGGGAGGCCAGATAAGAGATTATTGCAATAGTCGAGTCGGGAGATTACCAGGGCGTGTATGAGTTGTTTTGTGGTGACAGCGGTAAGAAATGGCCGAATTCTGGAAATATTACGCAGTTGGTATCGGCAGGAGGAGGAAAGAGACTTGATGTGGGGATGAAGGAAAGAGCAGAGTCAAGTGTAACTCCAAGACAGCGAACTTGGTTTGATGGGGAGATGGTGATACCCTCCACCGTGATAGAGAAGTCAGGAGGTGGGGAGGCATTAGAGGGAGGAATAAGTAGGAGCTCAGTCTTTGACATGTTGATCTTTAGGTGGTGGGAGGCCATCCAGGAGGAGATGCCAGATAAACAGTCACTGACTTTGGAAAGGACAGGGGGAGAGAGATCAGGGGTAGAGAGGTAGATCTGAGTGTCATCAGCGTAGAGGTGGTAATTAAAGCCAAAGCTGTTGATGATTTTGCCCAGGGAGGAGGTGTAGATGGAAAAGAGCAGAGGACCAAGGACAGAGCCTTGAGGTACACCAACAGATAGAGGCAATGAGGAGGAGGAGTTACAAGCAAAGGACACACAGAAGGACCTGTTGGATAAATAGGAGTCAACCCAAGCAAGTGCAGTGTCACCGAGACCAAGAAAGCTGAGGGTCTGCAGGACCTTCAAACAATGGAGAATGGGGGAAGGAGAAAGCACGTAAACAAAAGGAATTTCTTACAGACAGAATTTACACAATAGCAGGTACTAATACAGAGATCTACACTATACAGGGAATAACACACAGACATCAGAAATCTTTAGTTACCTGGCAGATATATATAAAACAGTGAAAACCAAAATATATTTAAAAGGTCCACCAGTTCCCCAATAGTCTCTTTCAGGGGCCATAGTCTCTGGGCAGGAGGCTAGCGCACAGCCGCCTCCAAGTCGCACAGTGACAGCGTGTTCTGTCACAGTATCCTTCCTGGAAAACCAGAGAAATCTCATTGTATCCTTCTTGTAAAACATGAGAAATCTCAATATATCCTTCCTGTAAAACATGAGAAATCTCAATGTATCCTTCCTGGAAAACCAGAGAAATCTCAATGTATCCTTCCCGGGAAACCAGAGAAATCTCAATGTATCCTTCTTGTAAAACATGAGAAATCTCAATGTATCCTTCTTGTAAAACATGAGAAATCTCAATGTATCCTTCTTGTAAAACCAGATAAATCTCAATGTATCCTTCTTGTAAAACATGAGAAATCTCAATGTATCCTTCCTGGGAAACCAGAGAAATCTCAATGTATCCTTCTTGTAAAACATGAGAAATCTCAATGTATCCTTCTTGTAAAACATGAGAAATCTCAATGTATCCTTCCTGGGAAACCAGAGAAATCTCAATGTATCCTTCTTGTAAAGCATGAGAAATCTCAATGTATCCTTCTTGTAAAACCAGAGAAATCTCAATGTATCCTTCTTGTAAAACATGAGAAATCTCAATGTATCCTTCTTGTAAAACATGAGAAATCTCAATGTATCCTTCCTGGGAAACCAGAGAAATCTCAATGTATCCTTCTTGTAAAACATGAGAAATCTCAATGTATCCTTCCTGGAAAACCAGAGAAATCTCAATGTATCCTTCCCGGGAAACCAGAGAAATCTCAATGTATCCTTCCCGGGAAATCAGAGAAATATCAATGTATCCTTCCTGGGAAACCAGAGAAATCTCAATGTATCCTTCCTGGAAAACCAGAGAAATCTTAATGTATCCTTCTTGTAAAACCAGAGAAATCTCAATGTATCCTTCCTGGGAAACCAGAGAAATCTCAATGTATCCTTCTTGTAAAACATGAGAAATCTCAATGTATCCTTCCCGGGAAACCAGAGAAATCTCAATGAATCCTTCTTGTAAAACATGAGAAATCTCAATGTATCCTTCCTGGAAAACCAGAGAAATCTCAATGTATCCTTCTTGTAAAACATGAGAAATCTCAATGTATCCTTCCTGGAAAACCAGAGAAATCTCAATGTATCCTTCTTATAAAACCAGAGAAATATCAATGTATCCTTCCTGGGAAACCAGAGAAATCTCAATGAATCCTTCTTGTAAAACATGAGAAATCTCAATGTATCCTTCCTGGAAAACCAGAGAAATCTCAATGTATCCTTCTTGTAAAACATGAGAAATCTCAATGTATCCTTCTTGTAAAACCAGAGAAATCTCAATGTATCCTTCTTATAAAACCAGAGAAATATCAATGTATCCTTCCTGGAAAACCAGAGAAATCTCAATGTATCCTTCCTGAAAACCAGAGAAATCTCAATGTATCCTTCTTGTAAAACCAGAGAAATCTCAATGTATCCTTCCTGGGAAACCAGAGAAATCTCAATGTATCCTTCTTGTAAAACATGAGAAATCTCAATGTATCCTTCTTGTAAAACATGAGAAATCTCAATGTATCCTTCCTGGGAAACCAGAGAAATCTCAATGTATCCTTCTTGTAAAACATGAGAAATCTCAATGTATCCTTCCTGGAAAACCAGAGAAATCTCAATGTATCCTTCCCAGGAAACCAGAGAAATCTCAATGTATCCTTCTTGTAAAACATGAGAAATCTCAATGTATCCTTCTTGTGAAACATGAGAAATCTCAATGTATCCTTCTTGGAAAACCAGAGAAATCTCAATGTATCCTTCTTGTAAAACCAGAGAAATCTCAATGTATCCTTCTTGTGAAACATGAGAAATCTCAATGTATCCTTCTTGTCAAACCAGAGAAATCTTAATGTATCCTTCTTGTGAAACATGAGAAATCTCAATGTATCCTTCTTGTAAAACATGAGAAATCTCAATGTATCCTTCCTGGGAAACCAGAGAAATCTCAATGTATCCTTCTTGTGAAACATGAGAAATCTCAATGTATCCTTCCTGGGAAACCAGAGAAATCTCAATGCATCCTTCTTGTAAAACCAGAGAAATCTCAATGTATCCTTCTTGTAAAACATGAGAAATCTCAATGTATCCTTCTTGTAAAACATGAGAAATCTCAATGTATCCTTCCTGGGAAACCAGAGAAATCTCAATGTATCCTTCTTGTAAAACATGAGAAATCTCAATGTATCCTTCCTGGAAAACCAGAGAAATCTCAATGTATCCTTCCCAGGAAACCAGAGAAATCTCAATGTATCCTTCTTGTAAAACATGAGAAATCTCAATGTATCCTTCTTGTGAAACATGAGAAATCTCAATGTATCCTTCTTGGAAAACCAGAGAAATCTCAATGTATCCTTCTTGTAAAACATGAGAAATCTCAATGTATCCTTCTTGTGAAACATGAGAAATCTCAATGTATCCTTCTTGTCAAACCAGAGAAATCTTAATGTATCCTTCTTGTGAAACATGAGAAATCTCAATGTATCATTCTTGTAAAACATGAGAAATCTCAATGTATCCTTCCTGGGAAACCAGAGAAATCTCAATGTATCCTTCTTGTGAAACATGAGAAATCTCAATGTATCCTTCCTGGGAAACCAGAGAAATCTCAATGCATCCTTCTTGTAAAACCAGAGAAATCTCAATGTATCCTTCTTGTAAAACATGAGAAATCTCAATGTATCCTTCTTGTAAAACATGAGAAATCTCAATGTATCCTTCTTGTAAAACATGAGAAATCTCAATGTATCCTTCCCAGGAAACCAGAGAAATCTCAATGTATCCTTCTTGTAAAACATGAGAAATCTCAATGTATCCTTCTTGTAAAACCAGAGAAATCTCAATGTATCCTTCTTGTGAAACATGAGAAATCTCAATGTATCCTTCTTGGAAAACCAGAGAAATCTCAATGTATCCTTCTTGTAACACCAGAGAAATCTCAATGTATCCTTCTTGTGAAACATGAGAAATCTCAATGTATCCTTCTTGTCAAACCAGAGAAATCTTAATGTATCCTTCTTGTAAAACATGAGAAATCTCAATGTATCCTTCTTGTAAAACACGAGAAATCTCAATGTATCCTTCTTGTAAAACATGAGAAATCTCAATGTATCCTTCTTGTAAAACACGAGAAATCTCAATGTATCCTTCTTGTAAAACATGAGAAATCTCAATGGCAGAATTATCGTATCGACAGAATTATCGGATCCGAAAAACCATTAGTTTATGTCAAAACGAATAGATACTTTGAAACGAAGAGAAAAGAGGTTCCGAAAAACATGAAAATTTCCGAAATCACGAAAAAAAAGTCGATGTGAAAAACGAACCGAAACGAGCCAAATCGAAACGGAAATCGTCCGAAACGAGCCGAAACGAAAATTTACAAAATGTGAACGAACCGAACTGAATCAAACCGAAAAAAAAATTGGTACACAAGTCTAGTAATAAACAGGTGCCTGTTGGGGACGGGAAAGGATGTCATCTGTGGTCACCAGGGATCTGCGGTGGTACTCCACCTTCTGAGCCGGGGTCATCTGGTTGAGGAGGGACAGACATGAATTGAAGAACGACATGTCCTCGGAGTCGGCGAGCATGCAGCGTGGATGTGGAATTTGCGCCTCCATGAAGGTGACCATGGCCTGCTCAAAATCGGCAGCTGGTGCCCTTCTCCTCTTATGTTCCGGTCTGGTGCTGGCTGATGGTGCTGTACCTGGCACCTGTCCGGTCTCCACATCCTCCTCCAACTGCGACTGTGCACCACCCTGGTCGACCTCCTCCTGGCAGCTGGCAGAACCTCCTGGTAGCAGGTTTTGCTCCTGTGAGCCAGAGGTCGATGGCCGCTCAATGCTGCTCACAGTACTTCGCGGCTCCTGGGTCCTTCTGAGGAAGGACAGTTGGTCTGTGTAGATATAGCCGCGGACTTTCTTTGCCCCAGCTCCAGAGCGTGCAGCCACGGCTTCCTTTTTCTGTACCTGCATATAATTGTCCCGTACTGTGCGCCATTTATTTATGGTCTCATATGCTGCAAAACATGATGAGAGTGACATTAGCTCGGGTTCATAGGATGTGATCATTAGAAAACATTTTAATTTTGTCTTCTAGGTATCTTGCCAGTGTATACAGTTTGAAGGATTTGCATTACAACGTCCGCATTGGCAGATCAACAGCTGGCGAGTTCGTCCTCAAGGTGTGCCAAACAATATGGGACACCATGAAGGACCAATGTTTGCCAACACTCACAGACAAGGCATGTGTAGAAATTGCAGCAGGATTCTGGGAGAGAGTCAACTCTCCAAACTGCCTGGGAGCCGTGGATGGCAAACATGTCCGCATAGTGAAGCCACTGCAGAGTGGCTCACGGTATCAAAATTATAAACATTTTTCAATATGCCTACTGGCGGTGGCAGATGCCAACTACAGTGGCAAGAAAAAGTATGTGAACCCTTTGGGATTAGGTGGAGTTTTGCATGAATTGGTCATAAAATGTGTCTGATCTTCATCTAAGTCACAACAATTTGAAAAACACAGTCTGCTTAAAATAATACAACACAAACATTATATGTTTTCATGTGTTTATTGAACATAACATGTAAACATTCACAGTGCAGGGTGGAAAAAGTATGTGAACCTTTGGACTTAATAACTGGTTGACCCTCCTTGGCAGCAATAACCTCAACCAAACGTTTCCTGTAGTTGCAGATCAGACCTGCACAACGATCTGGAGTAATTTTGGACCACTCCTCTTCACAAAACTGTTTCAGTGTAGCAATATTCTTGGGATGTCTGGTGTGAATCGCTCTCTTAAGGTCATGCCACAGCATTTCAATCGGGTTGAGGTCAGGACTCTGACTGGGCCACTCCAGAAGGCGTATTTTGTTTTGTTGAAGCCATTCTTTTGTTGAATTACTTGTATGCTTTGGGTCATGGCCTGTTGCATCACCCATCCTCTGCGGAGCTTCAGTTGGCGGACAGATGGTCTTACGTTTTCCTGCAAAATGTCTTGATAAACTCTGGAATTCATTTTTCCCATCAATGACAACAATCCGTCCAGGCCCTGAGGCAGCAAAGCAGCCCCAAACCATGATGCTCCCTCCGCCATGTTTTACAGTGGGGATGAGGTTTTGATGTTGGTGTGCTGTGCCTTTTTTTCTCCACACATAGTGTTGAGTGTTTTTTCC
The DNA here is from genome assembly GCA_009667805.1 of Leptobrachium leishanense. NCBI lineage: Eukaryota > Metazoa > Chordata > Amphibia > Anura > Megophryidae > Leptobrachium > Leptobrachium leishanense. The sequence continues at coordinate 66,898,740 of CM019075.1, read as the reverse complement.
AAACAACTAAATTTTGGTTTCGTCTGTCCACAGAATATTTTGCCAGTAGTGCTGTGGAACATCCAGGTGCTCTTTTGCAAACTTCAAACGTGCTGCAATATTCTTTTTGGACAGCAATGGCTTCCTCCGTGGTGTCCTCCCATGTACTCCATTCTTGTTTAATGTTTTCCTTATTGTAGATGTGTCAACAAAAATGTTAGCATGTGCCAGAGATTTCTGTAAGTCTTTAGCTGACACTCTAGGATTCTTCTTTACCTCATTAAGTATTCTGCGCTGTGCTCTTGCAGTCATCTTTACAGGACGACCACGCCTAGGGAGAGTAGCAACAGTGCTGAACTTTCTCCATTTGTAGACAGTCTGTCTTACCGTGGACACATGAACATCAAGGCTTTTGGAGATACTTTTGTAACCCTTTCCAGCTTCATGCAAGTCAACAATTCTTGATGGTAGGTCTTCTGAGAGCTCTTTTCTGCGAGGCATGGTTCACATCAGGCAGTGCTTCTTGAAACCAGTAAACCCCAAACTGGTGTGTGTTTTTAAAGGGCAGGACAGCTTTCAGCAACACATCCAATAATATCACACTGATTGGACTCAAGGTTGGCTCACTCCTGGCTCCAATTAGCTCTTGGAGAAGTCATTTAAGATTTGACGACAATAAATATTTTTGCCTTTTATTATTATTGTACCTTACATTTAAATGTGATTATGAATTAAATAATCATATACTCAATCTGAAGCTTCTGCTTTTTATCAGACCACGTATCATACTCTGGGTACACGACTCGGGACACCGCAACCCATGCGCTGGCCTTCTTCACCTTGTCTTTGTACCTCTCGCAGGCCGTGTCCCATAGCTCGGGATGCTCCCCCATCAGCCTCTCCACATCTATTTCTGCGCCAGACATTGTCTACAGCAGTTCCAGGTACACTCCAGCAAAATCAGGACAGTTTGCGTGTGTGGACGTTCTGTTGGCCGCACATTAGCAGCGTCTGATGTCTCCTAGTCACGCACACACGCCGCTATGCGGACGCAGCGCACTCTGTGCATCAGTATTAGCGGTTCTACATTCTCGAAAAAATGCGTTAGTTTCCCGCTTGCGTTGCGCGGCCGAACTTTCGTGCGGCCGCACTTCGTATATTGCCCGTCATTTGCTGCTACTACGGCCGTGATAAAGTGCGGCTGCAGGCGCGTTCGCACTGCGTTCGTCTGACCCCAGCCTAAAGGTTGATTAGACAAAAGTGGCAGCAGCTGAAAGGGAAGCAATGAGTTTGGGCCCAAGACTGGGTGGGAGGGACTGCAGAGGAGAGGTGATGGCTGTGTGTGGTGAGTTTGGGAGTCATTAGGCGTGCAGAGGAGAGGTGATGGCTGTGTGTGGTGAGCTTGGGAGTCATTAGGCGTGCAGAGGAGAGGTGATGGCTGTGTGTGGTGAGCTTGGGAGTCATTAGGCGTGCAGAGGAGAGGTGATGGCTGTGTGTGGTGAGCTTGGGAGTCATTAGGCGTGCAGAGGAGAGGAGATGGCTGTGTGTGGTGAGTTTGGGAGTCATTAGGCGTGCAGAGGAGAGGAGATGGCTGTGTGTGGTGAGCTTGGGAGTCATTAGGCGTGCAGAGGAGAGGTGATGGCTGTGTGTGGTGAGCTTGGGAGTCATTAGGCGTGCAGAGGAGAGGAGATGGCTGTGTGTGGTGAGTTTGGGAGTCATTAGGCGTGCAGAGGAGAGGTGATGGCTGTGTGTGGTGAGCTTGGGAGTCATTCGGCGTGCAGAGGAGAGGTGATGGCTGTGTGTGGTGAGCTTGGGAGTCATTCGGCGTGCAGAGGAGAGGTGATGGCTGTGTGTGGTGAGCTTGGGAGTCATTAGGCGTGCAGAGGCAGAGGAGAGGTGATGGCTGTGTGTGGTGAGTTTGGGGGTCATTAGGCGAGCAGAGGAGAGGTGATGGCTGTGTGTGGTGAGCTTGGGAGTCATTCGGCGTGCAGAGGAGAGGTGATGGCTGTGTGTGGTGAGCTTGGGAGTCATTAGGCGTGCAGAGGCAGAGGAGAGGTGATGGCTGTGTGTGGTGAGCTTGGGAGTCATTAGGCGTGCAGAGGAGAGGAGATGGCTGTGTGTGGTGAGCTTGGGTGTCATTAGACGTGCAGAGGCAGAGGAGAGGTGATGGCTGTGTGTGGTGAGCTTGGGAGTCATTAGGCGTGCAGAGGAGAGGTTATGGATGTGTGTGGTGAGCTTGGGAGTCATTAGGCGTGCAGAGGAGAGGTGATGGATGTGTGTGGTGAGCTTGGGTGTCATTAGGCGTGCAGAGGAGAGGTTATGGATGTGTGTGGTGAGCTTGGGAGTCATTAGGCGTGCAGAGGAGAGGTGATGGCTGTGTGTGGTGAGCTTGGGAGTCATTAGGCGTGCAGAGGAGAGGTGATGGCTGTGTGTGGTGAGCTTGGGAGTCATTAGGCGTGCAGAGGAGAGGTGATGGCTGTGTGTGGTGAGCTTGGGAGTCATTAGGCGAGCAGAGGAGAGGTGATGGCTGTGTGTGGTGAGCTTGGGAGTCATTAGGCGTGCAGAGGAGAGGTGATGGCTGTGTGTGGTGAGCTTGGGAGTCATTAGGCGTGCAGAGGAGAGGAGATGGATGGCTGTATGTGGTGAGTTTGGGAGTCATTAGGCGTGCAGAGGAGAGGAGATGGCTGTGTGTGGTGAGCTTGGGAGTCATTAGGCGAGCAGAGGAGAGGAGATGGCTGTGTGTGGTGAGCTTGGGAGTCATTCGGCGTGCAGAGGAGAGGTGATGGCTGTGTGTGGTGAGCTTGGGAGTCATTAGGCGTGCAGAGGAGAGGAGATGGCTGTGTGTGGTGAGCTTGGGAGTCATTAGGCGTGCAGAGGCAGAGGAGAGGAGATGGCTGTGTGTGGTGAGCTTGGGAGTCATTAGGCGTGCAGAGGCAGAGGAGAGGTGATGGCTGTGTGTGGTGAGCTTGGGAGTCATTAGACGTGCAGAGGCAGAGGAGAGGTGATGGCTGTGTGTGGTGAGCTTGGGAGTCATTAGGCGAGCAGAGGAGAGGTGATGGCTGTGTGTGGTGAGCTTGGGAGTCATTAGGCGTGCAGAGGCAGAGGAGAGGTGATGGCTGTGTGTGGTGAGCTTGGAGTCATTAGGCGTGCAGAGGAGAGGTGATGGCTGTGTGTGGTGAGCTTGGGAGTCATTAGGCGTGCAGAGGAGAGGAGATGGCTGTGTGTGGTGAGCTTGGGAGTCATTAGGCGTGCAGAGGAGAGGAGATGGCTGTGTGTGGTGAGCTTGGGAGTCATTAGGCGTGCAGAGGAGAGGTGATGGCTGTGTGTGGTGAGCTTGGGAGTCATTAGGCGAGCAGAGGAGAGGTGATGGATGTGTGTGGTGAGCTTGGGAGTCATTAGACGTGCAGAGGAGAGGTGATGGCTGTGTGTGGTGAGTTTGGAGTCATTAGGCGTGCAGAGGAGAGGTGATGGCTGTGTGTGTGGTGAGCTTGGGAGTCATTAGGCGTGCAGAGAGGAGAGGTGGATGGCTGTATGTGGTGAGCTTGGGAGTCATTAGGCGTGCAGAGGAGAGGTGATGGCTGTGTGTGGTGAGCTTGGGAGTCATTAGGCGTGCAGAGGAGAGGAGATGGCTGTGTGTGGTGAGCTTGGGAGTCATTAGGCGTGCAGAGGAGAGGTGATGGCTGTGTGTGTGGTGAGCTTGGGAGTCATTAGGCGTGCAGAGGAGAGGAGATGGCTGTGTGTGGTGAGCTTGGGAGTCATTAGGCGTGCAGAGGAGAGGTGATGGCTGTGTGTGGTGAGTTTGGGAGTCATTAGGCGTGCAGAGGAGAGGAGATGGCTGTATGTGGTGAGCTTGGGAGTCATTAGGCGTGCAGAGGAGAGGTGATGGCTGTGTGTGAGCTTGGGAGTCATTAGGCGTGCAGAGGAGAGGTGATGGCTGTGTGTGGTGAGTTTGGGAGTCATTAGGCGTGCAGAGGAGAGGAGATGGCTTGTGTGGGTGAGCTTGGGAGTCACAAGGCGTGCAGAGAGAGGTGATGGTGTTGGTGTGGTGAGTTGGAGTCATTAGGCGTGCAGGAGGAGAGGTGATGGCTGTGTGTGGTGAGTTTGGGAGTCATTAGGCGTGCAGAGGAGAGGAGATGGCTGTGTGTGGTGAGAGCTTGGGAGTCACAAGGCGGCAGAGGAGAAGGTGATGGCTGTGTGTGGGGTGAGTTTGGGAGTCATTAGGCGTGCAGAGGAGAGGTGATGGCTGTGTGTGGTGAGCTTGGGAGTCATTAGGCGTGCAGAGGAGAGGTGATGGCTGTGTGTGGTGAGCTTGGGAGTCATTAGGCGTGCAGAGGAGAGGAGATGGCTGTGTGTGGTGAGCTTGGGAGTCATTAGGCGTGCAGAGGAGAGGAGATGGCTGTGTGTGGTGAGCTTGGGAGTCATTAGGCGTGCAGAGGAGAGGTGATGGCTGTGTGGGGCGGCCTGTATTCGCCTGTATTCGGAGAATTGACTCAAAATTACACTGAAAGGTGAATTTCACTGGTGCTATTTGGGGCCAATTCAGAGGTTATTGATAAACCCCTAAAGTGTAAATAAACGTTAAAGCCATTTGATATTTCATAAGTAGAATATAAGTTGTATAACATACACTGAGCAGCCACAGCATTAACCCCCTGCCTGCTATCCTGCAGGTCCCCCTGTGCTGATGTGGATGCATGGATGCCCCCAGACCTCTGAACATGTCCTGCACATTGTGAGGTGGAGTCTCCATGGATGGGGTCTGTTGTTCCAGCACGTCCCAAAGATGCTTGATTGGATTGAGATCTGGGGAATCTGGAGGCTGAGGTGACACCCTGACATCTGTGACAAGTGTGTCTTCTCTGACTTCTACATGTCGGCCTGGCTCGGGTCATCCCGTGGTGAGACGTCGGGTAAACCTGGAAATCACGCAATGTTTCTTAGACATTTACCAGACAAATAGAATTCGGTGATGATCGGTGAGATATGTCCACGTGGAGGCAACTACTCAGCAGTGAGTGAATGGAGCTCATTGTTACTTTGTGGCAAGCTGGGTCCCAGGGTTCCTTTGTGCGCTGCTCATGTCGGGATCCATGGAGCGCATCCCATCACTTATTAAATGAAGATAAAAAGAACAGAAAGCTGTAGAAGCAGTTTGTAAGAGCTGCCGGTACCTGCCGGGATCAGACATTGTGTGCGTCCCGGTGTGGTTTCATGGTGTTTGCGTAAGGTCGGGCACCGGTTTTCATCCTCTGGCCGCTTTTTGGATTGACTTGTGGGAAACGTATACATTTTAGAATGTATTTCTAACAGATCTCAGTTCTCTGACAGGGTCACATCTCTCAATGCTGCTGGACCCCCCCCCCCGCCCGTTCTCCCCAGGCAGACCCTCGTGTCTTCCTCCAGTCCTCAGACTAAGCTCAAGGAGCGGGACACATAGAGAGCCCGCTAGCACCCCCAGAAATAAGATGAGGCTGTAGATCTGGAGGTTTTCAGGGTCAGAATGGAACTCTTTTAATTGAGGACAGACACACATATTCATACAGTCAAACATGGGTCATTTGCATACACGAAACCTGACCCTAGAATGGAATAAACATTTACATTCCTAGACAGACAGGACAATGGCAATTGTCATGATAAACAAGATTACAGTCTAAAGATAGCAGATAATGGGGCAGTGTTTGCCTGACAAAGAATAGTAACAAACTACTCAAATATAAACAGATATTAACACATTCCCGAGCGCAAACCTATCAGCAGATAACAAGATATACATGGACCATACAATTGACAGACAATAACATTATTCTTGCATACAGTTGTGTTCAAAATGATTCAACCCCCAATGCTGTAAAGGGTTTTAGGGAATTTAGTGACATTTGTAATTGTATTCAGAATGAAATCCTACAAGGACTTTTTAAAGAACCAAATGCAACTAAAATGACATCAATTGGTTTTGTAATACAGTAGTAAATGTTTCTTTTGTGAATTCTTCATTGACACAATTATTCAACCCCTTAAAGACTACCACTCTGAAGAACAGAGGTTCATTCAAGTGTTTTCAATCAGGTATTGAAAACACCTGTGGATGTCACGGAGCAGCAATAAAGCATAATAAGCACCAATTAGGCAGCTTTAAAATGACTGTGATACTCAGCTCCTTCTAGACATTTACTGGTGTGGTTACAAACATGGTGAAGTCAAGAGAATGGTCCAGGAAGACAAGAGAAGAGGTGATTACTCTTCACAGGAAGGGCAATGGCTATAAGAAGATTGCAAAGATGTTAAACATACCAAGAGAGACCATAGGAAGCATCATTCGCAAATTCAAGGCAAAGGGCACTGTTGAAACGCTACCTGGTCGAGGCAGAAAGAAGATGCTGACTTCGACTGCTGTGCGCTACCTGAAGCGTAGAGTGGAGAAAAGTCCCCGTGTGACTGCTGAGGAACTGAGAAAAGATTTGTCAGATGTGGGTACTGAAGTTTTAGCTCAGACAATACGGCGCACACTGCGTAATGAAGGCCTCCATGCCAGAACTCCCAGGCGCACCCCCTTGCTGTCTCCAAAGAATAAGAAGAGTCGACTGCAGTATGCCAAAAGTCAGTGGACAAACCACAGAAGTTTTGGGATAGTGTTCTGTGGACTGATGAAACAAAATTAGAACTGTTTGGGCCCATGGATCAACGCTATGTTTGGAGGAGGAAGAACAAGGCCTATGAAGAAAAGAACACCTTGCCTACTGTGAAGCATGGCGGGGGGTCAATCATGCTTTGGGGCTGTTTTGCTTCTGCAGGTACAGGGAAGCTTCAGCGTGTGCAAGGTACCATGAATTCTCTTCAGTACCAGGAGATATTGGATGACAATGTGATGCAGTCCGTCACAAACCTGAGGCTTGGGAGACGCTGGACCTTTCAACAGACAATCATCCCAAGCATACCTCCAAGTCCACTAGAGCATGGTTGCAGATTAAAGGCTGGAACATTTTGGAGTGGCCATCGCAGTCACCTGACTTAAATCCGATTGAGAACCTCTGGTGGGACTTAAAGAAAGCAGTTGCAGTGCGCAAGCCTAAGAATGTGACTGAACTGGAGGCTTTTGCCCATGACGAATGGGCGAAGATACCCGTAGATGGCTGCAAGACACTTGTGTCAAGCTATGCTTCACGTTTAAAAGCTGTTATAACTGTAAAAGGATGTTGTACTAAGTACTAAGATTGAATGTCACTTGGGGGTTGAATAAAACTGATAATGATGTGAGCACAGAAAAGACATTTGTGCTTATTTCATTATAAATGTTATGTTATATTTGTCTGACCTACACGTGCCTCTTTGATTTAATTGTAAGCAAGATGACTGAATGATCAAAATCAATGTCAAACTGGCCAAAACACTCAGTTTCAGTGGGGGTTGAATCATTTTGAACACAACTGTAACTCAGATTACGTAACACACTTCAAGGGAGGCCAAGGAAATTATATAGAACATCAGGCCTGCACTCACAAATATACGTCCAGGTCCATGTACCCCAAAGCGACTTACATCACAGGTTGCAAGGAACTGAAGATATATTTGTAGGGTGCAGGCCTGATGTTCCATATGATTTTCTTGCCCTCTCTTGTGCAGAGTGTTATGTAATCTTGTTTATCATCACGATTGCCATTGTCCTGTCTGTCTAGAAATGTGGAATAAATGTTTATTCCATTCTAGGGTCAGGTTTATGTATATGTAAGCGACCCATGTGTGACCGTATAAATATGTGTGTCTGTCCACATTTAAGAGAGTTCCATTTTGATCCTGAAAACCTCCAGATCTACAGCCTTGTCTTATTTCTTGGGGGGGGGGTGCTCTCTACGTGTCCCCCTCCTTAAGCTTCATCTGAGGACTGGAGGAAGGCATAAGGGTCTGCCTGGGGAGAACACTGAGGGGGGGGGGAGTCAAGCAGCATTGAGAGATGTGACCCTGTCGGGGTACAGAGATCTGTCGCTGTATTTAGACACAGGTTTGTATTGTTTGTGAATTGTAATAATTAATTCAGATTTATAGAATGGTTGTAATCGCAGGATCTCGAGGGTTAATCAATTAGCACATTGAATGTAAATAATGAATGGAGAGACGTGTAATGTGCATGTTTTCCACTGGAGGGCGCTCCTGGCTAATATTTCTGAGACCTAGAAAATAAAAAAGTCTGCAACAGGGGATATCATTTTATGAACCCTTTCTATGCCAGATTTAACGATCAAAATCCTGCGAACGTGCGGAACACAGGAAGTGAAGTAACACTGCGGACACCACAGCACACAGGCCTCTGCAGGCGAGACAGACTAGGGGGTAATATGGGTACTACACAAGTATATACGGGTACTGGGCAGGTAACACAACATACAGTACATGCTGTGATCACACCAGACCACACAACGTGTCACATCTTTGTCACACGCCCCCCCGACCCGCAGGAACCATGGTCATCGAATGTCTGTCCCGTCACCCCAACTTCTAACATGATATAGAAGAACAAACAGCAGTGAGGAATCTCACTGGAAAAGTGCCATCAGAATGAATGACTATGTGATCCCCACCACCACCGAAACACCCCAAAGTCCACACCAGTGGAGACTAAGGGCCATATTACAAAGTTGGTGCTAACTTAACCAGAGCTGGTGTAAACTTAAAACCTCCATAGGCCGTAATGGCTCCGGGAAGTTTACACCAGCTCTGGTTAAGTTAGCACCAACTATGTAATATGACCCTAAGAGTGGAAGCCAAGATACATCATGAAGATGTCAGTAAACTGAATCAAGCACAGCAGGTCTGGAAGGTCCAATTTATGTCCGGGCTATTAAGGGGTTGTGTATTAGAGAGGCTCTGGCCCTGATCCCCAACTAAACCCAGGAACCACTGGAGACCAATAAAACAAATGCCCCTCTAACTAATGAACCATCATCTGGGATCAGAGCGCACAACATGGCACCAACAACCATCATCTGGGAGCAGAGCGCACAACATGGCACCAACAACCATCATCTGGGATCAGAGCGCACAACATGGCACCAACAACCATCATCTGGGAGCAGAGCGCACAACATGGCACCAACAACCATCATCTGGGAGCAGAGCGCACAACATGGCACCAACAACCATCATCTGGGAGCAGAGCGCACAACATGGCACCAATAACCATCATCTGGGATCAGAGCGCACAACATGGCACCAACAACCATCATCTGGGATCAGAGCGCACAACATGGCACCAATAACCATCATCTGGGAGCAGAGCGCACAACATGGCACCAATAACCATCATCTGGGAGCAGAGCGCACAACATGGCACCAAGAAGCATCATCTGGGAGCAGAGCGCACAACATGGCACCAATAACCATCATCTGGAGCAGAGCGCACCGCATGGCACAACAACCATCATCTGGGATCAGAGCGCACAACATGGCACCAACAACCATCATCTGGGAGCAGAGCGCACAACATGGCACCAACAACCATCATCTGGGAGCAGAGCGCACAACATGGCACCAACAACCATCATCTGGGAGCAGAGCGCACAACATGGCACCAATAACCATCATCTGGGATCAGAGCGCACAACATGGCACCAACAACCCCCATCATGTGGGAGCAGAGCACACAGCATCGCACCACAAACCATCATCTGGGAGCAGAGCGCACAACATGGCACCAATAACCATCATCTGGGAGCAGAGCGCACAACATGGCACCAAGAAGCATCATCTGGGAGCAGAGCGCACAACATGGCACCAATAACCATCATCTGGGAGCAGAGCGCACCGCATGGCACCAACAACCATCATCTGGGAGCAGAGCGCACAACATGGCACCAAGAATCATCATCTGGGAGCAGAGCGCACCGCATGGCACCAACAACCATCATCTGGGAGCAGAGCGCACAACATGGCACCAAGAATCATCATCTGGGAGCAGAGCGCACCGCATGGCACCAACAACCATCATCTGGGAGCAGAGCGCACAACATGGCACCAAGAATCATCATCTGGGAGCAGAGTGCACCACATGGCACCAACAACCATCATCTGGGAGCAGAGCGCACGGCATGGCACCAACAACCATCATCTGGGATCAGAGTGCACAACATGGCACCAACAACCATCATCTGGGATCAGAGCGCACAACATGGCACCAATAACCATCATCTGGGATCAGAGCGCACAACATGGCACCAACAACCATCATCTGGGATCAGAGCGCACAACATGGCACCAATAACCATCATCTGGGAGCAGAGCGCACAACATGGCACCAACAACATCATCTGGGAGCAGAGCACAACGCATGGCACCAACAACATCATCTGGGAGCAGAGCGCACAACATGGCACCAATAACAATCATCTGGGAGCAGAGCGCACAACATGGCACCAATAACCATCATCTGGGAGCAGAGCGCACGGCATGGCACCAAGAAGCATCATCTGGGAGCAGAGCGCACCGCATGGCACCAACAACCATCATCTGGGAGCAGAGCGCACAACATGGCACCAAGAATCATCATCTGGGAGCAGAGCGCACGGCATGGCACCAACAACCATCATCTGGGAGCAGAGCGCACACATGGCACCAAGAATCATCATCTGGGAGCAGAGCGCACGCATGGCACCACAACCATCATCTGGGATCAGAGTGCAACGCATGGCACCAAGAACCATCATCTGGGAGCAGAGCACATGGCATGGCACCAACAACCATCATCTGGGAGCAGAGCGCACAACATGGCACCAAGAATCATCATCTGGGAGCAGAGTGCACCGCATGGCACCAACAACCATCATCTGGGAGCAGAGCGCATCGCATGGCACCAACAACCATCATCTGGGAGCAGAGCGCACGGCATGGCACCAAGAACCATCTTCGGGGATCAGAGCGCACCGCATGCACCAAGAACCATCATCTGGGAGCAGAGCGCACGCATGGCACCAACAACCATCATCTGGGAGCAGAGCGCACGCATGGCACCAAGAACCATCATCTGGGAGCAGAGCGCACCGCATGCACCAAGAACCATCATCTGGGAGCAGAGCGCACACATGGCACCAAGAATCATCATCTGGGAGCAGAGCACACCGCATGGCACCAACAACCATCATCTGGGAGCAGAGCACACTGCATGGCACCAAGAAGCATCATCTGGGCTCAGAGCGCACTGCATGGCACCAAGAACCATCATCTGGGAGCAGAGCACATTGCATGGCACCAACAACCATCATCTGGGAGCAGAGCACATCGTATGGCACCAACAACCATCATCTGGGAGCAGAGCACACTACATGGCACCAACAACCATCATCTGGAAGCAGAGCACACAGCATCGCACCACAAACAATCATCTGGGAGCAGAACACATGGCATGGCACCAACAACCATCATCTGGGAGCAGAGCACATCGCATGGCACCAACAACCATCATCTGGGAGCAGAGCACAACGCATGGCACAAAAAAACAACATCTGGGAGCAGTGCACACCGCATCGCACCAAGAACCATCTTCTGGGATCAGAGCGCACCGCATGGCACCAAGAACCATCATCTGGGAGCAGAGAGCACCGCATGGCACCAAGAACCCTCATCTGGGAGCAGAGCGCACCGCATGGCACCAAGAACTCTCATCTGGGAGCAGTGCACACCGCATGGCACCAACAACCATCATCTGGGATCAGAGTGCAACGCATCGCACCAAAAACCATAATCTGGGAGCAGTGCACACCGCATGGCACCAAGAACCATCATCTGGGATCAGAGCGCACCACATGGCACCAAGAACCATCATCTGGGAGCAGAGCGCACCGCATGGCACCAACAACCCCCATCATGTGGGAGCAGAGCACAACGCATGGCACTAGCAACCATCATCTGGGAGCAGAGCACACCACATCACATCACAAACCATCATCTAAGAGCAGAACTCCATGGCATGGCACCTAGAACCATCATCTGGGAGCAGTGCACATCGCATGGCACCAAGAACCATCATCTGGGAGCAGTGCACACCGCATGGCACCAAGAACCATCATCTGGGAGCAGAGTGCACTGCATGGCACCAAGAACCATCATCTGGGAGCAGAGAGCACCGCATGGCACCAAGAACCATCATCTGGGATCAGAGCGCACTGCATGGCACCAAGAACCATCATCTGAGAGCTGAACACATGGCATGGCACCAAGAACCATCATCTGGGAGCAGAGCGCACCGCAATGCACCAAGAACCATCATCTGGGAGCAGAGTGCACTGCATGGCACCAAGAACCATCATCTAGGAGCAGAGCGCACCGCATGGCACCAATAACCATCATCTGGGAGCAGAGCGCACTGCATGGCACCAAGAACCATCATCTGGGAGCTGAACACATGGCATGGCACCAAGAACCATCATCTGGGAGCAGAGCGCACCGCAATGCACCAAGAACCATCATCTGGGAGCAGAGTGCACTGCATGGCACCAAGAACCATCATCTGGGAGCAGAGCGCACCGCATGGCACCAATAACCATCATCTGGGAGCAGAGCGCACTGCATGGCACCAACAACCATCATCTGGGAGCAGAGCACACCGCATGGCACCAAGAACCATCATCTGGGAGCAGAGCGCACTGCATGGCACCAAGAACCATCATCTGGGAGCAGAGCACACCGCATGGCACCAAGAACCATCATCTGGGAGCAGAGCGCACTGCATGGCACCAAGAACCATCATCTGGGATCAGAGCACACTGCACGGCACCAAGAACCATCATCTGGGAGCAAAGCGCACCGCACGGCACCAAGAACCATCTTCTGGGAGCAGAGCGCACCGCACGGCACCAAGAACCATCTTCTGGGATCAGAGCGCACCGCATGGCACCAAGAACCATCAACTGGGAGCAGAGCGCACCGCATGGCACCAACAACCATCATCTGGGAGCAGAGCGCACTGCATGGCACCAAGAACCATCATCTGGGATCAGAGCGCACCACATGGCACCAAGAACCATCTTCTGGGATCAGAGCGCACTGCATGGCACCAAGAACCATCATCTGGGATCAGAGCCCGGGCTCTCACTCATGATCATGGCTCTCACTCCCAGCCAGGCCATCATGAAAAATCAAACCTTCCAAAGAGCACGGCTTCCCTTCTTCCGGATGTTTGACAATCAGCTCACTCTGTGACAGCCTTCCAGATTTACAAACCGTGCTGCACCGGATGCCATTTGCATAGCGAGGCATTGGATTGGCACAACAACATTGACTTCTGCTTCCTGCAGGAAAAGCCGCCTGTCCCGAAGAGCAGGCTGGAGACCTCGGCACTGGAAACGAAAGAAGCTATTAGCTAATTTAAGCCGAGAGGATGAAGATGCTTAAATGCTTTATGTTGGTGCCCCAAGTAGACCAGTTTCCTGACATTTCAAGCTCATTTTCCATTTATTTAAAAGGGCTCCTTTACCACCCGGGTTATCTGTGGACGTCTCCGACTCCTGACCTTGTTTACCAGCCGGGTTATCTGTGGACGTCTCCGACTCCTGACCTTGTTTACCAGCCGGGTTATCTGTGGACGTCTCTGACTCCTGAGCTTCTTTACCAGCCGGGTTATCTGTGGACATCTCCGACTCCTGACCTTGTTTACCAGCCGGGTTATCTGTGGACCTCTCCGACTCCTGACCTTGTTTACCAGCCGGGTTATCTGTGGACATCTCCGACTCCTGACCTTGTTTACCAGCCGGGTTATCTGTGGACGTCTCCAACTCCTGACCTTGTTTACCAGCCGGGTTATCTGTGGACGTCTCTGACTCCTGAGCTTCTTTACCAGCCGGGTTATCTGTGGACGTTTCCGACTCCTGACCTTGTTTACCAGCCGGGTTATCTGTGGACATCTCCGACTCCTGACCTTGTTTACCAGCCAGGTTATCTGTGGACATCTCCGACTCCTGACCTTGTTTACCAGCCAGGTTATCTGTGGACGTCTCTGACTCCTGACCTTGTTTACCAGCCGGGTTATCTGTGGACGTCTCTGACTCCTGAGCTTCTTTACCAGCTGGGTTATCTGTGGACCTCTCTGACTCCTGACCTTGTTTACCAGCCGGGTTATCTGTGGACATCTCCGACTCCTGACCTTGTTTACCAGCCGGGTTATCTGTGGACGTTTCCGACTCCTGACCTTGTTTACCAGCCGGGTTATCTGTGGACATCTCCGACTCCTGACCTTGTTTACCAGCCGGGTTATCTGTGGACATCTCCGACTCCTGACCTTGTTTACCAGCCAGGTTATCTGTGGACATCTCCGACTCCTGACCTTGTTTACCAGCCGGGTTATCTGTGGACGTTTCCGACTCCTGACCTTGTTTACCAGCCGGGTTATCTGTGGACATCTCCGACTCCTGACCTTGTTTACCAGCCGGGTTATCTGTGGACATCTCCGACTCCTGACCTTGTTTACCAGCCAGGTTATCTGTGGACATCTCCGACTCCTGACCTTGTTTACCAGCCGGGTTATCTGTGGACGTTTCCGACTCCTGACCTTGTTTACCAGCCAGGTTATCTGTGGACCTCTCTGACTCCTGACCTTGTTTACCAGCCGGGTTATCTGTGGACATCTCCGACTCCTGACCTTGTTTACCAGCCGGGTTATCTGTGGACCTCTCTGACTCCTGACCTTGTTTACCAGCCGGGTTATCTGTGGACGTTTCCGACTCCTGACCTTGTTTACCAGCCAGGTTATCTGTGGACCTCTCTGACTCCTGACCTTGTTTACCAGCCGGGTTATCTGTGGACATCTCCGACTCCTGACCTTGTTTACCAGCCGGGTTATCTGTGGACCTCTCTGACTCCTGAGCTTGCTTAGCAGCTTTAATGTTTAATATATTTAATAATAACACCTATTCCAATACATACAATAACCAGCCATTACACTGCGGGTAAACCGCACCGACCCTCTGCAGCCGTAACGCACATAAATGCCTCCACTAATCCCAGAATTCCGAGTAGCAATGAGTCCGGGTCACAGGTCGCATCCTCAGCGCTTTTATTCACCGAGCTGGGCGCGGCGAGAGTGAACTGTGAAAATAGAGATACATTCCCCCCATTAAATGGAGCCGGAGATGTCGGACGGTGTTATTTTCTCCCCTGGAAGGGAGATCTTCCATGTGACTCCTTCAATTTCAGCGCGGTTATATTTGGACCAGTCGCCAGAGAGCCATTTACCAGTTGATGGAGGTGGAAGGTCAATGTGAATTGTTGTCCTTCTTTCAGCTGTGTTTGTTAATATTTCGCTGGTCTTTCAGACCGACATGTCCAACATCAAAGCTTTCCTCACAGGCCCCGAGATTTAGACTAAAAATATCAGATTGTGGATTAGACCCAGAAAATGGAAGAGATTTCTCCGATAAAACCACAGTAACTAATAACCAGCGCTGTGTTTGTTGTCAGATAATCCTTCCCGTCGATGACCCATGGGGTCCTGGAAATGTCTGGAGCCTCACAAGGAGGAAAACAACCCTGTCACCGCGTTAATAGGATAAACAGTGGAAGCAAAGATAATCGGAGATCCATGGAAACTGGTGTCGCAGTGACGCCAACGCCATGTCCTGTGCACCAAACACACCATGCCATGGCGGGTCTCATCCGGAAAACCACTGAACTCAACCCAAAAATAAAGGCGATGCCGATGTCCTGTTACAAACCTCTACCAGCAGCTCACAAATGTCAGGACCAATAATCCACCATCCACCACTTTACAGACATACCAGCGTTACACACCACCGTCTGTCCTAACCCTAATGACCGATTAACACTTTCATTGCTGAATCATTCTAGGGGAAGAAACACAAAAATACTAAAACATAAACACAACGGAAAGTCACTTCAAGGTTTTACTTTGGCTGAGATGCGTTAAACAGCGTTGTGTCTCGATATAGTGCAGCAATGGACACGGCTGTATTGTGTATAGCAGAGGCGCAAGGCCGAGAAGCAGGGCGATGGTCAGGAAACAGACAATCAAAGGGGAAGGCAAAGAACCAGGGCAGGAACAGGACAAAGGGAAGCAGGAACGGAATGCCTGGCAAGCAGAATAACAACAGCCTGGGTGTCCCAGCTGTACAACCATGGAAAGCAGATCCCTGTCCGAAGACTCCACCAGAAAGCGTCTGTGGGCAAGACACCTAACGATACTTGCCTACTGCACAATATTGTTAACTCTCTGTAACCGAAGCTCCCTCTACCTTTGTGCCCTCACCCTCCTTGGCACTCTTGCCAACACTATACATGCCCTCTGTGCCTGTTGGAGAAGTGTGGATGCCGCCTCCTGCCAAGGGACCGCGGACCAATGTGGCAAAGCCAATTCTCAAGGACAATATTCTTCTTCCCTGCATTAAGCTGTGTCTGGTGTTTGGGGGAGAGATACATACAGTTATACAGCACTGCCTCGAGTACTGGCTGAGGGTTGTGAGAAGGAAAGCTGCTGCGGATCAGCTTGGCTGGAGAAAAGGGACGGATGCTGTAACAGGTTCGGGTCTGATCCACAAGCTGGAGACCAGTATACCCAGTTACAGTCTCTGCTCTCCTCTTATGAAGAACAGGTTTGAATCCAGAACAACAGGTCTTTGGGTAAAACACCCACCGCTACGTATGCATCCGCCTCACTATGTATATATATATATATTATTATTATTATTCTTTATTTATAAAGCGCCAGCATATTCCGCAGCGCTGTACAATAAGCACAGTATAGACAGGGTTACAATACATTGAACAACATTTGACAAACAGTACAGGAGGAGATGAGGGCCCTATTCCCGTAGGAACTCACAATCTAGGAGGGTTGGGGTTGGAAACAGGAGGAGAGGACTGTAAGGTGAGAGTGATTGATGGTTGCGTCAGTGAGTTGGGGGGTCGGCTTCCCTAAATAGGAACGTTTTAAGGGAGCGTTTGAAGGAAGAGAAGTTAGGGGAAAGTCTGACAGTACGAGGGAGAGCGTTCCAGAGAGTGGGGGCTGCGCGTGAGAAATCCTGCAGTGTATCATGGGAAGAGGTGATGCGGGGAGAAGCTAGGCGCAGGTCACTGTTTGACCTTAGGGAGCGGGCTGGGGTGTATTTGGTGATTAGTGAGGACAGGTAGTGGGGAGCTGAGTTAGTGAGGGTTTTGTAGGTAAGGATAAGGATTTTGAACTTAATTCTGCAGTGGATGGGGAGCCAGTGAAGGACTCGCAGAGGGGAGCGGCAGAGACAGAGCGGCGGGTGAGGTGAATTAGCCTGGCGGAGGCGTTCAGGATGGATTGTAGGGGGGAGAGGCGGGACAGAGGGAGGCCAGATAAGAGATTATTGCAATAGTCGAGTCGGGAGATTACCAGGGCGTGTATGAGTTGTTTTGTGGTGACAGCGGTAAGAAATGGCCGAATTCTGGAAATATTACGCAGTTGGTATCGGCAGGAGGAGGAAAGAGACTTGATGTGGGGGATGAAGGAAAGAGCAGAGTCAAGTGTAACTCCAAGACAGCGAACTTAGTTTGATGGGGAGATGGTGATACCCTCCACCGTGATAGAGAAGTCAGGAGGTGGGGAGGCATTGGAGGGAGGAATAAGTAGGAGCTCAGTCTTTGACATGTTGATCTTTAGGTGGTGGGAGGCCATCCAGGAGGAGATGCCAGATAAACAGTCACTGACTTTTGAAAGGACAGGGGAGAGAGATCAGGGGTAGAGAGGTAGATCTGGGTGTCATCAGCGTAGAGGTGGTAATTAAAGCCAAAGCTGTTGATGATTTTGCCCAGGGAGGAGGTGTAGATGGAAAAGAGCAGAGGACCAAGGACAGAGCCTTGAGGTACACCAACAGATAGAGGCAATGAGGAGGAGGAGTTACCAGCAAAGGACACAGAGAAGGATCTGTTGGATAAATAGGAGTCAACCCAAGCAAGTGCAGTGTCACCGAGACCCAGAGAGTTGAGGGTCTGTAGAAGGAGGGGGTGGTCAACAGTGTCAAAAGCAGCCGAGAGGTCAAGCAGGATGAGAATAGAATAGTGGCCGTGTTTTTTAGCAGTTAGGAGGTCGTTGGTGACTTTGATGAGGGCAGTTTCAGTTGAGTGTAGGGGACGGAAGCCAGATTGCAGGGGGTCAAGTAGGGAATTGGAGGACAGGAAGATGGAGAGGCGGTTGAAGACTAGTTTTTCTAAGAGCTTAGAGGTAAAGGGAAGCAGGGATACAGGACGGTAGTTGGATGGAGAGTTGGGATCTAGGGATGGTTTCTTTAGTAAAGGGGTAACTAGCGCGTGTTTGAAGGCGGATGGAAAGGAGCCAGTGGAGAGAGATAGGTTGAAGATGTGTGTGAGAGCAGGGGTGAGGGAGGAGGAGAGGGGAGGAATTAGATGTGAGGGAATGGGGTCGAGCGGGCACGTGGTGAGATGTGAGGAGGACAATAAGGAATTGACTTCCTCCTCAGTGGCTGGGAGGAAGCGGCAGAGGGTGGCAGAGGGGACCTCTGGGAGTGGAGGTGGCAGATAACTATCTTGTGTTGGGATGTTGCTTCTGATAGTTAAAGTTTTACTGAGGAAGTAGTCTGCCAGGTCTTGAGCGCTGAAGGCAGCTGTGGGGGGAGGTGCAGGTGGGTAGAGGAGGGTGTTGAAGGTGGACACCTGTATATATATATATATCAGTATCGTGGGATCCCGCAGACTCCCGCTCAGCACCGGTGTGTTTGCTGGTGGTTTTATTTGTTGGACCTGTGCGGCCCTTTCCATGCTGGTCAGTTACTCCATATCACTCTATTTTTCCAGGTTGGCCATCACTGACTGTTATTTCCTGCCGGTCAGGAACAAGAGTCTTAAAACCCGAGACTAAGCCCTCCCAGTACATACATATATACACAGCGCTTTATCCACTCCTTACTGAATTCTTTTTGGGATTCCAGGTATCACAGATTTCTCTGGGATTTGAAGGGTTAAAATGTTCTAGGAGGTGTAGGGACGATGTGAGCCGGACTGAGCGAGGCGTCTGTGTGGTTATTTAAGCGCCGCGTTTTAAAAACCTGCTTTTGCCATGGTAACGGGAGGGAAGTGCGGCTGCACGCCACCCCTCAGAGAAGTAGGGATGGTGTAATTATTGTCTTTAATTCCCTTGATTTCTGAGCGGTGGAGCCTCTCGCCGCCTCCGGCAACAAAAGACGGGTCATTCTTACCTAATGTGTCAGCGCCCTCAAAACCTTTCAATTGCCACTTGATCCAGAACCCGTAAAATGCGCTGCTCCGGTACACAAGGGGTTACTGGGTGTGACACACTGGAGTGCTTTATATAAATCAGGATAGACCTGGGTCTGCAGCCTATAGGGTTCTAGTCTCCTGGTCAAATACTGGGACACACACACACACACACACACCACACACACACCACACACACACCACACACACCACACACCACACACACACACACACACACCACACACACACACACCACACACCACACACACACCACACACACACACACACCACACACCACACACCACACACAACACACACACACACCACACACACACACAACACACACACCACACAACACACACACCACACACCACACACACACACACACACACACACACCACACACACACACCACACAACACACCACACAACACACACCACACACACACACACCACACACCACACACCACACACACACACACACACACACACACACCACACACACACACACCACACACACACACACCACACCACACACACACACCACACACACACACACCACACACACACCACACACACACACACACACACACACACACACACACCACACACACACACCACACACACACACCACAACACACACACACACACACACACACACCACACACACACACACCACACACACACACACCACACACCACACACCACACACCACACACACACACACACACACACACACACACACACACACACCACACACACACCACACACACAATGATGAACCCATTTACCAGCAAATGCCCGGTGCAAATAATCTCTAAAATTTGTGTATATAGGTCTATATATATTCATCCACAAAGAGATGCAGTCTGTCTCCAGGTCTTGTAGAATAAAATAACAAGATTTATTCAACCGTTTATTCTTTTCACTTGCAGAAAAAAAGTCTCTTTATTGTTTAGGCATTTATCTGGATTTCTTTGGTGAAATTTTTAGATTCCTAATTTATTTTAAAACAACGGGGCTTTTTTTCTTTGCCAAACGCAGCAGGATTTTCCTTTTCTTTCCTATTCAGCACCATGGATAGCAGCTGCTACTATCCATGGTGCTGAATAGGTTTCCTCGTTACTGAATAGGAAAGAGAAAAAAGACTAGTTTTAAAATGAATTCGGAATCTAAAAATTTCACCAAAAAATCCTGAACAATGTCTACAAATTCCTAAACAATTAAGAGACTTTTTTGCTGCAAGTGAAAAGAAACTTATTCAGCATCATGGATAGCAGCAGTTGCTATCCGTGGTACTGAATAGAAGAAAGAAAATAAAAAACCTATAAAGAAAAAAAGCCTTCTTGTTTTAAAATAAATTAGGTATACATAAATTTCACCAAAAAATCCAGAAAAATGCCTAAAAAATAAAGAGACTTTTTTCTGAAGGGAAAAGAATAAATGGTTGAATAAATATTGAATAAAAAAGGGGAATATTTTTTACATTGAAACCTATGGGATTATTTTGTACGGCTACTATTTTTATTTTGGTACCGGCTGTATTTTATTTTGGTACCGGCTGTATTTTATTTTGGTACCGGCTGTATTTTATTTTATTACGGCTGGTATTTTCATTTTATTATAGTACTGGCTGCTATTTTCATTTCATTGTAGTACCGGCTGGCTGCTGTCCTTGGTGCGGAAATATATTTCAGCAGGACGGACAGGGGGATTACGCATCTTTTTTTTACCCTAATTTAAGTAATTAATCTGTTTCACATTTTAAAATAACTAATAAAATCAAAATACGAAATAACTAATAAAAAACTAAATACAAAGTGATATGAAATACCGGCAGTCTGAATTACCGGATCGGTCCGAAATACGAATCGCGGTAACATAATGAACGATCCAAAACAAAAAAAAACAACGGTACGAAATGATCCAAAACGAAACAAATTTTTTAGCTGTGTATGTCTACATCTAAGGACTGGAGAAAGGCACGAGAGTCTGGCTGGGGAGAACACGGGGGGTCCTGCAAGGAAGCGGCATTGACAGATGTGACCCAGTTGGGGTACTGAGATCTGTTACATTTATATTTTTAGCTTTTGGCTCAGTTTAACCCCTTCATTGCCACAACCAAATATGCTGGATCTTCAAAGCACCTGCTAGTGCCGTGATAGCACTTATAAGCAATTTGGTCTAAGTTTAATTATTTGTGTTTTACCAGGAAGGATACACTGAGACCTGACCTGATACACCGAGACCTGACCTGATACACTGAGATCTGACCTGATACACTGAGACCTGACCTGATACACTGAGACCTGACCTGATACACCGAGACCTGACCTGATACACTGAGACCTGACCTGATACACCGAGACCTGACCTGATACACCGAGACCTGACCTGATACACTGAGACCTGACCTGATACACCGAGACCTGACCTGATACACCGAGACCTGACCTGATACACCGAGACCTGACCTGATACACCGAGACCTGACCTGATACACCGAGACCTGACCTGATACACCGAGACCTGATCTGATACACCGAGACCTGACCTGATACACCGAGACCTGACCTGATACACCGAGACCTGACCTGATACACCGAGACCTGACCTGATACACCGAGACCTGACCTGATACACCGAGACCTGACCTGATACACCGAGACCTGACCTGATACACCGAGACCTGATCTGATACACCGAGACCTGACCTGATACACCGAGACCTGACCTGATACACCGAGACCTGACCTGATACACCGAGACCTGACCTGATACACCGAGACCTGACCTGATACACCGAGACCTGCCTGATACACCGAGACCTGACCTGATACACCGAGACCTGACCTGATACACCGAGACCTGACCTGATACACCGAGACCTGATCTGATACACCGAGACCTGACCTGATACACCGAGACCTGACCTGATACACCGAGACCTGACCTGATACACCGAGACCTGACCTGATACACCGAGACCTGATCTGATACACCGACCTGAACTGATACACCGAGACCTGACCTGATACACCGAGACCTGACCTGATACACCGAGACCTGATCTGATACACCGAGACCTGACCTGATACACGAGCCTGATCTGATACACCGAGACCTGACCTGATACACCGAGACCTGATCTGATACACCGAGACCTGACCTGATACACCGAGACCTGATCTGATACACCGAGACCTGACCTGATACACCGAGACCTGATCTGATACACCGAGACCTGACCTGATACACCGAGACCTGATCTGATACACCGAGACCTGACCTGATACACCGAGACCTGACCTGATACACCGAGACCTGACCTGATACACCGAGACCTGATCTGATACACCGAGACCTGACCTGATACAATGAGACCTGACCTGATACACCGAGACCTGACCTGATACACCGAGACCTGACCTGATACAATGAGACCTGACCTGATACACCGAGACCTGACCTGATACAATGAGACCTGGAGCAATGCAAAGGAATTTTGTTTATTGCAAATTACATTTTGTGTTAAATAACTCCGAGAATAATCCCCAAAAGTTTCATAACCTCAGGAATGACAGCCGAGGTGTTAAAACAGTTTGATCAGCTGGGACCGTGTGCCTAAAACACGCATCCCCAGCCGATTGAACACGGAGCCCCAGCTGCAGTATCATGTTTTGGCCAGCAGATGGTATCTTCCTGTCTAATAGGGCGACTACGGTAAAAATACATTTTTAATATATAACAAAGTGATTAAAAGACCCCACACTGATACTTTTCTTGGTTTTACGGCATTCACTTGGTGTCATGACCCCTGTCAGATATCACCAGAAAGCCACACTCTGACACGTGCCTACACCTGCAACGGCAGCACCTTTCCTGTCATGACCTGTCAGTTCCAGCACAGGTTTTGGAGTGGCCTGGTCCTCTCATCCACAGTTCCACTCCTAGTTCTTCTACAGGTGTGGTTGTCAGCACCCCAATTGGGAAAAGGAAGCCACGTCTGGGCATCAGCACTGCCAAGCATTGGTGTAAACTACTCCAGAAGCTGCTCCCTGTCTACCTTGCTTTGTGTTCCCTCCAAGCCTCAGCCGTGTTCCCTCCAAGCCTCAGCCGTGATTCCTCAAGCCTCAGCCGCGATCCCTCCAAGCCTCAGCCGCGATCCCTCAAGCTTCAGCCGTGATCCCTCCAAGCCTCAGCCACATCCCTCAAGCTTCAGCCACATCCCTCAAGCTTCAGCCACGATCCCTCAAGCCTCAGCCGCGATCCCTCCAAGCCTCAGCCGCGATCCCTCAAGCTTCAGCCACGATCCCTCAAGCCTCAGCCGCGATCCCGCAAGCTTCAGCCACGATCCCTCAAGCCTCAGCCGTGATCCCTCCAAGCCTCAGCCGTGATCCCTCCAAGCCTCAGCCGCGATCCCTCAAGCCTCAGCCGTGATCCCTCCAAGCCTCAGCCGTGATCCCTCCAAGCCTCAGCCGCGATTCCTCAAGCCTCAGCCACGATCCCTCCAAGCCTCAGCCGCGATCCCTCAAGCTTCAGCCGCGATCCCTCAAGCTTCAGCCACATCCCTCAAGCTTCAGCCACGATCCCTCAAGCCTCAGCCGTGATCCCTCCAAGCCTCAGCCGTGATCCCTCCAAGCCTCAGCCGTGATCCCTCCAAGCCTCAGCCGTGATTCCTCAAGCTTCAGCCACGATCCCTCCAAGCCTCAGCCGCGATCCCTCAAGCTTCAGCTGCGATCCCTCAAGCTTCAGCCGCGATCCCTCAAGCTTCAGCCACGATACCTCCAAGCCTCAGCCGCGATCCCTCCAAGCCTCAGCCGCGATCCCTCCAAGCCTCAGCCGTGATCCCTCAAGCTTCAGCCGCAATCCCTCCAAGCCTCAGCCGTGATCCCTCCAAGCCTCAGCCGTGATCCCTCCAAGCCTCAGCCGTGATCCCTCCAAGCCTCAGCCGTGATCCCTCCAAGACTCAGCCGCGATTCCTCCAAGCCTCAGCCGTGATCCCTCCAACCTCAGCCGTGATCCCTCCAAACCTCAGCCGTGATCCCTCCAAGACTCAGCCGCGATCTCTCAAGCCTCAGCCTTGTCTTGTGCTTCCTTTAAGTCGCCTGATGTGTCACCCTGTGTCTTGTTCCTCTTTGTCCTGTCCCCAGTCCACCTTGCCTCTGTCTATCCTCCTTACCTTATCCAGTCCAGCCCTTTTCATGCCCGGCTCCTTTCCTTAGCTGCACCCATACCATTCTGCTACTTTATCATCTGTTGCCATTTGTATTGTTTTCATCCAATTAACCCCACTTTAACTCTGATTATTTGTCTGCCGGTTGTGTCACTGCATGCTGGGCTCACACCTTCACCCCGCGGTCCATCAAAATGTGACACGTGGTTGGGAAGAGGTAGAAGTTTCACGGTTTAAGCTTGGAAGGTTCCGGGTGTGAGTAGGGATGTGTTCCCGCATCCAGCTGCTTTTTAAGTGGATCTCGGCCATTTTTTCGTCAGGAATAAAGGAAGTGTTCACGTGTCTCAGATGTTCTCTTTGTGCGTTCGCTTTCTTGCGCCGCCGTAAAGATCCTTGGTTTCCACACGCGGCGTGACTTTCCGTGTATCAGCACAATCCCGTGATGTGAAACGTCGTGTCCCATCAGTAAACCCGGCATTAACGCTAATTACTGCTTGATTAGTCAATGAGACGGAAAGCGCCGGTCACTTCTACATTTACCAACTTGGCTCTTTTCCTAAAAGCAGTGGTGTGCGCGCGTGCGAGTGGCACCGACGTACCGGGCTGGTGAGCCGCTACCGGCTGATTTGTGAACGTTAAAACCATTCAGCCGCAGCGGAGAAACAATGAGATTACACAAACACCTACCTCCTCCAATTACTCCAAGAGGAACAATGGCACGTTGTACTTACTCCTACAGCCGCCCTGCCGAGAAAATGATAGAAAATCTTCCATTAGCTTAATAAAGGGAGTGTGACGGAGCCGGGGGAAGGTTTTATCACCACCAGCCCCAGACGAGCGCTAGAAAACACACCAGGGAAGCCGGAGTTTGAAGCGTAACAATTAGACTTTCCCACAATTAACCCCTATCAGGTTTGAGCCATTTACCTGATGAGAAAATTAAAGAGCGTCACGTTCACGTGTGACATCACCAGTTCCTCCCGAGCCGCCATGATTAGTATCAATAATGACAACACAAACAATAAACACACCAAGATAAAGCGACGGCAGAAATCAGAGAGATTCTCCTTCCCCTCCGGCCACACAAACCTCTTCAGCCCAGGAGCGGTGAGCGTGACTTCATGATCATCACGACAGCCTCCCAGGGCCGCCGAGACCATTAGGCCCATTAGGCAGCTGCCTAGGGTGTAACTAGGACAGGGACAAGGCTCTGGGCTGTGAGCAATATGGAAGAAGTTCTGCCTCCTCCGGTTAACCCCACAAGCACCTATCGCCCCCATTTCAAGGGTGACAGAGTATAGACTTTGCGCGGGTGAGGGGTCTTACGGGAACATCCTGCGCTGGAGCCAGCCCGTTCTCCCAGCATGCTCTAGCACCCATTTTCCACACTCCGAGCTCCACGGAGAGGCTCCGGATCCTGTCCTGCATGACCGCCGGAAGGTTAGGTCTTCCAGGCAGTGGTTGCCCAGCTCTTCCAGGTTTGGTATTTTGTTCTTCTCATGCATCACACTCGCTGGACGTCCTGCGGTCACCAAGACCCACTGCTCTCCCAGTTCTGGGGTCTCTTCTAGTCACTGTGACGGTCACCTAAACCTCCTCCACAAAGAGAAACCTATCCAGAGCCCCTCACATCCTCCTCCTGTGTCTCACCCTGACCATTCATGGCTACACCTCGTCACAGACTGAGCAGGAGCAGGGCCCGGGCTGCAGAAGATGCCGCACATCACTGCGGAGCCCCCCAGTGTAACAAAGGCATGGGGGGGATGAACAGGCATGGAGCACAGAGGGTTAATCCAGGTCCTCAATGTAAACTAAAGGGTAGGGATGTGCGTTTCGGGATTTCGGAATTTTCACGAAATTTCCCGATTCATGCATTCAGATTCGGACGATTTTCCGAAATGTGTAAAATCGAAAATCATTTTCCTTCCATTCGTGATTTCGGTTCCATTTCAGTAATTTCGGACAACGTATTTTTCGGTTATATCGCTGTTTCTGTAATTTTGTATCATTCCCATCTCAATGTATCCTTCTTGTAAAACCAGAGAAATCTCAATGTATCCTTCCTGGAAAACCAGAGAAATCTCAATGTATCCTTCCTGGAAAACATGAAAAATCCTCAATGTGCTCATTCCTGGAAAACCAGAGAAATCTCAATGTATTCTTCCTGGAAAACCAGCAGAGAAATCTCAATGCTGTTCTTCTTGTAAAACCAGAGAAATCTCAATGTATCCTTCTTGTAAAACAAAGAGAAATCTTAATGTATCCTTCCTGGAAAACCAGAGAAATCTCAATGTATTCTTCTTGTAAAACCAGAGAAATCTCAATGTATCCTTCTTGTAAAACCAGAGAAATCTCAATGTATCCTTCTTGTAAAACCAGAGAAATCTTAATGTACCCTTCCCGGGAAACCAGAGAAATCTCAATGTATCCTTCTTGGAAAACCAGAGAAATCTCAATGTATCCTTCCTGAAAACCAGAGAAATTTCAATGTATCCTTCTTGTAAAACCAGAGAAATCTCAATGTGTCCTTCTTGTAAAACCAGAGAAATCTCAATGTGTCCTTCCCAGGAAACCAGAGAAATCTCAATGTATCCTTCTTGTAAAACCAAAGAAATCTCAATGTGTCCTTCCCAGGAAACCAGAGAAATCTCAATGTATCCTTCTTGAAAACCAGAGAAATCTCAATGTGTCCTTCCAGGAAACCAGAGAAATCTCAATGTATCCTCCTGGAAAACCAGAAAAATCTCAATGTATCCTTCCTGGAAAACCAGAGAAATCTTCAATGTACCCTTCCTAAAAAACCAGAGAAACTCAATGTGTCCCTCTTGTAAAACCAGAGAAATCTCAATGTATCCTTCCCGGGAACCAGAGAAATCTCAATGTATCCTTCCCGGGAAACCAGAGAAATCTCAATGTATCCTTCTTGTAAAACCAGAGAAATCTCAATGTATCCTTCCCGGGAAACCATAGAAATCTCAATGTATCCTTCTTGGAAAACCAGAGAAATCTCAATGTATCCTTCTTGTAAAACCAGAGAAATCTCAATGTATCCTTCTTGTAAAACCAGAGAAATCTCAATGTAGCCTTCCTGGAAACCAGAGAAATCTCAATGTATCCTTCTTGTAAAACCAGAGAAATCTCAATGTAGCCTTCCTGGAAACCAGAGAAATCTCAATGTAGCCTTCCTGGAAACCAGAGAAATCTCAATGTATCCTTCTTGTAGAACATGAGAAATCTCAATGTGTCCTTCCCGGGAAACCAGAGAAATCTCAATGTATCTTTCTTGTAAAACCAGAAAAATCTCAATGTATCCTTCTTGTAAAACCAGAGAAATCTCAATGTGTCCTTCCCAGGAAAGCAGAGAAAGCTCAATGTATCCTTCCTGGAAAACCAGAGAAATCTCAATGTATCCTTCCTGGTAAACCAGAGAAATCTCAATGTATCCTTCCTGGAAAACCAGAGAAATCTCAATGTATCCTTCCTGGAAAACCAGAGAAATCTCAATGTATCCTTCCTGGAAAACCAGAGAAATCTCAATGTATCCTTCCTGAAAACCAGAGAAATCTCAATGTGTCCTTCTTGTAAAACACGAGAAATCTCAATGTATCCTTCTTGTAAAACCAGAGAAATCTCAATGTATCCTTCCCGGGAAACCAGAGAAATCTCAATGTATCCTTCTTGTAAAACACGAGAAATCTCAATGTATTCTTCTTGTAAAACACGAGAAATCTCAATGTATCCTTCTTGTAAAACAGAGAAATCTCAATGTATCTCCTTGAAAACCAGAGAAATCTCAATATCTTCTTGTAAAACACGAGAAATCTCAATGTATCTTCTTGTAAAACACGAGAAATCTCAATGTATTCTTCTTGTAAAACACGAGAAATCTCAATGTATCCTTCTTGTAAAACACGAGAAATCTCAATGTATCCTTCCCGGGAAACCAGAGAAATCTCAATGTATCCTTCTTGTAAAACCATAGAAATCTCAATGTGTCCTTCCCGGGAAACAGAGAAATCTCAATGTATCCTTCTGGAACCAGAGAATCCAATGTATCCTTCCCGGGAAACCAGAGAAATCTCAATGTAGCCTTCCCGGGAAACCAGAGAAATCTCAATGTATCGTTCTTGTAAAACCAGAGAAATCTCAATGTAGCCTTCCTGGAAACCAGAGAAATCTCAATGTAGCCTTCCTGGAAACCAGAGAAATCTCAATGTATCTTCTTGTAGAACATGAGAAATCTCAATGTGTCCTTCCGGGAAACCAGAGAAATCTCAATGTATCTTTCTTGTAAAACAGAGAAATCTCAATGTATCTTCTGTAAAACCAGAGAAATCTCAATGTATCTTCTTGTAAACCAGAGAAATCTCAATGTGTCCTTCCCAGGAAACCAGAGAAATCTCAATGTATCCTTACCTGGAAAACCAGAGAAATCTCAATGTATCCTTCTGGCTAAACCAGAGAAATCTCAATGTATCCATCCTGGAAAACCAGAGAAATCTCAATGTATCCTTCCTGGAAAACCAGAGAAATCTCAATGTATCCTTCCTGGAAAACCAGAGAAATCTCAATGTATCCTTCCTGAAAACCAGAAGAAATCTCAATGTGTCCTTCTTGTAAACCAGAGAAATCTCAATGTATCCTTCTTGTAAAAGAGGAAATCTCAATGTATCCTTCCCGGGAAACCAGAGAAATCTCAATGTATCCTTCTTGGAAAACCAGAGAAATCTCAATGTATCCTTCTTGTAAACCAGAGAAATCTCAATGTATCTTCTTGTAAAACCAGAGAAATCTCAATGTAGCTTCCTGGAAACCAGAGAAATCTCAATGTATCCTTCTTGTAAAACCAGAGAAATCTTCAATGTAGCCTTCCTGGAAACCAGAGAAATCTCAATGTATCCTTCTTGTAGAACATGAGAAATCTCAATGTGTCCTTCCCGGGAAACCAGAGAAATCTCAATGTATCTTTCTTGTAAAACCAGAGAAATCTCAATGTATTCTTCTTGTAAACCAGAGAAATCTCAATGTGTCCTTCTTGTAAAACAGAGAAATCTCAATGTATCCTTCTTGTAAACACAGAAAATCTCAATGTATCCTTCTTGTAAAACCAGAGAAATCTTAATGTATCCTTCTTGTAAAACCAGAGAAATCTCAATGTGTCCTTCTTGTAAAACCAGAGAAATCTCAATGTGTCCTTCCCAGGAAACCAGAGAAATCTCAATGTATCCTTCTTGTAAAACCAGAGAAATCTCAATGTGTCCTTCCCAGGAAACCAGAGAAATCTCAATGTATCCTTCCTGGAAAACCAGAAAAATCTCAATGTATCCTTCCTGGAAAACCAGAGAAATCTCAATGTACCCTTCCTAAAAACCAGAGAAATCTCAATGTGTCCTTCTTGTAAAACCAGAGAAATCTCAATGTATCCTTCCCGGGAAACCAGAGAAATCTCAATGTATCCTTCTTGGGAAACCAGAGAAATCTCAATGTATCCTTCTTGTAAAACCAGAGAAATCTCAATGTATCCTCTCTTGTAAAACCAGAGAAATCTCAATGTAGCCTTCCTGGAAACCAAGAGAAATCTCAATGTATCCTTCTTGTAAAACCAGAAAATCTCAATGTAGCCTTCCTGGAAACCAGAGAAATCTCAATGTAGCCTTCCTGGAAACCAGAGAAATCTCAATGTATCCTTCTTGTAGAACATGAGAAATCTCAATGTGTCCTTCGGAACCAGAGAAATCTCAATGTATCTTTCTTGTAAAACCAGAAAAATCTCAAGGTATCCTTCTTGTAAAACCAGAGAAATCTCAATGTGTCCTTCCCAGGAAAGCAGAGAAAGCTCAATGTATCCTTCCTGGAAAACCAGAGAAATCTCAATGTATCCTTCCTGGTACAGAGAAATCTCAATGTATCCTTCCTGAAAACCAGAGAATCTCAATGTATCCTTCCTGGAAACCAGAGAAATTCAATGTATCCTTCCTGGAAAACCAGAGAAATCTCAATGTATCCTTCCTGAAAACCAGAGAAATCTCAATGTGTCCTTCTTGTAAAACACGAGAAATCTCAATGTATCCTTCTTGTAAAACCAGAGAAATCTCAATGTATCCTTCTTGTAAAACACGAGAAATCTCAATGTATTCTTCTTGTAAAACACGAGAAATCTCAATGTATCCTTCTTGTAAAACACGAGAAATCTCAATGTATTCTTCTTGTAAAACACGAGAAATCTCAATGTATCCTTCTTGTAAAACCAGAGAAATCTCAATGTATCCTTCCCGGGAAACCAGAGAAATCTCAATGTATCCTTCCTGGAAAACCAGAGAAATCTCAATGTATCCGTCCCGGGAAACCAGAGAAATCTCAATGTATCCTTCCCGGGAAACCAGAGAAATCTCAATGTATCCTTCTTGGAAAACCAGAGAAATCTCAATGTATCCTTCCTGGAAACCAGAGAAATCTCAATGTATCCTTCTTGTAAAACCAGAGAAATCTCAATGTAGCCTTCCTGGAAACCAGAGAAATCTCAATGTATCCTTCCCGGGAAACCAGAGAAATCTCAATGTAGCCTTCCTGAAAACCAGAGAAATCTCAATGTATCCTTCTTGTAGAACATGAGAAATCTCAATGTGTCCTTCCTGGGAAACCAGAGAAATCTCAATGTATCCTTCTTGTAAAACCAGAGACATCTCAATGTATCCTTCCCGGGAAACCAGAGAAATCTCAATGTATCCTTCTTGGAAAACAAGAGAAATTTCAATGTATCCTTCTTGGAAAACCAGAGAAATCTCAATGTATCCTTCTTGTAAAACACGAGAAATCTCAATGTATTCTTCTTGTAAAACACGAGAAATCTCAATGTATCCTTCTTGTAAAACATGAGAAATCTCAATGTATCCTTCTTGTAAAACACGAGAAATCTCAATGTATCCTTCTTGTAAAACACGAGAAATCTCAATGTATCCTTCTTGTAAAACACACGAAATCTCAATGTATCCTTCTTGTAAAACATGAGAAATCTCAATGTATCCTTCTTGTAAAACACACGAAATCTCAATGGCAGAATTATCAGGAGAAGGACAGAGTCAGGAACAAAGGGTAATACCAGGGAGTCAGTAAAGCGCGCACTCAGGAGCACAAAATATCGCAGGCCCCTACCTTCTGTGGGGTGGGGGTCACAGAGACACGTGACAGCAATGAGGTGTGATCGCCCACCATCCACCAGTGCAGGGGTCAGAAACCTTGGCCCTCCAGATGTCTTCAAACTACATCTCCCATGATGCACAGTGAGCCCAAAAACCTGGAGGGCCAAGGTCACTGAACGCTGCACCAATGGCTGGTGGACACCTGGGGTCAGGACTCAGGAGGCCATGAAAGGTCCAGGACAGAATGAGATAAGCAGAACCTGTGAGACCCCTGCAGACTGGACAGAGAAGCTGCCTGGGAGCAATGGGGCCGGTGCGGGCATGGCTGGGCCTGGGCAGGGCTGGGAGAGACCAGGACAGGCTCACACGGGGCCGTATTCACACTATGCTTTTATGAGAACGTCTGGAAATGTTCTTCATACATTATTGCGACACCAAATACAAGCAAATTGACCTTATTTTACTTGTCTGAGATTAATAATCTTTATATAAAACGAGGTCATTTATTCCACACGCAAATAATATTCTTGCAAGAAAAAATGCTTGGCAGAGAAGGGGTTAATGAGTGTAATGTACAGGGGGTTATTCGCACAGGCGACATCCTGCAGCGCTCCACCCAGCGGTGGCGATTCACCAGGAAGCCTCTCCTGCCCCTGTTCAGATTTCTCTTTGGTGAAATGCCGGTGTTTGTCACCGTTCCAGCCGTGACGGCTTCCCCGGTGTTTGCTCCATCAGAAAACCTAATGCCGGATACAGTCAGGACCCTGTATATATATATATATATATGTGTGTTAATGTACAATGTATAAAAGCGCTCATTGCCATCGTGACGCACGGCTTTATACTTTAACCATGGAGCTGCCAGGCCCCCGCCTCAGAGATTAATCCCCCCCCCTTGGCACGGCGTGACTTTGGCCTTTTATACTTTCTATTGCTCCATTTAATGTCTAATGGATGGAAACGCGCGGAGGAGAAAGCGGAGCATCACAGAGCTCCACATTACGGCAAATAGGGGGCGACGGCCTCACGCCCTGAATTTACATTATCTCAGTGGCCGCGTCCTCCGAGCGCGTCTGGCTTTACTTCTCCACCTGGTAATTTGTGCAAAGCGCCGGATTGTGAATAGCGAGGAGCCGCCGCCACCAAATCATTATTATTATTAGCGGCTCCTTTTTTTCCCTTCCTGGTTAATTTAACATTCATTTGTTACCGTTCCGGGGAAATATACCGTATTTTACCTGCTGTGCTTTCAGAGTCGTCCTGTCACAGCAACAGCGTGAAAAAGCTTTCTGACAAACGGGCAAATACACGTCTTTTGTGAATTAAAAGGTGTAATTATATCAGCTTCAAAGCAAAGAGCTAAAAATACGCAGCCCCAAAATGTTAGAAAATATTGAAAATTAAAAAGTACAAAATAACAGAGTATTTAACGGGCGTTAAAAGCAATGACACGTACAGGCCGCCACGGAGGAGACCAAGTCTGGAGGGGGGGATCCAGGAACGAACCAGAGGGAACCCGTGAGGGGGGGGGACAGACAGGAAGAAATGGCACAATGCACACACTATCCGTCACATTGTACAATGATCGTATTATATGGCTTCAGCCGTAAGAAATAAACAGCTGCAAACACAGGAAAACGACATTAATCGGTAAAAATATGGCTACAAAATCCCCAGTGCTCCCCCCCCCCGGTCACAGGTTTGGGCTGGATTCCTCACTTATTAACCTCTCTGACCCCCCCCCCCTTATCAAACGCGCCTCACTGAACAGTAACCACAAACACCCCCACAAACCTGACAGTGACCCCCCCCACAAACCTGACAGTGACCCCCCCATGAACCTGACAGTGACCCCCACCACAAACCTGACAGAGCGACCCCCCCACAAACCTGACAGAGACCCCCCACAAACCTGACAGAGCGACCCCCCCACAAACCTGACAGTGACCCCCCACAAACCTGACAGAGCGACCCCCCACAAACCTGACAGTGACCCCCCACAAACCTGACAGAGCGACCCCCCCACAAACCTGACAGTGACCCCCCACAAACCTGACAGAGCGACCCCCCACAAACCTGACAGTGACCCCCCACGAACCTGACAGTGACCCCCCACAAACCTGACAGAGCGACCCCCCCACAAACCTGACAGTGACCCCCACAAACCTGACAGAGCGACCCCCCCACAAACCTGACAGAGCGACCCCCCCACAAACCTGACAGTGACCCCCCACAAACCTGACAGAGCGACCCCCCCACAAACCTGACAGTGACCCCCCACAAACCTGACAGAGCGACCCCCCACAAACCTGACAGAGCGACCCCCCCACAAACCTGACAGTGACCCCCACAAACCTGACAGAGCGACCCCCCACAAACCTGACAGAGCGACCCCCCCACAAACCTGACAGTGACCCCCCACAAACCTGACAGAGCGACCCCCCACAAACCTGACAGTGACCCCCCACAAACCTGACAGAGCGACCCCCCCACAAACCTGACAGAGCGACCCCCCCACAAACCTGACAGTGACCCCCCACAAACCTGACAGTGACCCCCCACAAACCTGACAGAGCGACCCCCCCACAAACCTGACAGTGACCCCCCACAAACCTGACAGAGCGACCCCCCACAAACCTGACAGAGCGACCCCCCCACAAACCTGACAGTGACCCCCCACGAACCTGACAGTGACCCCCCACAAACCTGACAGAGCGACCCCCCCACAAACCTGACAGTGATCCCCCACAAACCTGACAGTGAGCCCCCACAAACCTGAAAGTGACCCCCAAAAACCTGAAAGTGACCCCCACAAACCTGACAGAGTGACTCCCCCACAAACCTGACAGTGACCCCCCACAAACCTGACAGTGACCCTCCTACAAACCTGACAGTGACCCCCACAAACCTGACAGAGCGACTCCCCCACAAACCTGAAAGTGACCCCCCCACAAACCTGACAGAGTGACCCCCCACAAACCTGACAGAGCGACCCCCCCACAAACTTGACAGTGACCTCCCCCACAAACCTGACAGTGACCCCTCCACAAACCTGACAGTGCGACCCCCCACAAACCTGACAGTGACCCCCCTACAAACCTGAGTGACCCCCCTAGAAACCTGACAGTGACCCCCCACAAACCTGACAGTGACCCCCACAAACCTGACAGAGCAACCCCCCACAAACCTGACAGAGTTAACCCCCCCCACAAACCTGTCAGAGCGGCCCCCCTCCCTCCTGGCAGTTTCTTTAGTGCCATTATTAAATAACATGCGGCCTCTGAGGGTGATTTCAGCGTCACCTCCTGTGGAAGCTCTTGGTACCTGGACATGGTGCGGCTTATGTAACGACCACGCCGGGAAGTGATCAGAAAGCCGTGTTTCCATGGTCCAGAAGAGCCGCGTCAGCAAAGCACCGAGCACGGTACGACACGCACGAACCACGTGTTTAATTAAGAAGTTATTATTAATAAATATAAAAGGGGTTGAACCATCTGCACCTATGTCAGATCAAGCTGCACATACCACCCTGATATCCACAAAAATCTGAATCAGGGGCGGACTGACCCATCGGCCACTCGGGCACTGCCGAGGGCCCGTGGGTCGGTAGGGGCCCGCCCAGTTTGGGCAGACACTGTGCGCCCGCCGCCGGTTTCCCTCCGATGATTCCAATTAACAGTCAGCCAGCGGCGCACTCTGAAAATGCCACGGTGGCGCCTGCGCCGCCCCATCACGTGACGTGTTACGTGAGGGGCGGTGCCAGTGCAACGTGCCTGCTCCAGTTTTATATCCATGTGAGGTGGGGGCAATATATCCATGTGAGCGGGGGGCAATATATATCCATGTGAGCTGGGGCAAATATACCCATGTGAACTGGGGCAATATATATCCATGTGAGCTGGGGGTAATATATATCCATGTGAGCTGGGGGAAATATATATCCATGTGAGCTGGGGGAAAATAAATATATCCATGTGAGCGGGGGGCAATATATATCCATGTGAGCTGGGGCAAATATACTCATGTGAGCTGGGGCAATATATATCCATGTGAGCTGGGGGCAATATATATCCATGTGAGCTGGGGGCGATATATCCATGTGAGCTGGGGGCGATATATCCATGTGAGCTGGGGCAATATATATCCATGTGAGCTGGGGGCAATATATATCCATGTGAGCTGGGGGCAATATATATCCATGTGAGCTGGGGGCGATATATCCATGTGAGCTGGGGGCGATATATCCATGTGAGCTGGGGGCGATATATCCATGTGAGCTGGGGCAATATATATCCATGTGAGCTGGGGGCAATATATATCCATGTGAGCTGGGGGCAAATAAATATATCCAAGTGAGCTGGGGCAATATATATCCATGTGAGCTGGGGCAAATATACTCATGTGATCTGGGGCAATATATATCCATGTGAGCTGGGGGCAATACATATCCATGTGAGCTGGGGCAAATAAATATATCCATGTGAGCTGGGGGCGATATATCCATGTGAGCTGGGGGCGATATATCCATGTGAGCTGGGGGCAATATATATATGCTTGACATTTTCCACAGGGACTTTCTGTGCCGTGGTACAGCCTTAGCTGCAATGAGTGGGTGATGGCTGCTGCCGCAGTGTGATGGCCATCTGCAAGTATGGAGGGGGCACATTTCGCTGCAGGGTCCAAGTGGATTTTCAAAAAGTTTTTTTTAGGAGTTCAGAAATAAATTATTTAGCACAATAATGTACATGTGGGTGTTGTGTTGTAGGGGGTGGGGTTTTTATGGGTGTGGCCTCCTGTGGGTGCGGAACAAGGGGGACCCATGGCCTCCTATTGCCCGGGGGCCCCATTAGTTGTCAGTCCACCCTTGATCAGAAGAGACAAAATACATAGGGGTGTGGTGATGTCGCGCTAAAAGGATATAAACCCAAAGTACCACAAGTATATCACTCGTATAAAACGAAAAAATACTTAAATTTGTGTGAATGGTTTTATGCAGAATCTTGTATTTATCCCGAGTGGTTTCTATCGTCTGCTTCTGCAGGAGAAAGTTCATATACCACGGGCTCTTCAAACAGCAATGCAGCTCCTCCTCAGAGGGTCATACAGTATATGGAATCGATATTCCGAAAACACACAAGAGAAAAACAATATAGTGTTATATCCTTTATTAAATGGGTTAACTGATAAAATCACGTAAACACGTACAAAATAAAAAGTGGGCTATTGAAGTGATCTCACCCACCACAAAGCATTAAATAGCACAACCGCGTCTAACATATCCTTTATGGCCGCCAGGAGCTCCCGGTATGTATCCGTGGTGGCGTCTTAGAAGGAGTGGATCTATGGTCATTCAGTGACGTGATGCATTGCTGACGCGTTTCGTTCCGCTGACGCGGTTGTGGTATTCAATGCTTTGTGGTGGGTGAGATCACTTCAATAGCCCACTTTTTATTTTGTACGTGTTTACATGATTTTATCAGGTAACCCATTAATGAGTCCTCCTTTAATGAGGTGAGCGTATAAATCGGTGCGTCCGTCGTTAATGAGGTGAGCGTATAAATCGGCGCGTCCCTCGTTAATGAGGTGAGCGTATAAATCGGTGCGTCCGTCGTTAATGAGGTGAGCGTATAAATCGGCGCGTCCCTCGTTAATGAGGTGAGCGTATAAATCGGCGCGTCCCGCTTTAATGAGGTGAGCGTATAAATCGGTGCATCCCTCGTTAATGAGGTGAGCGTATAAATCGGCGCGTCCCTCGTTAATGAGGTGAGCGTATAAATCAGCGCGTCCGTCGTTAATGAGGTGAGCGTATAAATCAGCGCGTCCGTCGTTAATGAGGAGAGCGTATAAATCGGCGCGTCCCCTTTAATGAGGTGAGTGTATAAATCGGCGCGTCCCTCTTTAACGAGATGAGCGTATAAATCGGCGCGTCCTCCTTTAATGAGGTGAGCGTATAAATCGGTGCGTCCCTCGTTAATGAGGTGAGCGTATAAATCGGCGCGTCCCTCTTTAACGAGATGAGCGTATAAATCGGCGCGTCCTCCTTTAATGAGGTGAGTGTATAAATCGGTGCGTCCCTCGTTAATGAGGTGAGCGTATAAATCGGTGCGTCCCTCGTTAATGAGGTGAGCGTATAAATCGGCGCGTCCCTCGTTAATGAGGTGAGCGTATAAATCGGCGCGTCCCTCGTTAATGAGGTGAGCGTATAAATCGGTGCGTCCCTCGTTAATGAGGTGAGCGTATAAATCGGTGCGTCCGTCGTTAATGAGGTGAGCGTATAAATCGGCGCGTCCCTCGTTAATGAGGTGAGCGTATAAATCGGTGCGTCCCTCGTTAATGAGGTGAGCGTATAAATCGGTGCGTCCGTCGTTAATGAGGTGAGCGTATAAATCGGTGCGTCCCTCGTTAATGAGGTGAGCGTATAAATCGGTGCGTCCGTCGTTAATGAGGTGAGCGTATAAATCAGCGCGTCCCTCGTTAATGAGGTGAGCGTATAAATCGGTGCGTCCCTCGTTAATGAGGTGAGCATATAAATCGGTGCGTCCCTCGTTAATGAGGTGAGCGTATAAATCAGCGCGTCCGTCGTTAATGAGGTGAGCGTATAAATCGGTGCGTCCCTCGTTAATGAGGTGAGCGTATAAATCGGCGCGTCCCTCGTTAATGAGGTGAGCGTATAAATCGGGCGTCCTCTTAACGAGATGAGCGTATAAATCGGCGCGTCCCTCGTTAATGAGGTGAGCGTATAAATCGGTGCGTCCCTCGTTAATGAGGTGAGCGTATAAATCGGTGCGTCCGTCGTTAATGAGGTGAGCGTATAAATCGGTGCGTCCCTCGTTAATGAGGTGAGCGTATAAATCGGCGCGTCCCTCGTTAATGAGGTGAGCGTATAAATCGGCGCGTCCCTCGTTAATGAGGTGAGCGTATAAATCGGTGCGTCCGTCGTTAATGAGGTGAGCGTATAAATCAGCGCGTCCCTCGTTAATGAGGTGAGCGTATAAATCGGTGCGTCCCTCGTTAATGAGGTGAGCGTATAAATCAGCGCGTCCGTCGTTAATGAGGTGAGCGTATAAATCAGCGCGTCCGTCGTTAATGAGGTGAGCGTATAAATCGGTGCGTCCCTCGTTAATGAGGTGAGCGTATAAATCGGCGCGTCCCTCGTTAATGAGGTGAGCGTATAAATCAGCGCGTCCGTCGTTAATGAGGTGAGCGTATAAATCAGCGCGTCCCTCGTTAATGAGGTGAGCGTATAAATCAGCGCGTCCCTCGTTAATGAGGTGAGCGTATAAATCGGTGCGTCCGTCGTTAATGAGGTGAGCGTATAAATCGGTGCGTCCCACGTTAATGAGGTGAGCGTATAAATCAGCGCGTCCGTCGTTAATGAGGTGAGCGTATAAATCAGCGCGTCCGTCGTTAATGAGGTGAGCGTATAAATCAGCGCGTCCGTCGTTAATGAGGTGAGCGTATAAATCAGCGCGTCCGTCGTTAATGAGGTGAGCGTATAAATCGGTGCGTCCTCGTTAATGAGGTGAGCGATATAAATCGGCGCGTCCCTCGTTAATGAGGTGAGCGTATAAATCAGCGCGTCCCTCGTTAATGAGGTGAGCGTATAAATCGGTGCGTCCGTCGTTAATGAGGAGAGCGTATAAATCGGTGCGTCCCACGTTAATGAGGTGAGCGTATAAATCGCGCGTCCGTCGTTAATGAGGTGAGCGTATAAATCAGCGCGTCCGTCGTTAATGAGGTGAGCGTATAAATCAGCGCGTCCCTCGTTAATGAGGTGAGCGTATAAATCGGTGGCGTCACGTTAGATATTCCATTGACTCGGTAACTCGGCGGAAGAGATTTTGCGGCATTGAATGCTGAAAGTAGATGACATTGCTGGCCCGTGCGCGGCGCGGAGAATAAGCGCGCGTCCTAGTGATCGGGCTAATCTCACTTGCACTTTGTCAGAACGAGGTAACCGCTAGTTAAATGAAATCCCTTAGATCAAAGGAGGGATTAATGGCCAGCCCGAGCGGCGCTGAATAAACCTGTCATTCACGGAGATGATTTCCACTGAAGCCGCAGAAAGGAGCCGGCGTATTTGCATAAGAGGGTCCGGCGCACTTCAGCCAGGTTAAAAGGTTTCCCCATTCATGGTGCGGTGTTTGGGCTTCCTTTCAGCGGCTCGGCACAATGCGTCCTAATCTGGCAACGCAGCCGCCTATCTAAATGATGTCAACGCAGGAAAGTACGGCGAAACTTTACACGAGCCGAGGATCACTTTCACTTTCAGCAACGGCTAAATCTGATTTGTCGGAATTTACGATGTAATCCTCTGGAAAAGTCCCTTAAACCCGGGGATTGTTTATAAACGCCCGGCCGCCGGCAGTGATTATCCCATTACTGCTGCATTTCCCCCCTTAAAGGAAGGTCGTGGCATGAAGAGATGTGCCGCGAGGCTCCGGGCCGTGCCACACCTTGGCTGCACTTCACGTTTCAAGGCTCATCTTGTAAACTGGGAGTTTTGTTGTGCGGATCTAGCAGCGTAATCCACTTTAAACCAATCACAATAAAGCTAAACGCGCCGGCCTGCAGTGGGACGTTCGCCGCCCGTTTTGACGCACTCGCCGGCAGCATTACCATTTATGTTATTTCCATGTCTGGCTGCTCGGGGAAAGCACCAAGTGTCCAGGCAGAGCAAACACAAAAACCTGACAACACAAAAAGTTAACCACTTTCCGCTGTGAAATGTCACTTTGGGGGACAGTTTGAAACGAGGAGATTCCGACGCGTTGACGTGTGAGCCGTCGTCCTGCGAGGCCTCGTTCCTTCAGTCTGAACACGTCACACATCGTTAAAGTGTTTCTAACTCCGACTAAAACGAGGTTCACCGTATAAACCAAGGCCGGGACGCGGAGTTACACGTCGAGTATGTTTACATCATCAGGATGTGACCAGTGTCAGCAGAAAACAACACGACAACCGACAATCAGAAAATGTGATCATTACAGGACAATACAAACACAGTGAGCACCAGTGATCCAGACTTTCTGTGCATTTTATAGGGGACGCGGACTAAAAGAGAAGCAGAGACTCTGACAGAGCCCTAAGGCTAAGGTCAGACGAACGCCTTCTGTGCGGACTGTGCACAACGGACGTACTTTCTGACTGACGACAAGGTAGTGGCCACACGGTCCGTTTTTTTTGTGACTGACTTTTTTTGACGGATGTAGAAGGGAAAATAAATATGAAAAACATTTTGTTCGTCAAAATGCTGGACGTGTAAATGCTGGAGGTATAAATGCTGGACGTGTAAATGCTGGACGTATAAATGCTGGACGTGTAAATGCTGGACGTATAAATGCTGGTCGTATAAATGCTGGAGGTGTAAATGCTGGAGGTGTAAATGCTGGAGGTATAAATGCTGGACGTGTAAATGCTGGACGTATAAATGCTGGACGTGTAAATGCTGGTCGTATAAATGCTGGACGTATAAATGCTGGACGTGTAAATGCTGGACGTGTAAATGCTGGAGGTGTAAATGCTGGACGTGTAAATGCTGGGCGTGTAAATGCTGGAGGTATAAATGCTGGAGGTGTAAATGCTGGAGGTGTAAATGCTGGACGTGTAAATGCTGGACGTGTAAATGCTGGTCGTATAAATGCTGGACGTATAAATGCTGGACGTGTAAATGCTGGAGGTATAAATGCTGGAGGTGTAAATGCTGGACGTGTAAATGCTGGTCGTATAAATGCTGGACGTGTAAATGCTGGGCGTGTAAATGCTGGAGGTATAAATGCTGGAGGTGTAAATGCTGGAGGTGTAAATGCTGGACGTGTAAATGCTGGACGTGTAAATGCTGGTCGTATAAATGCTGGACGTATAAATGCTGGACGTGTAAATGCTGGAGGTATAAATGCTGGACGTGTAAATGCTGGGCGTGTAAATGCTGGAGGTGTAAATGCTGGAGGTGTAAATGCTGGAGGTGTAAATGCTGGAGGTATAAATGCTGGAGGTATAAATGCTGGACGTGTAAATGCTGGGCGTGTAAATGCTGGAGGTATAAATGCTGGGCGTATAAATGCTGGAGGTATAAATGCTGGGCGTGTAAATGCTGGAGGTATAAATGCTGGACGTGTAAATGCTGGGCGTGTAAATGCTGGAGGTATAAATGCTGGGCGTGTAAATGCTGGAGGTATAAATGCTGGAGGTATAAATGCTGGACGTGTAAATGCTGGACGTATAAGGCTAGGGTCAGACGAACGCATTTTCGCGTTGTCTGTGAAAAAGTGCGTTCGAACGAATGGACGCATTTTTTCACGGAATACGCGATAGCGGTCATACGATGCGCATTGTCGTGCGTGATTTTGTACAGATCATCAATAAAACACTTTTTGCGTCTGGACGTTATGTTGGCCGGACATTAGCAGCGTCTGACGTCTCCCAATCACGCACACACGCCTCTAGCGGATGCAGCGCACTCTGTACGTCCGTACTAGAGGTTTGACGTTCTAGAAAAAATGCGTTCGTTTGCCACTTGCGTTGCGCGGACGAACATTCGTGCGGCCGTACTTCGTGTGTTCCCCGGCATTGGATGTCATTTGCTGCTAGCACGGCCGTGATTTCGTGCGTCTAAACGCACATTAAAACTGCTTTCGTCTGACCCTAGCCTAAATGCTGGACGTGTAAATGCTGGAGGTATAAATGCTGGAGGTATAAATGCTGGACGTGTAAATGCTGGGCGTGTAAATGCTGGACGTGTAAATGCTGGGCGTGTAAATGCTGGGCGTGTAAATGCTGGAGGTATAAATGCTGGAGGTATAAATGCTGGACGTGTAAATGCTGGAGGTATAAATGCTGGACGTGTAAATGCTGGAGGTATAAATGCTAGAGGTATAAATGCTGGACGTGTAAATGCTGGGCGTGTAAATGCTGGACGTGTAAATGCTGGACGTGTAAATGCTGGGCGTGTAAATGCTGGACGTGTAAATGCTGGGCGTGTAAATGCTGGAGGTATAAATGCTGGAGGTATAAATGCTGGGCGTGTAAATGCTGGGCGTATAAATGCAGGATGCTGGAGGTATAAATGCTGGAGGTATAAATGCTGGACGTGTAAATGCTGGAGGTATAAATGCAGGATGCTGGAGGTATAAATGCTGGAGGTATAAATGCTGGAGGTATAAATGCTGGACGTGTAAATGCTGGACGTATAAATGCTGGAGGTGTAAATGCTGGAGGTGTAAATGCTGGGCGTGTAAATGCTGGACGTATAAATGCTGGACGTGTAAA
This sequence comes from Leptobrachium leishanense, assembly GCA_009667805.1. Taxonomy (NCBI): domain Eukaryota; kingdom Metazoa; phylum Chordata; class Amphibia; order Anura; family Megophryidae; genus Leptobrachium; species Leptobrachium leishanense. The sequence continues at coordinate 66,855,985 of CM019075.1, read as the reverse complement.
TGCTGGAGGTGTAAATGCTGGGCGTGTAAATGCTGGACGTATAAATGCTGGAGGTATAAATGCTGGAGGTATAAATGCTGGACGTGTAAATGCTGGACGTATAAATGCTGGAGGTGTAAATGCTGGAGGTATAAATGCTGGACGTGTAAATGCTGGAGGTATAAATGCTGGAGGTGTAAATGCTGGAGGTGTAAATGCTGGAGGTGTAAATGCTGGAGGTATAAATGCTGGAGGTATAAATGCTGGACGTGTAAATGCTGGGCGTGTAAATGCTGGAGGTATAAATGCTGGGCGTATAAATGCTGGAGGTATAAATGCTGGGCGTGTAAATGCTGGAGGTGTAAATGCTGGAGGTATAAATGCTGGGCGTATAAATGCTGGAGGTATAAATGCTGGGCGTGTAAATGCTGGACGTATAAATGCTGGACGTGTAAATGCTGGGCGTGTAAATGCTGGAGGTATAAATGCTGGGCGTGTAAATGCTGGAGGTATAAATGCTGGGCGTGTAAATGCTGGAGGTATAAATGCTGGACGTGTAAATGCCGGACGTATAAGGCTAGGGTCAGACGAACGCATTTTCGCGTTGTCTGTGAAAAAGTGCGTTCGAACGAATGGACGCATTTTTTCACGGAATACGCGATAGCGGTCATACGATGCGCATTGTCGTGCGTGATTTTGTACAGATCATCAATAAAACACTTTTTGCGTCTGGACGTTATGTTGGCCGGACATTAGCAGCGTCTGACGTCTCCCAATCACGCACACACGCCTCTAGCGGACGCAGCACACTCTGTACGTCCGTACTAGAGGTTTGACGTTCTAGAAAAAATGCGTTCGTTTGCCACTTGCGTTGCGCGGACGAACATTCGTGCGGCCGTACTTCGTGTGTTCCCCGGCATTGGATGTCATTTGCTGCTAGCACGGCCGTGATTTCGTGCGTCTAAACGCACATTAAAACTGCTTTCGTCTGACCCTAGCCTAAATGCTGGACGTGTAAATGCTGGAGGTATAAATGCTGGAGGTATAAATGCTGGACGTGTAAATGCTGGGCGTGTAAATGCTGGACGTGTAAATGCTGGGCGTGTAAATGCTGGGCGTGTAAATGCTGGAGGTATAAATGCTGGAGGTATAAATGCTGGACGTGTAAATGCTGGAGTATAAATGCTGGACGTGTAAATGCTGGAGGTATAAATGCTAGAGGTATAAATGCTGGACGTGTATGCTGGGCGTGTAAATGCTGGACGTGTAAATGCTGGACGTGTAAATGCTGGGCGTGTAAATGCTGGACGTGTAAATGCTGGGCGTGTAAATGCTGGAGGTGTAAATGCTGGGCGTGTAAATGCTGGAGGTATAAATGCTGGAGGTATAAATGCTGGGCGTGTAAATGCTGGGCGTATAAATGCAGGATGCTGGAGGTATAAATGCTGGAGGTATAAATGCTGGACGTGTAAATGCTGGAGGTATAAATGCAGGATGCTGGAGGTATAAATGCTGGAGGTATAAATGCTGGACGTATAAATGCTGGAGGTGTAAATGCTGGAGGTGTAAATGCTGGGCGTGTAAATGCTGGACGTATAAATGCTGGACGTGTAAATGCTGGAGGTGTAAATGCTGGGCGTGTAAATGCTGGACGTATAAATGCTGGAGGTATAAATGCTGGAGGTATAAATGCTGGACGTGTAAATGCTGGACGTATAAATGCTGGAGGTGTAAATGCTGGAGGTATAAATGCTGGACGTGTAAATGCTGGGCGTGTAAATGCTGGAGGTATAAATGCTGGAGGTGTAAATGCTGGAGGTATAAATGCTGGAGGTATAAATGCTGGACGTGTAAATGCTGGGCGTGTAAATGCTGGAGGTATAAATGCTGGGCGTGTAAATGCTGGGCGTGTAAATGCTGGAGGTATAAATGCTGGGCGTGTAAATGCTGGAGGTATAAATGCTGGGCGTGTAAATGCTGGACGTATAAGGCTAGGGTCAGATGAACGCATTTTCGCGTTGTCTGTGAAAAAGTGCATTCGAACGAATGGACGCATTTTTTCACGGAATACGCGATAGGCGGTCATACGATGCGCATTTCGTGCGTGATTTTGTACAGATCATCAATAAAACACTTTTTGCGTCTGGACGTTATGTTGGCCGGACATTAGCAGCGTCTGACGTCTCCCAATCACGCACACACGCCTCTAGCGGACGCAGCGCACTCTGTACGTCCGTACTAGAGGTTTGACGTTCTAGAAAAAATGCGTTCGTTTGCCACTTGCGTTGCGCGGACGAACATTCGTGCGGCCGTACTTCGTGTGTTCCCCGGCATTGGACGTCATTTGCTGCTAGCACGGCCGTGATTTCGTGCATCTAAACGCACATTAAAACTGCTTTCGTCTGACCCTAGCCTAAATGCTGGACGTGTAAATGCTGGAGGTATAAATGCTGGAGGTATAAATGCTGGACGTGTAAATGCTGGGCGTGTAAATGCTGGACGTGTAAATGCTGGGCGTGTAAATGCTGGAGGTATAAATGCTGGAGGTATAAATGCTGGACGTGTAAATGCTGGAGGTATAAATGCTGGACGTGTAAATGCTGGAGGTATTAAATGCTAGAGTATAAATGCTGGACGTGTAAATGCTGGGCGTGTAAATGCTGGGCGTGTAAATGCTGGACGTGTAAATGCTGGGCGTGTAAATGCTGGACGTGTAAATGCTGGGCGTGTAAATGCTGGAGGTTAAAATGCTGGAGTATAAATGCTGGGCGTGTAAATGCTGGGCGTATAAATGCAGGATGCTGGAGTATAAATGCTGGACGTGTAAATGCTGGACGTGTAAATGCTGGAGGTATAAATGCAGGATGCTGGAGGTATAAATGCTGGACGTGTAAATGCTGGACGTATAAATGCTGGACGTATAAATGCTGGAGGTATAAATGCTGGACGTGTAAATGCTGGGCGTATAAATGCTGGACGTTGTAAATGCTGACGTATAAATGCTGGAGGTGTAAATGCTGGAGTGTGTAAATGCTGGCGTGTAAAATTGGGTGTAAATGCTGGACGTATAAATGCTGGAGGTGTAAATGCTGGAGGTGTAAATGCTGGGCGTGTAAATGCTGGACGTATAAATGCTGGACGTGTAAATGCTGGAGGTGTAAATGCTGGGCGTGTAAATGCTGGACGTATAAATGCTGGAGGTATAAATGCTGGACGTGTAAATGCTGGACGTATAAATGCTGGAGGTGTAAATGCTGGGCGTGTAAATGCTGGACGTATAAATGCCGGACGTGTAAATGCTGGGCGTGTAAATGCTGGGCGTGTAAATGCTGGACGTATAAATGCTGGAGGTATAAATGCTGGATGTATAAATGCTGGACGTGTAAATGCTGGACGTGTAAATGCTGGGCGTGTAAATGCTGGACGTATAAATGTAGGATGTATAAATGCTGGAGGTATAAATGCTGGACGTATAAATGCTGGACGTGTAAATGCTGGACGTATAAATGCTGGAGGTATAAATGCAGTCCGTCTGACTACGTTCCATCACTCACACACAAAGTTATGCGGACGTAGTGCACTCTGTGCGTCCGTTCTAGCGGATTTACGTTCTTGCCTGCCCTGCGTCCGTTTGCCGCATCCGTTCATTGTGCGTCTGCAGTTCGGTGCGGATGTACTTCGTGTGTGGGGCTCCATTGGTCATAATTATATGCTATAACGGACGTACAAATGTGCAGCAACACAGACGTGATCAGTGCGCTCGTCTGACACGCGCCTAAGTCAAGGAATGTGGAGGAGATAGAGGGAGAGGTGAGACAGTAACTGTGTTCATACACGGCTCCCTAGGACAGACACACGTGAGAAGACCTGTGAGTGTTTGTCTGAGGTTCCCTAGGACTGACACACGTGAGAAGACCTGTGCGTGTTTGTTTGAGGTTCCCTAGGACTGACACACGTGAGAAGACCTGTGCGTGTTTGTTTGAGTTCCCTAGGACTGACACACGTGAGAAGACCTGTGAGTGTTTGTCTGAGGTTCCCTAGGACTGACAACACACGTGAGAAGACCTGTGAGTGTTTGTTTGAGGTTCCCTAGGACTGACACACCGTGAGAAGACCTGTGAGTGTTTGTCTGAGGTTCCCTAGGACTGACACACGTGAGAAGACCTGTGAGTGTTTGTCTGAGGTTCCCTAGGACTGACACACGTGAGAAGACCTGTGAGTGTTTGTTTGAGGTTCCCTAGGACTGACACACGTGAGAAGACCTGTGAGTGTTTGTCTGAGGTTCCCTAGGACTGACACACGTGAGAAGACCTGTGAGTGTTTGTCTGAGGTTCCCTAGGACTGACACACGTGAGAAGACCTGTGCGTGTTTGTTTGAGGTTCCCTAGGACTGACACACGTGAGAAGACCTGTGAGTGTTTGTTTGAGGTTCCCTAGGACTGACACACGTGAGAAGACCTGTGCGTGTTTGTTTGAGGTTCCCTAGGACTGACACACGTGAGAAGACCTGTGAGTGTTTGTCTGAGGTTCCCTAGGACTGACACACGTGAGAAGACCTGTGAGTGTTTGTTTGAGGTTCCCTAGGACTGACACACGTGAGAAGACCTGTGCGTGTTTGTTTGAGGTTCCCTAGGACTGACACACGTGAGAAGACCTGTGAGTGTTTGTCTGAGGTTCCCTAGGACTGACACACGTGAGAAGACCTGTGAGTGTTTGTTTGAGGTTCCCTAGGACTGACACACGTGAGAAGACCTGTGAGTGTTTGTCTGAGGTTCCTAGGACTGACACACGTGAGAAGACCTGTGAGTGTTTGTCTGAGGTTCCCTAGGACTGACACACGTGAGAAGACCTGTGAGTGTTTGTTTGAGGTTCCCTAGGACAGACACACGTGAGAGACCTGTGAGTGTTTGTCTGAGGTTCCCTAGGACTGACACACGTGAGAAGACCTGTGAGTGTTTGTTTGAGGTTCCCTAGGACTGACACACGTGAGAAGACCTGTGAGTGTTTGTTTGAGGTTCCCTAGGACTGACACACGTGAGAAGACCTGTGCGTGTTTGTTTGAGGTTCCCTAGGACTGACACACGTGAGAAGACCTGTGCGTGTTTGTTTGAGGTTCCCTAGGACTGACACACGTGAGAAGACCTGTGCGTGTTTAGGTAGGCAGAGCATAAATGACAGCAAACATCACACAAACAACATGATGTGAATGCGGCTTGGCTGTAATCCTCCTCGTTCCGCATGCGCAGTCCATGTCATTCATACAACCAGCCCCGTGTGTTCTTCTAATTCCACAGCAAATGGACTTCCTTGAGTCAGAATTATCAGAAAAGCGCTTTCTATGCCTGACTGCCTCAAATATTTAAAATCCAGGGGAAGCCAGCGGATCTGTCCCATAGGAGGCCCCCACCACTGGCGGGACAGACAGACCACCAGTCAGGCTCCCGGAATCCTAATATCCCATCAAGAGCTTCTACCTTGCCCTTGCACTCATGAAAACCACTGGTAATGGTCCATGGCCAAATTATGTGCAGGTACAGGCCGGTGCTTTGGGTCAGCCCAGTGGCTGACACTCCCTTAACGTCGGCCTTTCGATTTTTAATAGCTGTGACACTTTGTGACGCATTTTAGCAACATGCAGGTTTGTTGTTGACGCATTAGGCTCGAGTCACCCTTTGGATTTATCGCCGTTGCTGCACAGGCTGGTGAAGTGACGCATGTGCCTCACTATGACAGATCTCGGGTGAGGCAAAGGCGCGACAGTCAAAAACAAAGACATGTGGTGCAGAAAAGCAAAAATATAAAACAAAAAGAACCTGAGTCACAAAAAGATCTGTCTTCATCTTACGACCAATGAGAATGAAGTATGGCTATGCTGAGGAACATGCAGGACCAGCGGGCGATACACCAGGAGAACGAGCTATGGCATGGACAGACTGAGCAGGACAGAAAAACAATAAAGGAGATGTGACCTCTTCCCCATAATATCGGTATAGCATCATCTCGCCAGGTCGGCCAACGTTTGGGCCACAACACAGTGGAAGGTGAAGAATGGGGACGGGTGCTGTGGAATACTTTTACTTTTGTGTCTGCTGGAAGTTACTTTGTGACGGCTTTTCCCGGCCTGAACACGGAGAGACATCTCAGTCTCCGCGCTCCTCCGATAGCTCCTGCACAAACCAAAGCTCGACGCCTTTTCAGTCCTTCAAAGCGGCTCTTCCACTCGCCGAATACTTAACGCATCTTTCAAGTCAATGTATGCAAAGCATCGCTATCAAAGAAAATTAATAAAATCCATATTGAGATAATTTTTTAGAAAATGATTGAAGTTTTAACCCAAGAAAGGACTCTCTTATTTGCGTGTAGCTTAGCATAAGAACTTGTCAATCACGATTAGGCGTCTGGAATGGGAATCCCTTTGAAATGCAGCTGTTTCTTCTTTAATTGTGGCACTGGACGCTAGAGAAAGGAGAGGTCTCGCCTTAAAGATGAGCAAGGAATACAAACCAGCTCAGGATTAGCTCGAGGGTTCAAAGGTCGCTAATTACACTAAGGAGTTCCCAGACACCGGGGGAACATTAAACAGGTCATCTGCCGAACTGGGGAAACAGACTTTGTCTTCAAAAATGGATCTTCCAGTGACAGATTTCCAGGCAAAATCAAAAGCTTTTTCAGCAGGAACCAGGAAAACAATGGCTGAAAACCAGGAGTCTTTAGCAGGGAGGATTCAGAAGAGGAGCCTGAAGATGGCACCAAACTGTCGTGGAAACCACGTGAAGTGAAATAAGATGCCCCCATACAGGACGGGCAGTGCAGCTTCTTGTTTCATGGAGCCTGAGAGGCTCATCTTGTTTTGATTAAAAAACACGCAGAGCCCATTGGATCTGACAGTAGTGCAGCCAACTAGCCGCGTTTTAAATTAATGCCGGAGCCGAGAAAAAGCCACCGCGGCCTTCAGACGTGTTGGTAGATTGCCAGGAAAGTCCCACTTCTTAAAAAAACTGCATGAAAAATCCTGCAGGCTCCGAACGTTAATAAAACTTTGAAAGACACCAAAGACACCGGCGTAACACTGACTGCAGATACCTGAACAGCGCAGAACGGAAACCTGCAGGAAGGCCGGCCTGGACCAAGGGATTCCACATGGCCTGGACCAAGGGATTCCACATGGCTTCGACCAAGGGAATCCACATGGCCTGGACCAAGGGAATCCACATGGCCTGGACCAAGGGAATCCACATGGCCTGGACCAAGGGAATCCACATGACCTGGACCAAGGGATTCCACATGGCCTGGACCAAGGGATTCCACATGGCCTGGACCAAGGGATTCCACATGGCCTGGACCAAGGGATTCCACATGGTCTGGACCAAGGGATTCCACATGGTCTGGACCAAGGGATTCTGCATGGCCTGGACCAAGGGATTCCGCAGGCCTGGACCAAAGGATTCCGCATGGCCTGGACCAAGGGATTCCGCAGGCCTGGACCAAGGGATTCTGCATGGCCTGGACCAAGGGATTCCGCATGGCCTGGACCAAGGGATTCCGCATGGCCTGGACCAAGGGATTCCGCATGGCCTGGACCAAGGGATTCCGCATGGCCTGGACCAAGGGATTCCGCATGGCCTGGACCAAGGGATTCCGCATGGCCTGGACCAAGGGATTCCGCAGGAGTGGACCAAGGGATTCCGCAGGCCTGGACCAAGGGATTCTGCATGGCCTGGACCAAGGGATTCCGCATGGCCTGGACCAAGGGATTCCGCATGGCCTGGACCAAGGGATTCCGCAGGAGTGGACCAAGGGATTCCGCAGGAGTGGACCAAGGGATTCCGCAGGCCTGGACCAAGGGATTCCGCAGGCCTGGACCAAGGGATTCCGCAGGCCTGGACCAAGGGATTCCACAGGCCTGGACCAAGGGATTCCGCATGGCCTGGACCAAGGGATTCCGCATGGCCTGGACCAAGGGATTCCGCATGGCCTGGACCAAGGGATTCCGCATGGCCTGGACCAAGGGATTCCACAGGCCTGGACCAACAGATTCCGCAGGCCTGGACCAACGGATACCGCAGGCCTGAAACAAGGGATTCCAGTCTTAATATAAACTTTACAACATCGTGGCTACAAATAAAGAACCTACTTAACCCCTTCACTACCAGGTAGATCTCCAAAAAACTACAGGCAGGACCATGTGATATTAGTGGAAAGTTATAAAGCGGAAAAACACTTTACGTTACCAAAGTAGTGACTGCACAAAGTATTTCATGGTCAGTAAGGCCTGAGAGGCTGCCCCCCCCCCCCTGCTGGTCACACAGTGTTACTGCAGGAGGAAATCAGCTGAGGCTCCGTGTTTCAGACACAGACGTCCCGGATGTTCACACAGTTTCAGCACATCGACTGACATGTCTGAGGTGCTGAAAATAGAGGGGCGCATTCTGGCAGTGAAAGGGTTAAAGTGGCATTAAACCCTCAGATTTTCTAACATAAAACAGTACTATAATGTCAGCCTTACTGTAATCCAGTGTAGTTTTCCTTCTCTTTGCTTCTGTTTCTTTTAAATCCTCATCTCTAATCATGCTTGGCAGGACTTCCTGTTTTCAGGTGACCACCGCTTCTCTGTAATGCCTCATGGTGTCAGCGTTTTCACCCAGAACTACAAGAGGATGTCCTGCAGACATCCACATCCCCGCCCACTTGTGATTGACAACTGCTGTCTGAACGTGCTGTGTGTTTTTTTTTCTGTTCTGCAGATTCTCATAATCAGAGCTAGGTATTTTTTTTCTTATTTTTTTAAACAAACTTTATTGCTTATGTTTTATCATAAACAACCTATTCATTGCACAGTTCACAATAAGCATAAGCAATAAAGTTTGTTAAAAAAAAAGAAAAAAAATACCTAGCTCTGATTATGAGAATCTGCAGAACAGAAAAAAAAAAACAGCACGTTCAGGCAGCAGTTGTCAATCACAAGTGGGCAGTGATGTGGATGTCTGCAGGACGTCTTCTTGTAGTTCTGGGTGAAAACGCTGACACCATGAGGCATTAGAGAGAAGTGGTGGTCACCTGAAAACCGGAAGTCCTGCCAAGCATGATTAGAGATGAGGATTTAAAAGAAACAGAAGCAAAGAGAAGGAAAACTACACTGGATTACAGTAAGGCTGACACTATAGTACTGTTTTATGTTAGAAAATCTGAGGGTTTAATGCCACTTTAATACAGCTATGGTTAAAGAGTGTGGATCCTGAGACTAAACAGCAACGGTGTGAATTACATTAAGAGACGCAGAAAGAAAGCGCGGGGGTCACTTAATACAGATTATTATTTATTTTCAGAAGAGAACAGAAAAACTTATTGAAAAAGTGATCTGGACAAAACCGGCGCCGGCGCCTTGGAATTCCATATGAGGTAATCAGAGGACGCCAACTCCCGAGCTGCAAAACATGGAAACACGGAGTTACGCTTAACTGTAAAACATGTAAACACGGAGTTACGCTTAGCTGCCAGCAGGATTATTATTAAAAGGGTGCCTTGGCCTTCTGTCTGGGCCTGACCCCCGTGCGTCCTGTTCCAGCCCATCCCCGTGCGTTCCTCACCTGCACCGCCCTGCCCTCGTGAGTTCCTCGCCGGCGCCGCCCTCGTGCGTTCCTCGCCGGCGCCGCCCTCCCTGCCCTCGTGCGATCCTCGCCCTCCCTGCCCTCGTGCGATCCTCGCCCCCCCCTACCCTCGCCCGTTCTCGCCCCTGCCTCCCTGCCCTCGCCCGTTCCTCGCCCGTTCCTCCTCCCTGCCCTCGCCCGCGTTCCTCGCCCGTCCATCCCAGCCTTCGTGCGTTCCTCGCCCCTGCCTCGCCCGCCCCAGCCCTCGCGCTCCTCGCCCCTGCCTCGCCCGCCCCAGCCCTCGCGCTCCTCGCCCCTGCCCTCGCCCGCGTTCCTCGCCCCAGCCCTCGCGCGCGTTCCTCGCCCCTGCCCTCGTCCGTGCCTCCCTGCCCTCGCCCGTGTCTCCCTGCCCTCGTGCATTCCTCGCCCGTGCCTCCCTGCGTTCCTCGCCCGTGCCCCCCTGCGTTCCTCGCCCGTGCCTCCCTGCGTTCCTCGCCCGTGCCTCCCTGCCCTCGTGCGTTCCTCGCCCGTGCCTCCCTGCATTCCTCACCCGTGCCTTCCTGCCCTCGTGCGTGCCTCACCCGTGCCTCCCTGCCCTCGTGCCTCGCCCGTGCCTCCCCTGCACTTGTGCGTGCCTCGCCCATTCCTTCCCTGCCCTTGTGCATTCACGCCGATGCCTCCCTGCCCTCGTGCATGCCTCGCCCGTGTCTCCCTGCCCTCGTGCATTCCTCGCCCGTGTCTCCCTGCCCTCGTGCATTCCTCGCCCGTGTCTCCCTGCCCTCGTGCATTCCTCGCCCGTGCCTCCCTGCGTTCCTCGCCCGTGCCTCCCTGCGTTCCTCGCCCGTGCCTCCCTGCGTTCCTCGCCCGTGCCTCCCTGCCCTCGTGCGTTCCTCGCCCGTGCCTCCCTGCCCTCGTGCGTTCCTCACCCGTGCCGCCCTGCCCTCGTGCGTTCCTCGGACGCGCCTCCCTGCATTCCTCACCTGCCCCACCCTGCACTCATGGGTTCCTTTCCTGCTGTAGAAGAGGTATGGAGTCACATTCCAGCACCTTAAAGTGTTACCAGCCCCGGGAGGAGATTAAACCGAGCTCAGCCGAGGACGTCCGGTCTCTGTAAATGTCAGGCTCATGGACTCACAGTCAGGATCTCCCACTGTGAGCGTGCGAGCGAGCGTGCGTGCGAGCGAATGTGTGAGCTCTTGACTGAGAGGGTGCGAGCAAGCTCCTGACCCACTGTGAGGGCACGCGCGTGCGAGCTCCTGACTGACTGTGAGGGCACGCGCATGCGAGCTCCTGACTGACTGTGAGGGCACGCGCATGCGAGCTCCTGACTGACTGTGAGGGCACGCGCATGCGAGCTCCTGACTGACTGTGAGGGCACGCGCGTGCGTGCCCTCAGTGTCAGTCAGGAGCTCGCACGCGCGTGCCTGCCCTCACAGTCGGTCACTCGCTTGCTCGCACCCTCACAGTCAGGAGCTCGCTCGCTCGCTCGCACGCTCGTGCGTGCCCTCACAGTCAGGAGCTCGCTCGCACGCGCGTGCCCTCACAGTCAGGAGCTCGCTCGCACGTGCGTGCCCTCACAGTCGGTCACTCGCTTGCTCGCACCCTCACAGTCAAGAGCTTGCTCGCTCGCACGCTCGTGCCCTCACAGTCAGGAGCTCGCTCGCTCGCACGCACGCACGCTCGTGCGTGCCCTCACAGTCAGGAGCTCGCTCGCTCGCACGCACGCTCGTGCGTGCCCTCACAGTCAGGAGCTCGCTCGCTCGCACGCACGCTCGTGCGTGCCCTCACAGTCAGGAGCTCGCTCGCACGCACGCTCGTGCGTGCCCTCACAGTCAGGAGCTCGCACGCACGCGCGTGCCCTCACAGTCAGGAGCTCGCACGCACGCGCGTGCCCTCACAGTCAGGAGCTCGCACGCACGCGCGTGCCCTCACAGTCAGGAGCTCGCACGCACGCGCGTGCCCTCACAGTCAGGAGCTCGCTCGCACGCGCGTGCCCTCACAGTCAGGAGCTCGCTCGCACGCGCGTGCGTGCGTGCCCTCACAGTCAGGAGCTCGCTCGCACGCGCGTGCCCTCACAGTCAGGAGCTCGCTCGCACGCACGCTCGCTCGCTCGCTCGTGCGTGCGTGCCCTCACAGTCAGGAGCTCGTGCGCTCGCACGCTCGTGCGTGCCCTCACAGTCAGGAGCTCGCTCGCTCGCACGCTCGTGCGTGCCCTCACAGTCAGGAGCTCGCTCGCTCGCTCGCTCGTGCGTGCCCTCAGTCAGGAGCTCGCTCGCTCGCACGCACGCACGCGCGTGCGTGCCCTCACAGTCAGGAGCTCGCTCGCTCGCACGCACGCTCGTGCGTGCCCTCACAATCAGGAGCTCGCTCGCTCGCTCGCTCGTGCGTGCCCTCACAGTCAGGAGCTCGCTCGCTCGCTCGTGCGTGCCCTCACAGTCAGGAGCTCGCTCGCACACACGCTCGTGCGTGCCCTCACAGTCAGGAGCTCGCTCGCTCGCACGCACGCTCGCTCGTGCGTGCCCTCACAGTCAGGAGCTCGCTCGCTCGCACGCACGCTCGTGCGTGCCCTCACAGTCAGGAGCTCGCTCGCACGCTCGTGCGTGCCCTCACAGTCAGGAGCTCGCTCGCTCGCACGCACGCTCGTGCCCTCACAGTCAGGAGCTCGCTCGCTCGCACGCACGCTCGTGCCCTCACAGTCAGGAGCTCGCTCGCTCGCACGCACGCTCGCTCGCTCGTGCGTGCCCTCACAGTCAGGAAGCTCGCTCGCACGCACGCACGCACGCACGTGCGTGCCCTCAACAGTCAGGAGCTCGCCGCTCGCACGCACGCTCGTGCGTGCCCTCAATCATGCGGGCTCGCTCGCTCGCACGCACGCACGCTCGTGCGTGCGTGCCCTCACAGTCAGGAGCTCGTTTGCCTCGCACGCACGCTCGTGCGTGCCCTCACAGTCAGGAGCTCGCTCGCTCGCACGCTCGTGCGTGCCCTCACAGTCAGGAGCTCAGTCGCACGCACGCTCGTGCGTGCGTGCCCTCACAGTCAGGAGCTCGCTCGCGCGTGCGTGCCCTCACAGTCAGGAGCTCGCTCGCTCGCACGCACGCACGCTCGTGCGTGCCCTCACAGTCAGGAGCTCGCTCGCACGCACGCACGCTCGCTCGTGCGTGCGTGCCCTCACAGTCAGGAGCTCGCTCGCTCGCACGCACGCTCGTGCGTGCCCTCACAGTCAGGAGCTCGCTCGCTCGCACGCACGCACGCTCGTGCGTGCCCTCACAGTCAGGAGCGAGCTCGCTCGCACGCACGCTCGCTCGTGCGTGCCCTCACAGTCAGGAGCTCGCACGCACGCACGCGCACTGCACGCGCTGCTGCGTGCGTGCGTGCCCTCACAGTCAGGAGCTCGCTCGCACGCGCGTGCCCTCACAGTCAGGAGCTCGCTCGCACGCGCGTGCCCTCACAGTCAGGAGCTCGCTCGGTCGCACGCACGCTCGCTCGCTCGTGCGTGCGTGCGTGCCCTCACAGTCAGGAGCTCGCTCGCACGCACGCTCGTGCCCTCACAGTCAGGAGCTCGCTCGCACGCGCGTGCCCTCACAGTCAGGAGAGCGAGCTCGCACGCGCGTGCCCTCACAGTCAGGAGCGAGCTCGCACGCGCGTGCCCTCACAGTCAGGAGCGAGCTCGCTCGCACGCGCGTGCCCTCACAGTCAGGAGCTCGCTCGCACGCGCGTGCCCTCACAGTCAGGAGCTCGCTCTCACGTACGTGCGTGCCCTCACAGTCAGGAGCTCGCGCGCATGCACGTGCCCTCACAGTCAGGAGCTCGCTCGCACGCACGCGCGTGCCCTCACAGTCAGGAGCTCGCACGCACGCGCGTGCCCTCACAGTCAGGAGCTCGCACGCACGCGCGTGCCCTCACAGTCAGGAGCTCGCTCGCACGCGCGTGCGTGCCCTCACAGTCAGGAGCTCGCTCGCACGCGCGTGCGTGCCCTCACAGTCAGGAGCTCGCTCGCACGCGCGTGCGTGCCCTCACAGTCAGGAGCTCGCTCGCACGCGCGTGCCCTCACAGTCAGGAGCTCGCTCGCACGCGCGTGCCCTCACAGTCAGGAGCTCGCTCGCACGTACGTGCGTGCCCTCACAGTCAGGAGCTCGCTCTCACGTACGTGCCCTCACAGTCAGGAGCTCGCGCGCATGCACGTGCCCTCACAGTCAGGAGCTCGCTCGCACGCACGCACGCACGCGCGTGCCCTCACAGTCAGGAGCTCGCTCGCACGCACGCACGTGCCCTCACAGTCAGGAGCTCGCTCGCACGCGCGTGCCCTCACAGTCAGGAGCTCGCTCGCACGCGCGTGCCCTCACAGTCAGGAGCTCGCTCGCACGCGCGTGCCCTCACAGTCAGGAGCTCGCTCGCACGCGCGTGCCCTCACAGTCAGGAGCTCGCTCGCACGCGCGTGCCCTCACAGTCAGGAGCTCGCTCGCACGCGCGTGCCCTCACAGTCAGGAGCTCGCTCGCACGCGCGTGCCCTCACAGTCAGGAGCTCGCTCTCACGTACGTGCGTGCCCTCACAGTCAGGAGCTCGCTCGCACGCGCGTGCCCTCACAGTCAGGAGCTCGCTCTCACGTACGTGCGTGCGTGCGTGCCCTCACAGTCAGGAGCTCGCTCGCGCGTGCGTGCCCTCACAGTCAGGAGCTCGCTCTCACGTACGTGCGTGCCCTCACAGTCAGGAGCTCGCTCGCACGCACGTGCCCTCACAGTCAGGAGCTCGCGCGCCCCCTCACATTGAGATATTAAGGACTTACACGTAAGAATTTTTGGTTTTGCCGTTGAGAAGTTCTGGACAGAATACTGGTCGGTGTAACATCCGGTGAGCGTGAACTCCGGGATGCGGAAGGAGAGCTGCAACAACATTTCACTGATCACATAATGGGAAAGACATGAGGGATGTTGGGCAGTGATGGCGACACCAGCAGCCCTGAGGTTTCAACACTGCATTCCCCATGATGCTCAGCCTGGCTTTAACCTCCTGAATGTTAAGTGTTTGACACATCCCCTCTACCTGAGGGGGGGCATGTATGATGGGCACTGGGCTCTACTTGAGGGGGGGCATGTATGACAGGCACTGGGCTCTACCTGAGGGGGGGCATGTATGACGGGCACTGGGCTCTACCTGAGGGGGGCATGTATGATGGGCACTGGGCTCTACCTGAGGGGGGGCATGTATGACAGGCACTGGGCTCTACTTGAGGGGTGGCATGTATGACGGGCACTGGGCTTTACCTGGGGGGGCATGTATGACGGGCACTGGGCTTACCTGTGGGGGGCATGTATGACGGGCACTGGGCTCTACCTGGGGGGGCATGTATGACGGGCACTGGACTCTACCTGAGGGGGGGCATGTATGACGGGCACTGGGCTCTACCTGAGGGGGGCATGTATGATGGGCACTGGACTCTACCTGGGGGGGCATGTATGACGGGCACTGGCTCTACCTGGGGGGGCATGTATGACGGGCACTGGACTCTACCTGAGGGAGGCATGTATGACGGGCACTGGACTCTACCTGGGGGGCATGTATGACGGGCACTGGACTCTACCTGGGGGGCATGTATGACGGGCACTGGGCTCTACCTGGGGGGGCATGTATGACGGGCACTGGACTCTACCTGGGGGGGCATGTATGACAGGCACTGGGCTCTACCTGGGGGGGCATGTATGACAGGCACTGGGCTCTACCTGGGGGGCATGTAATGACAGGCACTGGGCTCTACCTGAGGGGGGGCATGTATGATGGGCACTGGGCTCTACCTGGGGGGGCATGTATGATGGGCACTGGGCTCTACCTGGGGGGGCATGTATGATGGGCACTGGGCTCTACCTGGGGGGCATGTATGACAGGCACTGGGCTTTACCTGGGGGGGGGGGCATGTATGACGGGCACTGGGCTCTACTGAGGGGGGGCATGTATGACGGGCACTGGGCTCTGCCTGGGGGGCATGTATGATAGACACTGGGCTCTACCTGGGGGGGCATGTATGACGGGCACTGGGCTCTACCTGGGGGGGGGGCATGTATGACGGGCACTGGGCTCTACCTGGGGGGGGGGCATGTATGATAGACACTGGGCTCTACCTGGGGGGGCATGTATGACGGTGTGTCAGAACACAATGTCACGGTGAGTCACGAGGAGAAACTGGGTGTCCAGCGAGGAAGCAGCATTTGGCAGATGTGACCCTGTCCGGGCACAGAGATCTGTTACAAAGTCGATATCTGTCGTTTTGTAAGTTTAAGCACCATGGGCTAAATTACAATCTTTGCACAAAAAAACATTAACGCGAGGGGTAAAACCCTTTGCGCCGGATCCCGTATTACATAGTCAGCGCAACAAACGCGTGTAATTGTCTACCTGGTTAGTCTGTTTTGGAAGGGGGAGATATGTGACAGAACACAATGTCACAGTGCAATTTGGAGGGGGCTGTGCGCTAGCCTCCTCCCCAGAGACTATGGCCCCTGAAAGAGACTATTGGGGAACTGGTGGACCTTTTAAATATATTTGGTTTTCACTGTTTTATATATATATCTGCCAGTTAACTAAAGATTTCTGATGTCTGTGTGTTATTCCCTGTATAGTGTAGATCTCTGTATTAGTACCTGCT
Source organism: Leptobrachium leishanense (assembly GCA_009667805.1). Taxonomy (NCBI): domain Eukaryota; kingdom Metazoa; phylum Chordata; class Amphibia; order Anura; family Megophryidae; genus Leptobrachium; species Leptobrachium leishanense. The sequence goes on along the minus strand of CM019075.1, from coordinate 66,839,781 downwards.
ATTGTGTAAATTCTCTCAGTAAGAAATTCCTTTTGTTTACGTGCTTTCTCTTCCCCCATTCTCCATTGTTTGAAGGCCCTGGGTAGTTATCTGATCTGTGATGTTGTCTGTTTGATTGTATGCAAATGTGTTGGTCCTTGACTCTGTCCTCTCTGATGAATAAACAGTCAGTTCTATATCTGACCAAGCTTGAAGTCACGGCTCATGTTTTGGAGGACCAGGAATCTTCTGCCCGCTGTGCCAAGGAAAGGCTCCAGGTCTACAGCTTGGGCTTATTCCTGGGGGTGCTAGTCAGGCTCTCTACATACACCGGGCCTTGAGCTGTGGCTGAGGTACCAGAGAAAGGTGTGAGAGTCACGAGGAGAAACTGGGTGTTCAGCGAGGAAGCGGCATTTGGCAGATGTGACCCTGTCCGGGCACAGAGATCTGTTACAGACGGGCACTGGGCTCTACCTAGGGGGAGGGGGGCATGTATGACGGGCACTGGGATGTACCGGGGGGGGAGGGGCATGTATGACGGGCACTGGGCTCTACCGGGGGGGCTAAATTACATCAAACGTTATTCTGACGCCACAGACCGCGACAAGGTCCCCCCACCCAACACTTTCCAAAGACTGTCCCCTGGCTTTGTGATTGGGGGGGGGTCACTGGCTGCCTTGCTGCTCTCGTTAGGCTGGGACCCCTACATACACACAACGTACTATGCAGAGGTTTTAGGCAGGTGTGATTGTACAGTATGTCACATTAAACTGAAGATCACTATCAGCTTCAGCGCCGGAGGGTCAGGATAACAGAGCATCATGGGAACGGTAGTTCGGAAAGGATCTAGGTCAGTCACTGCTGATCCAGGTTTAATCAAATGCGGCACAAGGTGAGGGACTGTGTTACCTTCACGTAGGCCGTATTCCCCCCACACACCGCGTCCGTGGGGCCACTCGAAAGCCGATCAGAGCTGAAAGTCACTGTCCCCGACAAAACCATCTCCAGAGATTTGGGAAACTTCTGTCCTGAAAATAGAAAGAAGAGAATAATACATGAAACCCATTTCCCCCGACCGGAGGAAGAAACCAATCAGCACTTCATCAGAACCCAAACCGGCTTTAACAAACTCACCCCCCCCCCTTTAGACTAGACAGCTGGGATCATAGGCGTCTCTATCAGGGGTGTGGAAATTAAAAAAAAATCTACTTGTCCCTCAGGACGATCAACTTGTCCTGATAATTTCAACAAAATAGTGTTTAAATAGAGGTCTTTATTCATAACAGCCGATAGAGGCAGCGTCAGATACATGTGATTAATAAAGACCTTTATTTAAACACTATTTTGTTGTGTGTATCTATGTATATGTGTGTGTATGTATATGTGTGTGTATGTATATATTAGGGATGCACCGATACCACTTTTTTAAGACCGAGTACGAGTACCGATACTTTCTTTCAAGTACTCACCGATACCGAGTACCGATACTTTTATTTTATGTCATGTGACCACTTTCCAATAAGAACAGACCTCATAAAAATGCCCCCAAGCTCACATGTATATCCCCCCCCGAGATATATGGATATTGCCCCCAGCTCATGGATATACTGCCCCAGCACATAGATACTGCCCCAGCTCATGGATATTGCCCCCAAGCTCTCATGGATATATGCCCCAGCTCATAGATACTGCCCCAGCTCATGGATATTGCCCCCAGCTCCTGGATACTGCCCCAGCTCATGGATATTGCCCCCAGCTCATGGATATTGCCCCCAGCACATAGATACTGCCCCAGCTCATGGATATTGCCCCCAAGCTCTCATGGATATATGCCCCAGCTCATGGATAATGCTCCCCACAGCTCAGACCCCAAACCAGACATGGGGCGGCTGTTCGAATGCTCTATCGGCATTCGGACAGCTGCCCCTGGAGCTCTCCGGCATACTTACCTTCCGAGCGGCACCGACAAAGTCTTCGCGCCTGTGCTCGTTGAAGGACCCCAGCCGCGATCACGTGGGACTCCCACGTGATCGCGGCTGGGGTCCTTCAACGTGCAGAAGCACGGAAATTTTCCCGGCGTCGCTCAGGAAGGTAAGTATGCCGGAGCTCCAGGGGCAGCTGTCCGAATGCCGATAGAGCATTTGAACAGCCGCCCAAGCCCCTCGGATGCCGGCAAGCCGGCTCAATGCCGGCTTCCGGTATTGGGGGCATCCTTGGAATTAGTCCGCAGTCCAACGGGCTTCTAGCCCGCCGGACTGCATCTAAAACAAAACTACTCGCCCGGATCTTCATGTCCCGGGCGTCCGGCGATACAATTCCCACCACCCCTGTCTACAGGGGTGCGATTGCCCCCCCCCCCAGGTTGTTCCTTGCTTCCCCATGTGCCCCCCCCCACCAGAAATCAGCATCCAGCTTCCCATACTTATTCGGACCGCTGTATCTCTGTCCCTGTGCATCGTATATGGATGTTCTAGGTGTCAGATTCTGGCCTTTCCAATGACACCCAACATGACCATATTCAAGTCATAAAACATGCTCGTAAACATTTTCACAGGGTTGAAATGGCTCAGCAGTGAATTGGTTAACGTTTGGACTATACACTACACTTTGTATTACTTCCGTTTTTCCTTGGTTTGGTTGTATAAAATATTAAGGGTTAATGGGTAGGCTTCATCCCCCACAGTATACATTTTATTTTTTCCTTGATTAATGGCATTTTAGGGGTTAATGGGAGGCTACGCCATCACAGTGTATTCATTTCATGTTTTCCCTTGATTATTGGCATTCTAAGGGTTACTGGGTTGGCTTCATGCCACATTGTTTATTAACCCCTTCGCTGCTATGGACACGCTCAGCGTGTCCACCCGCAGGTAACGTTCCCTGCGGTGGACGCGCTGAGCGCGTCCTCCCTTTGGGGCCAGCGATCGGCCGGGTTCCGGCCGATCGCTGTGCCCCCCGGTGCGGGCTGACATCGAGGATGTCAGCCCAGCACCCGGAACCGCCGGCAGCCTAATTAGGTGTCATCGCGGCGGCGCGATGACATCTAATTCAGGCGCCCCCCCGCATGTGCGGAGGAGGCGCCTGAAAGGGAGGAGGGGGGGGGAGGTACTTCGGACCTCTCTCCCTCCCGATCGCCGGCGTTGCGGGGGTTAATCCAGGCACCGTTTGGAAGGGCACAGCCTGCCCTTCCTAATGGTACCTGGAATTAACCCCATGGGGGCTGGATCACGAATCGGCGCCGAAAAGCGCCGGTTCGTGATCCTTTCCCGGAGCTGGCCGACATCTTGGATGTCGGCCAAGCTTCCGGAATGCCCCCGAGGACTGGCGTCATCGTGCATAGCACGATGACGCCAGTCCTGGAATTAACCCCTAACTGCCACCAATGGTGGAGATAGGGGGTTCCAATGAACCCCCTATCTCCGATCCGTGGCAGTTAGGGGTTAATGTTTGATATTGTTGGATCGGCTATGGCCGTTCCAACAATACCAAACTTGACTATGAAAAAAGTGTTTTTAAAAAATTCAAAATAAAAATAAAAAAATATTTTAAAAAAATTATAAAAAAAAATAAGGTTTTTTTTTCTTTTTTTTGGTTCGTTAATGCAGCAATATTGTTCCCATTTCAATTATAATGTGAACAATGATGCTGCACTAACGATTTTTGTATGCGGTGCGTTTGTTAAAAATTGCGTAATTTCCCCCCCAAAAAAATGTAACGAGTCCCCATTTCTAATTTTTTTAACAAGCGCACCCCATACAAAATATAACCACAATTGTTCGCATGTTAAAAAAAAAACACTTTACACGTTGTAAATTATTGAAAATTCATATTTTATTGCATTTTTTGTTATAATATACAGACAGGTCATGACGTATACATATAATAATGAAATATTATGAATCTACCGAGTCTGACGGAAAGAACGATATATAATATGTCTGGGTCATATACTAAAATAAGCTTCAAAACACGTTTAAACATGATGAGCAAAACCGGTAAAAATGAGCTCAGCACAGGGGCGGGAAAAGCCTCAGCAGCGAAAGGGTTAAGTTTATTGTCTTTCCCTGGGTTTATGGCATTTATGGGGTTATTATGGAAGTTAGAATCTAAAAGGTCTGATCATCTTTACATCCTCTGCTTTTCGTCACATTTCGAGGAAAATATGGTGAATTCTCTATTTAGTGAATGGTCAGTGTAAATTGCGAAAACTGGAGTCGCTGAAGCAGCAATCAGACATTCAGCGAAAACTGACGAATTGCAGCAAATAATATATTGAATTTAAGTATCAGGTTAGTACAGCAAAAAGGCATCACAAGTCTTGCCCTGAACCATGTATTATTTATATGCTGCAGCAGGGAGGTTATTGTGGCTCACCTGACCTTCCTTTGGGATCTATTAAATGTAATGACTCTACATGCTGTTGGGTGGCATTTATCATGCAATGCCCATCAGCCTTAATATATGTGTGCATACACCCGGTTCCAAATTATTATGTCAATGACATTTTTCTCATTTACCTAAATAATTGATGTAAACAATGTATAACAATACGTATCTGGTGGCGCGATGAAACTCGCTCTTGGATGTTAGGTTTTTATCTTAATTCATTTTATCCAAATGGAACATAAAGGAGAAGACAAATAATCTTATACAAGTACAATAAAAACCTATTATACAGTGGTGCCACTCACAAGTCTAGAGCCCAGACACTGGCTCTGAGTGGATCAAGTGCTTTCGGGTACTTCACTTCTCCATTCATGAGGTGACCCACACCTCATGGTAAAGGAAACTTCATCTCACATAGAAAATAAGGGAAACAAGACAATCCTCTTGTGTAGATCCTTATGAACTTAATATCATGCGATGAAACCTATAGATTGCCAACTCACATTTGGTGGAGCTTAAGACTAAGCTCTTAGTATGTACGCGTATGGATTTATTTCAGGTAAAATCCAAATAGATAGGATGACAGCACTTTAAATATGGACACACACTGTATAGGTATAGTTTGGTAAAATAAATAATTTAAGTATGCACTTTAGATATCTAATATAATCGCAATATATTTTTTGATTGTTGGTGACAATCCAGTTGAATAATTCTATGCACGTAAGCACTTTAAATAAGGAAAGCTGTGGACAATTTAGGCATTCATCCAATTTAATGATAACTATTTAATTATGCCATCTTATGGAACACTAACATATGTTACATGGGAGGTATATATCTTAATATGTATTATTAATAGCACTGTATAAATTAATATTAAGTTATACGGCAAAAGAACCTGATAATCACTGATATTCACCCACATTAGATTATATATAATTGATTGAAAAGGATTTATCTTTAATCAAACTTTAATAGTTTATGATAACAGCACTCTTAATATAGGTATACAATATATAGAGATTGTTGGGAATAATCATAACAGTAAAAATTATTTAAGCATACGCTTTAGATATCCACTATTATTGCAATATGTTTTTAAGTATTAATAGCAACCAGTTTAAATAATCTCCGCACGTAAGCACTTTAAATGAGGGATAACTGCACGATTTAGATATTATGTACACGTTTTAAACACATTAATATGGTTCGTATATATGATTGTAATTTATTTAGAAGCCATCTAATTGGAGGCATAAAAATGGTTTAATAATCTATCCATAAATGGTGTAGTTGAAAATGTGTATAGATGTTTTATAAAAACTATGCACAAGAGACGCGTTCTTATCCCCCATTTATGATAGAGTTGGGGAAGATAACGGGATCCATGTAGAGATTACGAGTGACTTTTATAAATATTCCTCCATTTATGGAGGATGCAAACACGCGGGAGCGATAGAAGGCAACTCTACAGGATGCTCCGAATGAAAAGCAATCAGCGCAACCAGAGGGTTAGCGTGAAGCGCTTGGTGGAACGCATGTGATATCCGGATCCACGGAGTGGAACGCATGAGTGAAGCGCACAGGAGAAAGAAACGTATGCGCAAAATGGCAGCGCCCGCCCCGAATTCAATACGGCACTATTGAGGGCGTGTAGCGCACGCGGGGACACACGGGGACACACGGGGACAATGCTAAAGACACTATTTATTGAACATGCTGCAGTAGCCTGTAAACCAGCTGAGGAAGCCACTGTGTGTGGCCAAACGCGTCCTGGTCATCTGGCTGTGCCAGTAACACTGTTTATTTGCATTTTAATTTTATTTTAATAGATCTTTTATTGAATTTGAATCCCCGGTGTCTTGGAGTTCGAGAGGGTCTATTTGGATTTTACCTGAAATAAATCCATACGCGTACATACTAAGAGCTTAGTCTTAAACTCCACCAAATGTGAGTTGGCAATCTATAGGTTTCATCACATGATATTAAGTTCATAAGGATCTACACAAGAGGATTGTCTTGTTTCCCTTATTTTCTATGTGAGATGAAGTTTCCTTTACCATGAGGTGTGGGTCACCTCATGAATGGAGAAGTGAAGTACCCGAAAGCACTTGATCCACTCAGAGCCAGTGTCTGGGCTCTAGACTTGTGAGTGGCACCACTGTATAATAGGTTTTTATTGTACTTGTATAATATTATTTGTCTTCTCCTTTATGTTCCATTTGGATAAAATGAATTAAGAGAACCGGTAGAAAAGAATAGAATGTAGGATCAAAAAGGCGCTGTGGACCGCAACCTAACAACACTCCTCGCTGCCCGAAAGGTGTATTTGATACCAGAAAAACGAGAAATATTCGTTAAAAAGAGAGCCCTTTAGGCGCGTAGAGTGTGATACTGTCGGCAAATCTTCCGATAATTTAAATTCTGTATATACACAATACATTCATGAAACATAAACCATATAGTGGGAGTTTATAAAATACTTCAAAAAGGTCCAGATAATGTCCTCAGTATTTTAGTAATTTTGTACCCTGTGTAGGTCTAGACATATAAGGGTGTTCTTCAAAAAATCCTCTCTGCTGTCCCCCAATGGTTATGTAGAAAAAAGTTTTCTCTGTATTCAGAGGGATCCAATATGGAAAGCGGGCTCGGTGGGACTTCTATGGGTTCTATGGAGTAATGAGAGCGAGAATCATTGCGCAGTATGTAAGAGTAGTCACCCCTGTTACTTCCCCTAGGGGGTACTTACAAGCTCCAGAGCCCCTATCCTGGCTCAGAGGGAATCTCGCTTATAGGGTATTTAAACGGCAACCCCTTGCCTTCTCCGAGTTTTCTCCGTCGGCTCAAAAGCAGATCTTCGCCGATAAAGGAAAAAAAAACCACCTTCTAATAGAAAGTAAAAAATGTTATTCTCATAAAATATGAATAAAAAGCACTCTATGGTGCTGCTGAGACACGTTTCGCCGATTTCTCGGCTTCATCAGTCAGACTCGGAGAAAACTCGGAGAAGGCAAGGGGTTGCCATTTAAATACCCTGAAGCGAGATTCCCTCTGAGCCAGGATAGGGGCTCTGGAGCTTGTAAGTACCCCCTAGGGGAAGTAACAGGGGTGACTACTCTTACATACTGCGCAATGATTCTCGCTCTCATTACTCCATAGAACCCATAGAAGTCCCACCGAGCCCGCTTTCCATATTGGATCCCTCTGAATACAGAGAAAACTTTTTTCTACATAACCATTGGGGGACAGCAGAGAGGATTTTTTGAAGAACACCCTTATATGTCTAGACCTACACAGGGTACAAAATTACTAAGATACTGAGGACATTATCTGGACCTTTTTGAAGTATTTTATAAACTCCCACTATATGGTTTATGTTTCATGAATGTATTGTGTATATACAGAATTTAAATTATCGGAAGATTTGCCGACAGTATCACACTCTACGCGCCTAAAGGGCTCTCTTTTTAACGAATTAAGAGGACCACCTAACATCCAAGAGCGAGTTTCATCGCGCCACCAGATATGTATTGTTATACATTGATTGTTCTATACACTGGTTTGGGGGAAACCACTGAACTTCTGGTTTGGCATTGGTGGTGGTACAAGTTTTGGGCGCCATCCATTTTTTCTTTGTATTAATTGATGTAAACAGTCAGCAGAATTCTCATGTTAAGATACAATTCACAATTTACTGAACAAACCTCCTAATGAGAACAGGATTTTTTTTCAAAATAAAAACCTTACAATGCTCTGATCCAAATTTAAGGCATTGACTTGGAGGCGAGTATTTGCATTTCTTCCTTTATTGCTCAAACAGCAGCAAAGGGTTAACTTGAAAAGGAACTAGAAAAAAAACAACACATCCTTCCCCAATATGGGAAGGCCCTCCCACAGTCCATGTCCCACCCTAAACCCCTCCACAAGTATCCACTGCGGGAGCATCCACTTCCTCTTTTTTTGCTGCTCCCGCAGTGGCAACATCTAGATAAGTACTCCGCGCTAGCGCTTTGCTTGTCCCTCATATATTACTTTTTTTCCTATCTGAACTTTTATTAATTTTCCTACTACCTGTTTCTATTACTCTATTGGCCACCTATCCCGGTGTTAGCCGCGGAGGGTGCCGGCCGCATTAGCCCGGCGATGGGCTGTAACCAGGGCTGGACTGGGACAAAAATTCAGCCCTGGACTTCATTCAGACCGGCCCACTTTAATTATGCAAACATGCACAAACGTGGTATATAAAGCAACCGGATCGCTCAACCAATCGCTCTACTGCTACCAGTTACTGCAGAGCGATTGGGTAGAGCAACGCAGCGGCACTGAGGATGAGTGCGCGCCATGTCTTAAGTTAAGGCAGATGTGCAGCGGGTCTCACCAGCACGGTGGCCCCAATATGAGATTGTGGCAAACTGCATCTGTCTTACAGATGGTGAGGAATTTTTCACATCACCCATTAAGGGCAGTGCGAACCGCGCGGTGAAACAGCATTCACACTGGCCCACTGAGCCATCGGCCCACCGGGAATCTCCCTGTAGTCCCTATGGCCAGTACATGCCTGGCTGTAACTCGTCGTTGGGTGCTGTTCCTCTTTTAACTTTAAATTTTATTTACTTGTCTTTCCCTGCAATTCTCCTGTTGTTCACCTTATCACCGTTTCGCATACACGATACGCCGGTTTGCGCGCTTTTCCTGCTCGTACCCTCACCAACTTCCGGACGCTCGCTCTGCTCTATAGCTCCGCCCAAGAACGCGATTTCACCCGCCACTTGCAACGGCATGCCTTCCCCTTTGCAGCACGCTCGCATCCAGGCTCAGGCAATCACGCCACGGCATTTAGATTACCGAACCAACACCGAAAAGGAACGTCCCTTTCTAAACCCGCCGACTCGAGCCCTCCGGCAGCGAGGAATCCGGGTCCTGCACACCAATGGATTCCAACTCGAGAAGCAGAAAGAAAGGGAAACATCGCTCTAAATCCGAGGCCCGTTTTGCCCAGTTACGAAACTCCCTTGAGGCCTCCATGTCCTCGGCTGTGCGCTCAGCCATAGTCTCCCTGTCTGATACTTGGTAGCGCTCACTTTCTGCCGCACTGACCTCAGCTCACGCCAGTTTACCATCCTCATCCCATGCCTCCATAGCTTCACAAGATGATCTGGTTGAGTCCTCTCAGGCCCCTTCCACAGAGTTGGTGCCTGCTCCTCTAGGAGCCAATTATGTGCCGTCTTCGGGCGTGCATGCTGCCATGAGCAGTGGCGGGGCTGGCACCCCCAGATCAATGCCAGGTCCTTCCAAAGAGCTGATACCTTGAAAACGCTCTGCAGACCGTGGGGCATCCCTGGTGGTTGGTGCCAAAAAGAGATACCAGACGGCCCCTGTATTGGCTAAGTACTCAGACTCCAAATTGAAGGGGCTGGTGACCCACTGAGTGAGGAGGACGAGGTTCTGGAGTTACATGCTCCTTCGGACTCAGCCCTCATGGTACCGGAGACACAGACCCGTCCCAACCCATCCAATAGTCTGGTCATTTATGACCCCCAAGGAGACCCCCTTTTTGAACCAGGAGACGTGTCAGGTCCAGCCAGGCTGGGTGGGTGAGGGTGCGAGCCCAGGTTGCAGTGACACAAAGTAAGCAGGAGGTTTAAACCAAAAAGGGGTTATTTGATATATAACAAATACAGGGTGAGGGGATTGATAGGAAAAGAGCTGCCTAACAAAGGGAGAACTGGGAATAAACAGGAATTGTAAAAAACAGGTTCAGAGGCCGAGAGGGAGTAACTAAATACAGAATGAACAGGACTGGAGCAGGGAAATGAGAGAGGACACAAGAGGTTAACTTACAGACAGAGGGAGAACACAGGAACAGGGCTGAGAGCAGGGTTTTCTGGAATGTAGAAGAAGTCCAGTAAACAGGGAGTCCGGCAGCTGGATAAACAATAAGCAAAAGGTCTGTATGAAGGAGTCCTTGGATGAAGTGGAAGGGGGGGGGTCATAGATGAAAGCGGGGTTCCAGGAAAAGCTGTGAGGGCATCTTGCGAGGTATCAAAGGGATGATCCAGAAGGGTGGTCAAATGGAGTCCCTAGGTCCAGGAATATAGAAGGCGGCAATCCGGTGAGCAAGCAGGGGGTCTGGTACGGACAGGCTCCACTCAGGGAGTGGAAACTGATGCTGAAGCCCTTTGGGAGGGGCGCGGCTCCATTACATGGAATCAGTCAGGCGGGTTGATTAGGTGCACCTGTTAGTGCAGAGCTGGCTGAGAAGTCTGGTTTAAATCTAGGGCAGCACATTTCATGTGCTGCCCAGGGAATTTTAGTGCGCAGCAGCACTAGTTTTGCCTTTGCGGCGGTGGCGACTGCGAGGAGCATGACAGGACGTCCCTCATCCCCGCTCCACCGTCTGGAATCCTGCTCCTCATATCAAGCAGTGGGTCGATGCTCACATGCGCCGGCCACTCGAGCGAGCGGACCGTGCCAAATTAAAATCCGAATTTCCCAGGCCCACTACGGCTGGGAAGACCTGCCAGACCACAGTGGTCGATGCCAGCTTCCAAAAGTATATTGGCAGGAAGAGCTGGTCTCCCAAGCGAGATTTCGACCAGACCCTGAAACACTGTCAGGACCAGGTCCTAGACATTGCGGGCCCCCTAACCCACTTATTTTGCATGGTGGAGGAAGCCAAAACCACCAAAGAATTTTTAGAACCTAAACAGATGGGGGGGGGGGGTGGCTGCAACGCTCCTTTTGCCTCTTAGGCAACGCTAACGCCACTATTGCTGCTGAGCGCAGGTGCAGCATCCTCCAGAAAATCGATTCACAACTCGTATCACTGGCCACTAATGACCTGGGCGTTGAGGCACAAGGTTTCCGCTTTGGCAAGCCCTTTATCAAGGACATGGGCGAATACACACAGGCCTTCCAAAACATTGATAAATCGGAGGCCGCCATGAAACGCATTTTCAACAAACGCGTTTTTGGAAGGGCCAGCAGCTTCAGGGGCCGTGCTGCCGGCCGAGCGGGTTCCACTGCTCCCTGCACCTCTCGAGGTCCCAACACTGCTGTCGTGCCTCCCACTAATTCCGGGGGTCCTTACACCTACTATGGAAACAACAGAGGCTCATGGCGCGGCAGAGGCTATCGTGGCACAAGAGGTTCCTCTTATCACCGACGTCCAGCTGGTAAGTCCTTATTCCATTATACCCTTTTCCCAAGTGCAAGGGGGGAGGCCGCCTCCGGCTCTTTTCCCACGTCTGGTCCACAATCACGGTGGACCCCTGGGTGTTACACGCGGTGAGGGGGTTCCGCTTGGACTTCACCGACCCTCCTATCTAGGAAAATTCCCCTCCTCCCCTGCGCTTTGCGTCTCCCCAAAGGAGGTTAATCCAGGAGGAAGTCAGGGACCTCCTCCGGAAAGGGGTTTTCGAAAGATCACACCCGACCTCAACAGGTTTCATAAGCAACCTTTTCCAAGTAGCGAAAAAGGGTGGGGGCAGGCGCCCCGTCATCAATCTCAGGGCCCTCAATGCTTGGATAGTGTACAATCACTAAAGATGGAAGGCGTCCATACCCTTCGGGAGTCCCTCTCCCGGGACAATTGGATGGTCAAATTAGACCTGAAGGATGCTTATCTTTCAGTTCCAATCGCCCCGGACAGTCGCGACTTCCTCAAATTCGCCTGGGGACCTCAAGTATGGCGGTTCACATGCCTACCCTTTGGCCTGTCCTCCGCCCCATGGTGTTTCACCAAAATCCTCAAACCAATAGTGTCCTTCCTAAGGTCTCAGGGGTGAAATTGGTGATTTATCTAGACAACATCCTCCTGATGTCCTCCACCCCTCAGACTCTGTTACTCCACCTCTCCTAGACGGTCACTACTGCAGGATTTGGGGTTCCTCATCAACGAGGGAAAATCAGTCCTTCTCCCCGCTCGCAGCATGGAATTCCTGGGGTTCGTAGTAGACTCCTCTCTAATGTCCCTCCACCTTCCCGCCACCAAGGTCTCATCCGTCAAGAAAAAAATCAGACACCTGTTGCGTCTCCCTCGATTCCCCCTCCACTCTCTGGCCCGTATGGTGGGCCTGCTAGCGGCAGCACGTCAGGCTATTCCACCCGGTCCCCTGCACTACAGGGCCCTCCAACTATTGAAGGCCCGTTCACTCTGGTCAAGCTTGGACTATTCCAGTCCGATTTCCCTCTCGCCAGAGGCGACTGCAGATCTTCAATGGTGGCTCCACCATCTGGAACGATGGAACGGGAAACCGCTCTGCCCTCCCAAACCAACCCTGATCATCGAATCGGATGCCAGCAACGCAGGCTGGGGTGCCCGCTCCGGGGCCGAGGAAACCGGGGGTCGCTGGTCCATCGACGAAACCAAACTCCACATCAATTCTCTGGAGCTCTTCGCAGGCCTCTTCGCCCTCCAATGCTTTGTGAAGACAGCACACCCTCGAAGCGTACTGCTGTGGGTGGACAACGTCATGGCGATCCGCTATGTCAACAGACTAGGGGGTCCTCGCTCACAGAACTTAACTTGGATGGCCACCAGATTCTGGGAGATCTGTTTCCAGCAGGATCTGACGGTCGTCGTCCAGTTTCTACCAGGTTTGGCGAACCAAGTGGCGGATTGGAATTCGAGACATCTCAAAGACTCAGGAGATTGGCAACTACATCGCTCCATTTTCTCCACTCTCTCTCGTCCGTTTGGGGACCGTTCCACCTGGATCTTTTCGCCTCCCGTGTCAACACCCAGCTTCCAAGCTATTTCAGTAGGAGGCTGGATCGAGAGGCCCACACCACCGACGCGCTTCTACAGGACTGGTCAAACCATCGTCCCTACGGATTTCCCCCGTTCGTCATGATCGCCAGATGTCTACAGAAGGTCTGTCAACAGAGGGTCACCATGGTGATTGTCACTCCATTGTGGCGGACGCAGCCATGGTTCCCACTCTTCTCAGCCTGGCAATAGATGCTCTGCGCCTCCTCCCGTCCGTTCCTCTACTCCTACAGGATCCGTCAGGTCTTCCATACCCGCTGGTGACATCCAAACGCCTCGAGCTCCTGGCTTGGTTAATCTCTGGAGACCCCCTCATGCCGCCAGGGTTTCGGATGGGACTGCAGAGCTCCTCCTCTACTCATGGGCCCCAGGCACCCGAGGATCCTACAAATCCACCTGGGACAGATGGTCCGCTTGGTGCTTGGGATGGCGTTCCGATCCATTCTCTGCCCCTGTAACCCTGATACTGGATTTCCTCACATCGGAGTTCGATTCTGGGAAGGTATACCGGACGGTGAATCTTTTTTCGTTCCGCCATCTCCGTGGGTCATTCAGGCCTAGACGGTGCGCCCGTTGGATCGCATCCTTTGGTCTGTAGACTCCTGAGGGGCATGCAACTTTCCCGCCCCCGACCCCTAGATACTCATCCACCTGGGTCGATAATTTAGTCCTGTCCCTCCTAGCGGGTTGGCAAGATAATGATGGTTTGTCCCTTAGAGCCCTCTCCGCCAAGTTAGTTATGTTGTTTTGTCTAGTGGCCTGTAAACGTGTGGGGGATGTCCACGCTTTAGATTACGGCGCACGTTCTTTTGTACTTCATGGTGTTCGTTTCGACATCTCCCGTCGCACCAAGACTTCTCTGTCTTCTGTCCTGTTTCCTGCTTTCCCTGCCGCTCCCCGGCTCTGCCTGGTTCGCTGTCTACAAGCCTATGAGGCTCGTATTGCCTCTTTCCACCTTTTCCCTGTCTTTACACTTTTTCTGTCCTTTCGTCCTCCCCATAAGCCTGTGGTGTCCTCTACCCTTGCCAGGGGGCTGCGCTGGCTTATGGATTTGGCGGGCGTGGATACCACCTGCTTTGGTGCTCATTCGATGCGTATCAGCAGGGCTTCCAAGGCTGCGGTGGTGGGTTGTCGTCTTGAAGACATCATGAAGGCGGCAGATTGGTCTCGCGAGTCGACCTTTCGCACTTTTTACTTTAAGACTATTTCTGCCATGTCTGATGCTGTTCTAGGACAGCGTTAAACTTGCAAATAGGAGCCTCCGAGTTAATGCCTTAAAATTCCTAAATTTTCCTAGTCCTACGACGGAAAGTTTAGATTTTAATAATGACTCGGAGGCGAGTATTTCCCTCCCTTACACACATTCACACCTGTATTAAAATATACTGAAGCGTGGTGTCTCTATTCACACACTTTGCGCTGCTGTCTGGTGTGCTTGCTGTGTGTGTTGCCGGATGTGCCGTGTTGATGTTGGCCTTCAGCTCCGGCTCCGCTTCTTACCCCTCTCCGTGTTTGTTCTCTCTTACAGCATCCTGAACAGCTGGTCGCTTTCTGGATGTTCCGGATGATCTATGTTCCTGTTCCCACTATTGATTGAGCCGTTTGTTGTTTGGTCCTCTACTGTTGCCGGGTTGCAGGCTCGGAAGAGGAAGTGGATGCTCCCGCAGTGGATACTTGTGGAGGGGTTTAGGGTGGGACATGGACTGTGGGAGGGCCTTCCCATGTTGGGGAAGGATGTGTTGTATGTTTTTTCTAGTTTCTTTTCAAAATTTAGGAATTATTCCGCACAGTAAGTTTCAAAACACTTTATAGGATGTAAATGTCATGGAGCTGATGTAACGCTCCATGCTTCAAACCCCAAGAGACTTTATGTTCATTTATATCGTGTGATTTTAGATATATTTTACATCGTTTGGTTTTAGTTTAAATTAGTTTAGTGTAAAATGGCGTAGCTTTGGTTTTAAATATACTTATATTCCTGTAGGTAAATGTGTTTCTGTATAGCCAGTAAACAAGCTTTACTGCTGTGTAATTTATGCAACAGGGCTTTTACCCTTATCAGTGTTTGTCTTTAATCTGATGTGTTAGAACAATGGATTATACAAATGTTGTGTGAGCTAAAGGCTAAAGAATGTAAAGAATGTTTATTGTAAATAACTGACATAATGTAATTAGTATATTGGTAGGACGAGGTGCGTCATTTATGCAAATTATGACTGTTGGATTTCAGCATAAATGGTGGCGTTTTGTTCATTAAAACTCAGAGAACTCTCAAGCTCAGAGAGAGAGAATCCTGTTTTAAAGCATACAGCCGCGCCTGGTGTTTTTATTACAAACTACGCTACACTATATACTCAACATCAGAAGACACCGAGCGGCCTTCTGGAAATTCCTAACGGCTCCAGGGCAGAGGAACAGAAGAAGGCAGGTCAAGCTGCTCGAGGCGCTGAGGACAGCGCTCCCAGTAGCCGGGCTGACCACAGCGAAGGGGTGTCTGGAGAGTCAGGACAGACGGAAGAGAACGGTTCCGTCACAGTAAAGAACTGAAAATTGTCATTTGTTGTGTTTGCAGCATATTTACAGAAATCAAAAGCTATTTCAATCAAACTTTGATCAACATTTTAACTTTTTAAACATTTTAACAGGTCCCATTACATTTTAACATAGTACCCCTTATTTGATAGCAGCTTCACAAGTCTTGCATCCATTGAACTTGTGAGGTTTTGGACAGTTTCTGCTTGAATGTGTTTGCAAGATGTCAGAATTGTGACGTCCTGCGCCCCCTCTGGCAGAGGTGGGAGTTGCCAGTCATGTTTTTGGACATTCTAGCACATCTGGCGCCCCCTCTGGCTTCTATGGACATTGCATTTAGTTCTGGACATTTGGTTCACGTCCAAGCCTGGACCTCACCTGGATTCTAATTGTTTTCATTTAGTCATTGCTATATAAGCAGGCATCGCCCTAAGAAGGGCGCTGCCTCATTCTGATGTTTCAGTCTGCTTTGTTCCAAGCCTTGATCTCCTTGATCCTTATTCACTTACCTTGTAGTTCTGGTAGGGATCTTTTGCTCAGGTTCTCCTGTATGTGTTCTAGTTACCCTTCATTACTTTACTTTCAGGTTTTGGGTTTACTCCTCCGCCAGTTCTGTATTTACATTTGTTTATAGTCTCCCAGGTCCTTGGTTATTCATACTGTTTTGTTCATATGGTTCATATTTGGTATTTATGTTTGCATTTCATGTTTCTTCTCTAGGTTTAAACAGGTTTATGTTTTCACTCCTGTTACTCTAGTGTTTAGTTCTCTTATGTCTTTCTGCCTATAGTTTCCCAGGTCCTTGGTTGTTCATCTGTTTGTTTATTTATTGTATATTTAGTTCAGGTCTATGGTTTAATTCTAGTGCTCAGGTCTTTTGTTTCATTGTGGTGTTCTGGTTCCTTGCTGTATATAGTACTGTTGTAATAAATCCCTTGTTTTGTTTATACATCCATGGGTCATGTCTGTTAACTGCTCAAATAGCTCACACCCCTTCTGTGCCATGTCAGGTCAGGCCCCCCGTCACATAATGAGGCAGCCAGTTACTAGTGAGCCAGCAGTGATTATAGCCTTGATGAAAAGTCTGAAGGAGACACTTACCAAGTCTATGCTGCATCTGGACTTGGTACTCTCTATCTTGCTGCAGATTCCCAAGAGTACCCTGAATAAAGAGCAACTTCCTGTTCCAGTTAAAGGTTTCAGAGTACCCCTGACCCTGGAGGAAAGGGTATGGAGGAAAACCCAGGGCTTATGCTTTTATTGCGGTTCTTTCTTGCATAAACGAATGGACTGTCAAGTGCGCCCCCAGAAGTTATCCTACATGTTCCAGCCTTACCAGGCCCCAGAGTCCACTGCCCTGCACGTCGCAGGACGTCCAGAATCCACTGCCCAACAGGGAGAAACCAGGTGTAATGCCCAGCAGTGGGAAGTCAAGAGTGCTGCCCTGCAGCATGAACAATCTAAGGTGGCTGCTCAGCAGCACAAAGAATCTGAGTCTGCTGTTTGTCAGCTTCAAGTCCTGTCCATGTCTACTGTGCCTAAGCTAGCAGTTCCAGTCAAGAGTGCTGCCCTGCAGCATGAACAAATCAAGTCCACCGCTAACCAGTTTTGAGAGCCAGTCCACTGCACAGCAGTTCAGGAGACAGTGCCAAGCCGGGGTCACCGCTCCACAGTGCCAAGCCGGGGTCACCGCTCCACAGTGCCAAGCCAAGGTGGTTGCAAAGCACTGTGAGACCAAGATTGTTGCCAAGCCACGCTCACCCGAGCCGGTAGTTGCCAAGCCACGCTCACCCGAGCCGGTAGTTGCCAAGCCACGCTCACCCGAGCCGGTAGTTGCCAAGCCACGCTCACCCGAGCTGGTAGTTGCCAAGCCACGCTCACCCGAGCTGGTAGTTGTCGAGTCGAGACAAGCCATGACCGAGTCGCCGCAGAGCCGTGCCGAGGTCGCTGACCCCCAGATCCGTGCTGCTGCCGCCATGACCGAGTCGCCGCAGAGCCGTGCCGAGGTCGCTGACCCCCAGATCCGTGCTGCTGCCGCCATGACCGAGTCGCCGCAGATCCGTGCTGCTGCCATGACCGAGTCGCCGCAGAGCCGTACCGAGGTCGCTGACCCCCAGATCCGTGCTGCTGCCGCCATGACCGAGTCGCTGCAGAGCCGTGCCGAGGTCCCTGACCCACAGACCCGTGCTGCTGCCGCCATGACCGAGTCGCCGCAGATCCGTGCTGCTGCCGCCATGACCGAGTCGCCGCAGAGCCGTGCCGAGGTCCGACCCACAGATCCGTGCTGCTGCCGCCATGACCGAGTCGCCGCAGAGCCGTGCCGAGGTCCCTGACCCACAGACCCGTGCTGCTGCCGCCATGACCGAGTCGCCGCAGATCCGTGCTGCTGCCGCCATGACCAAGTCGCCGCAGAGCCGTGCCGAGGTCGCTGACCCACAGATCCGTGCTGCTGCCGCCATGACCAAGTCGCCGCAGAGCCGTGCCAAGGACGCTGACCCACAGATCCGTACCGCTGGTGCCATGTTCATGTCGCCACCGAGCAGAGAGGACACTGTTGCTGTCCATTCCACATCTCGTACCAGGGGGAGGAGACACAAAAGGACTGGTGCCAGTGCCTCCCGACCTGGACCCAGTTTTGGTTTCCACCCTCATAGACGGGGCGTCTTGAGGAGGATGACGACTCTGGTGTTCGTGGTCTGGTTTCCTGTTTTCTGTCTGTCATGTTTGTTGTTTTGGGTGCCCAGGGGTCAGCAGTGGAGGAGGGGTCTGTACCTCAGGCCCTCTAGCCCGAGAGTCAAGTCCTGTCCCTGCTGGATGTTTCCGAGCCTCTAACGGTGCTATTATATGCCTTGAGGACCGAGAGGTGTATGAGAGGGCTCTACGTATCTACAGGACCCATTGACTTTTTTCTTTTCATTTCTTCTTGTCATCTTCTTTGGAGCATCTGGGGTCTGCTCATAGAGGGGGGGATATGTGATGTCCTGCGCCCCCTCTGGCAGAGGTGGGAGTTGCCAGTCATGTTTTTGGACATTCTAGCACATCTGGCGCCCCCTCTGGCTTCTATGGACATTGCATTTAGTTCTGGACATTTGGTTCACGTCCAAGCCTGGACCTCACCTGGATTCTAATTGTTTTCATTTAGTCATTGCTATATAAGCAGGCATCGCCCTAAGAAGGGCGCTGCCTCATTCTGATGTTTCAGTCTGCTTTGTTCCAAGCCTTGATCTCCTTGATCCTTATTCACTTACCTTGTAGTTCTGGTAGGGATCTTTTGCTCAGGTTCTCCTGTATGTGTTCTAGTTACCCTTTATTACTTTACTTTCAGGTTTTGGGTTTACTCCTCCGCCAGTTCTGTATTTACATCTGTTTATAGTCTCCCAGGTCCTTGGTTATTCATTCTGTTTTGTTCATATGGTTCATGTTTGGTATTTATGTTAGCATTTCATGTTTCTTCTCTAGGTTTAAACAGGTTTATGTTTTCACTCCTGTTACTCTAGTGTTTAGTTCTCTTATGTCTTTCTGCCTATAGTTTCCCAGGTCCTTGGTTGTTCAACAGTTTGTTTATCTATTGTATATTTAGTTCAGGTCTATGGTTTAATTCTAGTGCTCAGGTCTTTTGTTTCATTGTGGTGTTCATCTGGTTCCTTGCTGTATATAGTACTGTTGTAATAAATCCCTTGTTTTGTTTATACATCCATTGGTCATGTCTGTTAACTGCTCAAATATCTCACACCCCTTCTGTGGTCAGGCCCACCGTCACAAGAATAGCCTCCCAGAGCGGCTGTTTGGATGTAAACTGCCTCCCACCCTCATAGATCTTTTGCTTGAGGATGCTCCAAAGGTTCTCAATAGGATTGAGGTCAGGGGAGGATGGAGGCCACACCATGACGTTCTCTCCTTTTATCCCCATAGCAGCCATTGATGCAGAGGTATTCTTTGCAGCATGAGATGGTGCATTGTCATGCATGAAGATGAATTTATTACGGAAAGCATAGTTCTTCCTTCTGTACCAGGGAAGGAAGTGGTCAGTCAGGAACTCCACATACTTTGCAGAGGTCATCTTTACACCTTCGGGGACCCTAAAGGGGCCGACCAGCTCTCTTCCCATGATTCCGGCCCAAAACATCACTCCACCACCGCCTTGCTGGCGTCGCAGCCTTGTTGGAACAGGGTGGCCGTCCACCAACCATCCACTACTCCATGGACCAGCTGAGGAAGCTGCTTTACAGCAGCGAAACGCGTTCTGGGGCCATATAATTAGGTTTGTTTTTATCATTCTTTTATTAAACCTTTTAAAAGACCACAATATGGTTCCAGACTGGTTTTTCTTCATAAAAAATCCATGGGCACTTCAACCTGAGCTTTGGAAGCTCCAACTCATGTAAGTTTCCAATTAGCAGAAAAGTGATTTGCATCTATTTACCTGAAGGATTCACACTAGGAAAGCATGTATTTCTCTATTTTTTCCTCCATGTTATTACCCAATTTGAGATTTTGAAGATCAATATATACGCAAGGTGGGGGTCACCTGCAAACAAGGAGGAAGAAAAATCACCCAAAGGCGAGGTTCCACTCTGAGCCGGTGATAGGGCTCTACCCTTGTGAGTGGAATTAATATACAGTATATCGCCCACCATATATATTGCACCATGATCTTTGTATGAGCTTCTTTTTAAAACATATGATGCTCTGCGGACCTGCATGAGAGATCCAAACTCCATAGCAAACTGATTTGCGCTTACCAGTTACGTTACATTTTGTTTATATTCCATGGTGTGGGGGAAACCACTGATTGCTGGTGTAGCATTGGAGTTGGGGTGGTCACGCGTGTTGTGTGGCGCTTACCATTTGTTTCACGTTATTTCTATTGGGGAATAGGAATGGCCCGGCACTCTGACCGGAAAAAAACTGTTCTATCCTGCACGCAACCGCATTAGCGCTGGGTCTCAGCGTTTCCCTAGCGTGCGCTAAACGGCCTTGTACACAGACTCCCGCGGACAAGGTGATCTGTTAGTAGGTCGTCAGGCACTAAGTTTTAGCGACTCACACTAAATTTTTACTTTAGTAATGGTGTTTTAGCTCAAACCAGCTGATAGGGCCCTTCGTTTTATTCAGTGGTGAAAATTATTAGCGCCCCCCAAGTTTTGACTGCGGTATCTTATGCGCCCCCCCCTAAATATTGTTCCTAGAGTCGCCACTGGCTGTGATATTATCATTTATATAGCGTCAACAGTGTCTGCAGCGCATTTCAACAGTGTGGAGTTAAAACTAGTAGAGGTTCCGGCTCACAGGAGCTTACAATCTAGAGGAGCAGAGGGTCCGGCTCACAGGAGCTTACAATCTAGAGGAGCAGAGGGTCCGGCTCACAGGAGCTTACAATCTAGAGGAGCAGAGGGTCCGGCTCACAGGAGCTTACAATCTAGAGGAGCAGAGGGTCCGGCTCACAGGAGTTTACAATCTAGAGGAGCAGAGGGCCCGGCTCACAGGAGCTTACAATCTAGAGGAGCAGAGGGTCCGGCTCACAGGAGCTTACAATCTAGAGGAGCAGAGGGTCCGGCTCACAGGAGCTTACAATCTAGAGGAGCAGAGGGTCCGGCTCACAGGAGCTTACAATCTAGAGGAGCAGAGGGTCCGGCTCACAGGAGCTTACAATCTAGAGGAGCAGAGGGTCCGGCTCACAGGAGTTTACAATCTAGAGGAGCAGAGGGTCCGGCTCACAGGAGCTTACAATCTAGAGGAGCAGAGGGTCCGGCTCACAGGAGCTTACAATCTAGAGGAGCAGAGGGTCCGGCTCACAGGAGCTTACAATCTAGAGGAGCAGAGGGTCCGGCTCACAGGATCTTACAATCTAGAGGAGCAGAGGGTCCGGCTCACAGGAGTTTACAATCTAGAGGAGCAGAGGGTCCGGCTCACAGGAGTTTACAATCTAGAGGAGCAGAGGGCCCGGCTCACAGGAGCTTACAATCTAGAGGAGCAGAGGGTCCGGCTCACAGGAGTTTACAATCTAGAGGAGCAGAGGGTCCAGCTCACAGGAGCTTACAATCTAGAGGAGCAGAGGGTCCGGCTCACAGGAGCTTACAATCTAGAGGAGCAGAGGGCCCGGCTCACAGGAGTTTACAATCTAGAGGAGCAGAGGGTGTCTGGCTCGCTGGTATGTCCGGCCCGCCGGGCTCTCGCTGCAGTCTTTGCTCTAGATCCAGTAAGGACCTGCGCGGTGGCTCAGGATTCGGCTGTAACTATGTGACACTTACCGATAACCCAAACCAAGCGGCTCTTCTCCCTGGACATTTCCATCTGACCGTGAGAGACTTTGTATTCAAAGTGCTTGATGTGGCCCCTGTAAGGACAAAGAGACAAACCGGCACGTCAGCTGTAACTTCGAGCGTTCAGAGAAGACACGAGAGTGAGAGTCACAATCCAATGTCACCCGAGCTGCGCGCCTGCCTCACCTGCGACGTCCAGAGCGCTACTAAAACGGAGACTTGATGACATCAGGGTTAATAAAATGACATCATGAGGAGGTTTTAGGGGATTTTATAACAGGTGCAGCCAGTTTAAACCAGCAGCATTGTGACCTTTTCGTCATCACCGAAGCGTCGTGTGTTACTGAACGGTGAGCGACTTCCCCTCCTGACACCAGCGCAGCCAATCAGTGCGTGAGCCGGTCATGTGTTATGAAGGACTCGCTCACTGATTGGTTGCATGACTCCAATGTGTTTTAGTGAGTGTTCAGAGAAAACCGAGGATTCTTCCAGAAATAAGGGTTAAATATCTGCAGAAACGGTCACTCTGCCACTAGAAAAGAACCGTTCAGTCTTCTGTTCCTGTGAGAGACTGTATGAGGGAGTGTAAGCCGGTCCTTTGGGTACATGTGCATGGGGTGTGTTGTGGATTTGGCAGCTGAAGTGCTTAATGGAAGTTAATTGGCTTTTATTGATCCAATGGGATGCTCAGTTCGCCTGGGTGTGGGCCGCCCTGTGGCTGGCGCCTCGCGGCGGTGTGGGCCGCCCTGTGGCTGGCGCCTCGCGGCGGTGGGGCCGCCCTGTGGCTGGCGCCTCGCGGCGGTGTGGGCCGCCCTGTGGCTGGCGCCTAGCGGCGGTGTGGGCCGCCCTGTGGCTGGCGCCTCGCGGCGGTGTGGGCCGCCCTGTGGCTGGCGCCTCGCGGCGGTGTGGGCCGCCCTGTGGCTGGCGCCTCGCGGCGGTGTGGGCCGCCCTGTGGCTGGCGCCTCGCGGCGGTGTGGGCCGCTCGGGGGCTGGCGCCTCGCGGCGGTGTGGGCCGCTCGGGGGCTGGCGCCTCGCGGCGGTGTGGGCCGCTCGGGGTTGGCGCCTCGCGGTGGTGTGGGCCGCTCGGGGGCCGGCGCCTCGCGGTGGTGTGCGCTGCTCTGTGGCCGGCGCGTCTTGCGCGGGTGTGGGAGTGCATGATCTTTCCGGTATGGATTAGCAGAGTGAATTAAAGGGATATTCCTCCTGATTCTATCGCCACCCCGTGCATAGCCCTTCTCTGGAAATGTGAATCTTGCCTGCGTCTGTCCGTAACATCTCAAACCTTCCTGCGCAGAGATAAGGAGCGCAGAGATAAGGAGCGCAGAGATAAGGAGCGCAGAGATAAGGAGCGCAGAGATAAGGAGCGCAGAGATAAGGGTCGCAGAGATAAGGAGCGCAGAGATAAGGAGCGCAGAGATAAGGAGCGCAGAGATAAGGAGCGCAGAGATAAGGGTCGCAGAGATAAGGTCTCCGGCCCCTGACAGCAGCAGATAATGGATTACAGGAGTAATTGCTGGAACACTTATTTTACCAGACTGGATATAGTCTTGAAAGGAGGTGCTGAATCTGCCATGAACAGGCTGTGAATGACACGGAAAATGCCAGCGCTCTGATGGAATGGATATGCCCAACATGGCGCTACATTAGAGTCTCCAACACTGTGCAATGTCACATGCCGTGTGTTTAGAACTCTATAAAACTTCCTATTGGCTGGCCACTTCCTCCTATAGGCTTCCTGCTCTTCCCTTGTCTCTAATTGGCTGTCCTGCTCAGAGCTGCTGCTGGTGTGGTTACATGATGCGCTCTCATTGGCTGACGCAAATGCAAAGAGAGAAATATCAGGTCATGTGACACGAAGAGAAAGTGCGAGGGTAAATAAAAGGGACCTGGGAACTAACCCCGGCGGAAATCAGGAGGGAGAGGGTTAACCTACTATCCCCCCCCCCCCGCGTAACGGGACCTAATCCCCAGCACCAGTCATAAAGTATAATGTAACGTTTCCATAGATACGAGGGATTTACAGCATCGAAATAAAGCTCACTTGTTAAAGAACGGGATGTGAGCCTCGCAGTGATCAAAGCCATTCCTCACACTTTCATGCAGCTTTAACTTCACCGAGATTTGCACATTACACCCGTCCTCAGTCATCTGGTAACACCCCAAGATGGGCGGAACCGGAACCTAAACCACCAAAACAGAGGAAACACAGGCAGCGAGCAAATGTATGGTGTGTGAGGCCCCTCCCCATGGGCGTGTCTACTGATCCCCCACCTCCAGGGCGTGTCTACAGATCCCCCAACCAACCCCCAGGGCGTGCCTACAGATCCCCTACCCCCAGGGCGTGTCTACAGATCCCCCAACCAACCCCTAGGGTGTGCCTACAGATCCCCTAGGGCGTGCCTACAGATCCCCCAACCCCCAGGGTGTGCCTACAGATCCCCCAACCCCCAGGGTGTGCCTACAGATCCCCCAACCCCCAGGGCGTGCCTACAGATCCCCCACCCCGGGCGTGCCTACAGATCCCCCACCCCTGGGCGTGTCTACAGATCCCCCCCCTGGGCGTGTCTACAGATCCCCCACCCCCGGGCATGTCTACAGATCCCCCAACCCCCGGGCGTGTCTACAGATCCCCCAACCCCCGGGCGTGCCTACAGATCCCCCAACCCCTGGGCGTGCCTACAGATCCCCCAACCCCTGGGCGTGCCTACAGATCCCCCAACCCCTGGGCGTGTCTACAGATCCCCCAATCCCCATGGCGTGTCTACAGATCCCCCAACCCCTGGGGCGTGTCTACAGATCCCCCAACCCCTGGGCTTGTCTACAGATCCCCCAACCCCTGGGCGTGTCTACAGATCCCCCAACCCCTGGGCGTGCCTACAGATCCCCCAACCCCTGGGCGTGTCTACAGATTCCCCAACCCCTGGGCGTGTCTACAGATTCCCCAATCCCCATGGCGTGTCTACAGATCCCCCAACCCCATGGCGTGTCTACAGATCCCCCAACCCCTGGGGCGTGTCTACAGATCCCCCACTCCCGGGCGTGCCTACAGATCCCCCACTCCTGGGCGTGCCTACAGATCCCCCAACCCCATGGCGTGTCTACAGATCCCCCAACCCCTGGGCGTGTCTACAGATCCCCCAACCCCTGGGCGTGTCTACAGATCCCCCAATCCCCATGGGCGTGCCTACAGATCCCCCAATCCCCATGGGCGTGCCTACAGATCCCCCAACCCCCAGGGCGTGCCTACAGATCCCCCACCCCTGGGCGTGTCTACAGATCCCCCACCCCTGGGCGTGTCTACAGATCCCCCACCCCGGGCGTGTCTACAGATCCCCCACCCCCGGGCGTGTCTACAGATCCCCCAACCCCTGGGCGTGCCTACAGATCCCCCAACCCATGGGCGTGTCTACAGATCCCCCAACCCTTGGGCGTGTCTACAGATCCCCACCCCTGGACGTGTCTACAGATCCCCCACTCCCGGGCGTGCCTACAGATCCCCCACTCCCGGGCGTGCCTACAGATCCCCCAACCCCATGGCGTGTCTACAGATCCCCCAACCCCTGGGCGTGTCTACAGATCCCCCAATCCCCATGGGCGTGCCTACAGATCCCCCAACCCCCAGGGCGTGCCTACAGATCCCCCACCCCGGGCGTGCCTACAGATCCCCACCCCTGGGCTTGTCTACAGATCCCCCACCCCTGGGCGTGTCTACAGATCCCCCACCCCTAGGGCGTGTCTACAGATCCCCCACCCCCGAGCGTGTCTACAGATCCCCCAACCCCTGGGCGTGCCTACAGATCCCCAACCCATGGGCGTGTCTACAGATCCCCCAACCCCTGGGCGTGTCTACAGATCCCCACCCCTGGGCGTGTCTACAGATCCCCCACTCCCGGGCGTGCCTACAGATCCCCCAACCCCTGGGCGTGCCTACAGATCCCCCAACCCCTGGGGCGTGTCTACAGATCCCCCAACCCATGGGCGTGTCTACAGATCCCCCAACCCCTGGGTGTGCCTACAGATCCCCCACCGCCAGGGGTGAGAAAGAATACATTTCCCTCACCAGGAAGGGCATATTTATTCCCCAACAGGTGGGCGTACGGTTCTCCCCCTCTAATGGGTGGGCGTATTAATGCCCCCCTAGTCAAGGGGTTGGGGCATTGATTCCCCCAGGGTGTGAACACTTACCTGGGACGTGTAGTGGCATAAATTGAAGGGCTCTAAGGGGGGGGTAAAGGGTAATTTATAGGGTCCGTTTGAGGCCGAGTCATCTGTGATGGCCACGCTGCTGGAGATCAGCAAGGAGGAGTCCACGGAGGTGACGCAGGGATGCACCAGGATGTCCTGCAGCGGCGAGCCATTGGCCGGGAGGTGCAGGCCCACGGTGACGCTGGCAGTGATTGCGTCCAGATTGCACTTTGTGAGGAGAAGAAGAAAACGCATGATGAGGTTAATGAGATCTGTTTAAATGGCCAAATTCAGGCTTTTAAGCCACATGTCCACTTCCTCCGCAGCTTCCCGGGGCCCCCCGAGGGCCGCCCGCATTAAATCAATCAAATGTACTTTTTGCATAATAAAAATAATAATAATAATTTACATAGGTTCGCGCATACTAATGAGCGCTGCAGCCACTTTAGGCCGGCTGCAATCAAAGCGTCATTATTTAAGGTCGCGCTGAATATGTGCGGCCCCGGGGGCTAATGTGCCTTATACAAAGATAAACAAAAGGCGAGCCGCACGGCCACCGCGTTCAATGACCACCACCTGCATCAACATCTGCCGGCCCTTCAGCGCTCTTAATGAGCCGGCCCACTGCCCGCGCTCTCTGAATGCAGCTAATAAAGCCCCGGCGTCACAATGTTACCGGCACGCCGCTTCCTGGCACCGGCACAAACCCCAGGCACCATATAACCAGGCAGCAAAGCGGGGTCTGTATACATCCACAGCAACCTTAACTACTGTATACAGCGGCAAACGCACATCCACAGCAACGTACACCCAAACACCAGCAACTATAACCCCTGTATACAGCGGCAAACGCACATCCACACCAACGTACACCAAACACCAGCAACTATAACCCCTGTATACAGCGGCAAACGCACATCCACACCAACGTACACCCAAACACCAGCAACTATAACCCCTGTATACAGCGGCAAACGCACATCCACACCAACGTACACCAAACACCAGCAACTATAACCCCTGTATACAGCGGCAAACGCACATCCACAGCAACGTACACCAAACATCAGCAACTATAACCCCTGTATACAGCGGCAAACGCACATCCACACCAACGTACACCAAACACCAGCAACTATAACCCCTGTATACAGCGGCAAACGCACATCCACAGCAACGTACACCCAAACACCAGCAACTATAACCCCTGTATACAGCGCAAACGCACATCCACACCAACGTACACCCAAACACCAGCAACTATAACCCCTGTATACAGCGGCAAACGCACATCCACACCAACGTACACCCAAACACCAGCAACTATAACCCCTGTATACAGCGGCAAACGCACATCCACACCAACGTACACCCAAACACCAGCAACTATAACCCCTGTACAGCGGCAAACGCACATCCACACCAACGTACACCAAACACCAGCAACTATAACCCCTGTATACAGCGGCAAACGCACATCCACACCAACGTACACCAAACACCAGCAACTATAACCCCTGTATACAGCGGCAAACGCACATCCACACCAACGTACACCCAAACACCAGCAACTATAACCCCTGTATACAGCGGCAAATGCACATCCACACCAACGTACACCAAACACCAGCAACTATAACCCCTGTATACAGCGGCAAACGCACATCCACACCAACGTACACCCAAACACCAGCAACTATAACCCCTGTATACAGCGGCAAACGCACATCCACACAAACGTACACCAAACACCAGCAACTATAACCCCTGTATACAGCAGAGTATGTACATCCACAGCAATGTTCCTATATACAGCAGTAACAATGTATGCAGCAACATAAGTACATCAACGTACTTTTATACAATAGCAAACGAACCCTGTATTGAGCAGGTAAATACATAAACACATCTTTATACAGCAGCAGCCACCTGCGCAAAACCGCCCCCCATCCCTGTATACAGCATCATCATAGAAAGGATACCACAGTCTGCCAGGACGGGGCGCGCGTACACACGCAATCTAGGCCAGAGAAACATACCTGCAGGCCACACACACACACACTGTCAGGGCTGCGGGTTCCGGGACGGCTGGTCCGGCGGTCCCCTCCACATCGGGCTGCTGCTCAGGGGGTAGGGTTGCGGCTGGCGCATGGGCCTGGCGTTACCCGGAGACCCGGCTTACCTCTGTCGCGGGTCCATGACTCCCGGGGGGGACGACGAGTGGTTCCCCGGGTGCCCGCCGCGGCTTGCGTCGCAGCCCAAGACTGCTGGCCCAGCACGTGCCCCAGAATGGACGCGCGCGCGGCCAGGCTCCACCAATTATGGCGGCCGGCCCGCGGCGCACGTCTGTGACGTTACCCGCGTCTCGGAGTAAGGAGGAGCTCCATGGTACTTAAGGCAGGCTTGCCATTCTATCCTCGCTTCACTATTGTAGCAGTTCCCTCAGTATTGCTCTTCCCATTCCATATTTTATGCCTTCCTGTGATCCTGACTTGGCTTGTGACCCCGACCTCCGTGTACCGCTGTGATCCTGACTTGGCTTGTGACCCCGACCTCCGTGTACAGCTGTGATCCTGACTTGGCTAGTGACTTCAACCTTGCTTTCTTCACCACCTCCTTGGCTCCCTGTATCCTACTCCTGGGATCCCTGACAGAATAGTGAAGCCACAATGGAGCTTGCAGAGATGTCGCCGGGGCAGTGGACACCCTGTCTCAACAGGTGAACACCTTATCCTGCTCCATAAGAGAACTACAGAATGGCATCGGCACCTCCAGGAACAGTTGTTATCGTTCCAAACTACCTCACCAACCCGCCCTTGGAGTTGACTCATGTTCCAGAACCACATGTTCCCATGCCTGAACGTTACTCAGGCAAGCAAGACCACTTCCAAGCCTTCATGATGTCGTGTGACCTTCTCTTCTCATTGAATCCCGGACTTATTACAGTGATTTCGTTAAATACGGACGACAATATCACTTTTAGTTGGAGAAGCACAAGCATGGGCTCATAATCTATTACGCTCCCAGAGCTCGGTGTTGGATACATGGCCGCTCTTCCTCAACGCTATGGCCGCGATGTTCGACCCCACTCCGAGCCAGTACGGCAGAAAACACCCTTAGATCCCTACGGCAAGGACGTCGTTCAGTGGAAGCTTATATCACGGACTTTCGTCGCTTCGCCTGTGAGACAGGATGGAATGATGTTGCCTTGATAGGGCAATTCCGTCTTGGTCTCTCAGAGGCCTTAAAAGACGAGATCGCACGCGTGGGAATCCCTTCATCCCTTGAGTCCCTGGTTCAACTATCCATCCAGATTGATAGGAGACTTCGCGAACGAGCAAGGGAAAGATCCGCTTCCTACTCGTCAATGCTCCGTTCTCCTTCTGCTCCACCTCCCGGTAATCAGGTGGCGCTACCCGCACCAGAGGAACCCATGCAGGTTAATATGGCTCAAGGCCGACTCCCACCGGAAGAATTACACCGACGACGTATGCACAATCTCTGCCTGTATTGTGGTCGACCAAACCATACAGCACGTTACTGTCCAGAAAAGAACCGGGGTCGGCAGCAGGTAACCCTAACTCACTCCTTCGTCTGTTACATCTGTCCACCTCCAGTTGCTGCAGCCCTTTATTGACGCTCCCTCTTGTTTTACAGTGGGGAGGGAGGATGCTACTTCAAACCGCGATGGTTGATTCAGGAGCAAGTGGAAACTTCCTCGACAAAGCAGTCGTTGATGCCTTTTGTATTCCTGTTGCGAATAAACCCTTCCCTTTGCATATTCAGGTTGTGGATGGGTCTTCTTTGCCTTCTGGGCCGGTTACCACTGAAACAGAGCCGTTACAAGTAACCATAGGCCCTGGGCATAAGGAAACGTTACGATTTGACATTGTTACTACTCCATTGTTTCCAATAATTTTAGGTCTCCCCTGGCTACGTCAGCATGACCCCCTCATGGTGTCCTCTGGCACGTTTACCTTCTCGTCGTCCTACTGTATCCAGAATTGTCTCCAGAAACACCATCATGTCTTGAACACGGTCCTAGAGATATACATATGACACCGCAGTATCACACCGTTCTCCCTAATGAATATTCTTCGTTCGCAGATGTGTTTGACGAAAAAGGGGTGGAATCTTTGCCGCCCAAGAGACCGTATGATTGTCCGATTGAACTAATTCCAGGAGCCCCCATTCCGTACGGCAGGCTCTATCCGTTATCGGAACCGGAATTGAAGGTATTGAAAGGCTACATTCAGGAGAACCTGGACAAAGGGTTTATCAGGCACTCAACATCACCGGCAGGTGCGGGTATCTTTTTTGTGGAAAAAAAGATGGGGGTCTCCGTCCCTGCGTGGATTATCGCGAATTGAATCTCATCACGATCAAGAACAGGTACCCTCTCCCCTTGATTCCAGAACTCATCGAGCGTCTCCAGGGTGCAACAGTCTACACCAAGATCGATCTCAAGGGAGCATACAACCTTGTCAGAATACGTAGAGGCGACGAATGGAAGACGGCGTTTAGGTCACGCTACGGTCATTTCGAGAGTACATGGTGATGCCTTTCGGGTTATGCAACGCACCTGGTACGTTCCAACATTTCCTCAATGACGTCTTCAGAGACCTGTTAGACCAATATGTAGTGATTTACTTGGACGATATCCTTGTTTTTTCCTGTTCTCTCGAGGACCATAGGGTCCATGTAACAACAGTCTTAACTCGCCTCCGAACCCATCGGTTATATGCCAAGATCGAAAAATGTGTCTTCGAGGCAGACGAAATAGAATTCCTTGGATTCTTCTTAACCCCCGGTCGTTGCCATGGATCATAAGAAAATAGCCGCCATCAGCACTTGGCCTACACCTACGGATAAAAAGGCTGTCCAACGATTTATAGGCTTCGCCAATTTCTATAGACGCTTCATACAGGGGTTCTCCTCCGTCATTCTACCCCTTACCGGGTTGACCAAACAACATACCAAGTTTTGCTGGTCCACCGAGGCGCAACAAGCGTTTGACGCCTTTAAAACATCGTTTCAGCACAGCACCTATACTGGTCCTACCAGATCCCTTACGACCATATGAAGTAGAGGTTGATGCCTCTGAAGTCGGAATCGGGGCGGTTCTCTCCCAACGGAGACCCCCAGAACAGATGGTCCATCCTGTGGCATATTACTCCAGAAAACTGACTTCCGCTGAGTCGCATTACGATGTTGGCGATAGGGAACTCTCGCCATTAAATGTGCCTCACGGAGTGGCGTCATCTCTTAGAGGTGCTCTACATCCTTTCCTGGTCTTCACAGACCATAAAAATCTGGAATATCTACGGACGGCTAAAAGACTCAATCCACGACAAGCCAGATGGTCATTATTCTTTCTCTCGTTTTGACTTCCGGGTAACCTACAAACCTGGTATCCAGAATAAGAAAGCCGATGCATTATCACGTCTCTCTCCATCGATCCATACGACACCCACTATCGAACCAGTGCTTTCCCCGAGCAGATTCATCGGCATGACTACTAACCTTATGCAACAGATACGTTCCCATACCGATACTAACAACCAACCCCATGTAATGGGAACTCAAGAACAGCGTCAGCAATGTCTTGTCCCGGTTCAGGACCGAGTAGCGGTACTCCAACAATTCCATGACACTTTGGGAAGCGGTCATCCAGGATACGTAAGACCAATGACTTGATAAAGCGTTACTTCTGGTGGCCTACTTTGGCTCAGGATGTTAGGGACTTCGTGGGTTCTTGCTCGGTCTGTGCCCGTGCCAAACATAGCACGAAGAAACCAGTAGGTCTCCTACAACCCCTTCTGGTACCTGAACAACCATGGTCACATATCACCATCGATTTCATTGTTGAACTTCCTCCATCAAATGGTTTCACAACCATAATGGTAACCGTGGACCGTCTGACCAAAATGGCCCACTTCACTCCCATTCAAGCCTGCCTACCGCTGCACAAACAGTATCCTTGTTCCTACAGAACGTATATCGCTTGCATGGCGTCCCTGAATCCATCGTATCTGATCGAGGGGCGCAATTCACATCTCGATTCTGGCGATGCTTTTGCCGGGCTTTGGGGATTTCGGTTGACCTGTCCACGGCATACCATCCCCATACCAACGGACAGACGGAGAGGGTGAATCAATCCTTGGAAACATACTTACGTTGTTATACAACCTATTTACAGGACGATTGGGCCACTTTATTGTGCACTGCCGAATATGCTTATAACGCCCGACTGCACGATTCTACTCATTGTTCTCCTTTCTTCCTAATGTATGGATATCATCCTGCTCCTCTTCCTGATTTGCCTTCCGTTGTCCCGGTTCCCAGCGTTGCTACCCGCCTCCGGGCACTCCGAGCATGTCGTACAAAGGCCCGTGCGTGCCTCATAAACGGCTCAGAATACGTACAAAAGATATGCTGATCGTCACCGTACTGCCTCTACGGGCTATACTACGGGCCAAAGAGTGTGGTTGTCCACGCGCCACCTACGTCTCTCTTGTCCCTCTAAGAAATTGGGCCCTAAATATATAGGGCCGTTTACCATTGTTGACATGATAGGGCCGGTGGCGGTTCGTCTCCGGCTTCCTGCTCGTTACCGGTTCCATCCGGTGGTGCACGTATCCCTTCTGAAGCCGGTTGGTGCCAACCCTTTTGTTGGTCGTTCCTTGCCTCCTCCTCCTCCTGTGTCCGCTGCTGGTTCCGATATGTTCGAAGTGGCGCGGATCCTTGATTCCCGTCTTCGGCGGGGTGTACTCCAGTATTTTGTGGATTGGACAGGCTACGATCCTGAGGAGCGTTCCTGGGAACCTGCCTCTTTTGTCCGGGCTCCGGCCCTTGTCCGTGCTTTTCATGCTGCTCATCCCGGGCGTCCGGGTCCGTTGCGTGTCCTGAGGCCCCGCGTTCCGGGGGGGTTATGTCAGGGCTGCGGGTTCCGGGACGGCTGGTCCGGCGGTCCCCTCCACATCGGGCTGCTGCTCAGGGGGTAGGGTTGCGGCTGGCGCATGGGCCTGGCGTTACCCGGAGACCCGGCTTACCTCTGTCGCGGGTCCATGACTCCCGGGGGGGACGACGAGTGGTTCCCCGGGTGCCCGCCGCGGGCTTGCGTCGCAGCCCAAGACTGCTGGCCCAGCACGTGCCCCAGAATGGACGCGCGCGCGGCCAGGCCACCAATATGGCGGCCGGCCCGCGGCGCACGTCTGTGACGTTACCCGCGTCTCGGAGTAAGGGAGGAGCTCCATGGGTACTTAAGGGCAGGCTTGCCATTCTATCCTCGCTTCACTATTGTAGCAGTTCCCTCAGTATTGCTCTTCCCATTCCATATTTTATGCCTTCCTGTGATCCTGACTTGGCTTGTGACCCCGACCTCCGTGTACAGCTGTGATCCTGACTTGGCTAGTGACTTCAACCTTGCTTTCTTCACCACCT
The DNA here is from genome assembly GCA_009667805.1 of Leptobrachium leishanense. Lineage (NCBI taxonomy): Eukaryota > Metazoa > Chordata > Amphibia > Anura > Megophryidae > Leptobrachium > Leptobrachium leishanense. Next base: position 66,806,220 of record CM019075.1, on the reverse strand, counting down.
CCTTGGGCTCCCTGTATCCTACTCCTGGGATCCCTGACACACACACACACGCGCAATCTAGGCCAGAGAAACATACCTGCAGGCCGCACACACACACACGCAATCTAGGCCAGAGAAACATACCTGCAGGCCACACACACACACACACACGCAATCTAGGCCAGAGAAACATACCTGCAGGCCGCACACACACACACGCAATCTAGGCCAGAGAAACATACCTGCAGGCCGCACACACACACACGCAATCTAGCCAGAGAAACATACCTGCAGGCCGCACACACACACACACACACGCAATCTAGACCAGAGAAACATACCTGCAGGCCACACACACACACACACACACGCAATCTAGGCCAGAGAAACATACCTGCAGGCGCACACACACACACACACACTCTCTAGGCCAGAGAAACATACCTGCAGGCCGCACACACACACACACACACGCAATCTAGGCCAGAGAAACATACCTGCAGGCCACACACACACACACACACACACACGCAATCTAGGCCAGAGAAACATACCTGCAGGCCGCACACACACACACGCAATCTAGGCCAGAGAAACATAACTGCAGGCCACACACACACACACACACGCAATCTAGGCCAGAGAAACATACCTGCAGGCCGCACACACACACACACACACACACGCAATCTAGGCCAGAGAAACATACCTGCAGGCGCACACACACCACACACACACTCTCTAGGCCAGAGAAACATACCTGCAGGCCGCACACACACACACACACACGCAATCTAGGCCAGAGAAACATACCTGCAGGCCACACACACACACACACACACACACGCAATCTAGGCCAGAAACATACCTGCAGGCGCACACACACACACGCAATCTAGGCCAGAGAAACATAACTGCAGGCCACACACACACACACACACGCAATCTAGGCCAGAGAAACATACCTGCAGGCCACACACACCAACACACACACACGCAATCTAGGCCAGAGAAACATACCTGCAGGCCGCACACACACACACGCAATCTAGGCCAGAGAAACATAACTGCAGGCCACACACACACACACGCAATCTAGGCCAGAGAAACATACCTGCAGGCCGCACACACACACACGCAATCTAGGCCAGAGAAACATACCTGCAGGCGCACACACACACACCACACACACACACACACACGCACGCAATCTAGGCCAGAGAAACATACCTGCAGGCCACACACACACACACACACACACACGCAATCTAGGCCAGAGAAACATACCTGCAGCCACACACACACACACACACCACGCAATCTAGGCCAGAGAAACATAACTGCAGGCCACACACACACACACACACGCAATCTAGGCCAGAGAAACATACCTGCAGGCCGCACACACACACACACACACACACGCAATCTAGGCCAGAGAAACATACCTGCAGGCCGCACACACACACACGCAATCTAGGCCAGAGAAACATAACTGCAGGCCACACACACACACACGCAATCTAGGCCAGAGAAACATACCTGCAGGCGCACACACACACACACACACCACACACACACGCACGCAATCTAGCCAGAGAAACATACCTGCAGGCGCACACACACACACACACTCTCTAGGCCAGAGAAACATACCTGCAGGCCGCACACACACACACACACACACGCAATCTAGGCCAGAGAAACATACCTGCAGGCACCACACACACACCACACACACACACCAATCTAGGCCAGAGAAACATACCTGCAGGCCGCACACACACACACGCAATCTAGGCCAGAGAAACATACCTGCAGGCCGCACACACACACACACACGCAATCTAGGCCAGAGAAACATACCTGCAGGCCACACACACACACACACACGCAATCTAGGCCAGAGAAACATACCTGCAGGCCGCACACACACACACGCAATCTAGGCCAGAGAGACACATACCTGCAGGCGCACACACACACACGCAATCTAGGCCAGAGACACATAACTGCAGCCACACACACACACACACACGCAATCTAGGCCAGAGAAACATACCTGCAGGCCGCACACACACACACAATCTAGCCAGAGAAACATACCTGCAGGCCGCACACACACACACACGCAATCTAGGCCAGAGAAACATACCTGCAGGCCGCACACACACACGCAATCTAGGCCAGAGAAACATAACTGCAGCCACACACACACACACACACCAATCTAGCCAGAGAAACATACCTGCAGCGCACACACACACACACCACACACGCACGCAATCTAGGCCAGAGAAACATACCTGCAGCGCACACACACACACACACACACACACGCACGCAATCTAGCCAGAGAAACATACCTGCAGGCCACACACACACACACACACTCTCTAGGCCAGAGAAACATACCTGCAGGCCGCACACACACACACACACACGCAATCTAGGCCAGAGAAACATACCTGCAGGCCGCACACATATGGATTGCTGTTTGAACATATATCGATAAACTTTTAGCACAGGGTCTTGGATCCCCTTCTTTCTTGCGTAATATATATATATATACACACACACACACGTGTTATAAGCTGCATTTATTTCAGCCTCTGCCTCTAAACGACACTTTACTCGCAGCGTTGAGGTAACCGCGGAGTTAACGTGGATTAATAGGGATCCTGCGCTCACCTTACAGGACACGGTCCCATACACCTGCCACGTGTCGCTGTCATGGCCCTCGTCATACTGTGCGCATGTGACTTTCTCGGTGATGTGGACGTCGATCTGACTTTTCCCTTTCTGCCGGTTGAACCTCCAGGCGGGCGCTTTCTGGGCCTGATTGCCTGCGCTGCTATTCACAACCTCGTGTAAACCAATCAAGTTTGAATCCAATGGGGAGCCCAGAGGACAGGCCTGGGTAAGCAGGGACGCGAGGTGGCTCAGCCGGGACGGGACATCCGCCTCTGGGTTCTGTCCAGAATGAATGAACGTCATGGCCCCGGACAGGAGGGAAAAGGCTTCCGAGATGCTGCTTATACTGATTAATGATGGAGGAGGCTCCAGCTGCTGCTCCACCAAGGGCAGGCAGGCGTATATAAAGTCTGCGCTCTGCATGGCCAGCACAGGCCACAGCTTCCCGTCCGGCACATTAAGGGCATGCACGTGGGTTTTACGGATACGTGAGCAGCCGTCCCTGTATTCCACAAAGTTTTTATTTTCCTGGGTAAGTCCCAGCTCCAGGAGGAGCGCCTTGAGAACCTCGTGGTTATCTGGGATGCTGACATGGCTCGCCCGGTTGAAGGCCTTCGCCCTTTTCTCCACAGTAGGAAAGCGTCTGAAAGACACAGAGTGAGATCATGAAGACAAAGACCCAGTTATATAAGCAAAACGTTTTTTTTTGTTTCGTCAGGGTTTGTTATAGGGTTAGTGTTTGTTTTAGGGTCAGGGTTAGTGTTTGTTTTAGGGTCAGGGTTAGTGTTTGTTTTAGGGTCAGGGTTAGTGTTTGTTTTAGGGTCAGGGTTAGTGTTTGTTTTAGGGTCAGGGTTAGTGTTTGTTTTAGGGTCAGGGTTAGTGTTTGTTTTAGGTCAGGGTTAGTGTTTGTTTTAGGGTCAGGGTTAGTGTTTGTTTTAGGGTCAGTTAGTGCTTGTGTTTTAGGGTCAGGTTAGTGTTTGTTTTAGGGTCAGGGTTAGTGTTTGTTTTAGGTCAGGGTTAGTGTTTGTGTTTAGGGTCAGGGTTAGTGTTTGTTTTAGGGTCAGGTTAGTGTTTGTTTTAGGGTCAGGCTAGTGTTTGTTTTGTTTTAGGTCAGTGCTTGTTTTAGGGTCAGGGTTAGTGCTTGTTTTAGTGTCAGGGTTAGTGTTTGTTTTAGGGTCAGGGCTAGTGTTTGTTTTAGGGTCAGGGTTAGTGCTTGTTTTAGGGTCAGGGTTAGTGCTTGTTTTAGGGTCAGGGTAAGTGCTTGTTTTAGGGTCAGGGTAAGTGCTTGTTTTAGGGTCGGGGTAAGTGCTTGTTTTAGGGTCGGGGTTAGTGTTTGTGCTTATTTTAGGGTCGGGGTTATTGTTGGTGCAGGTTTTAGGGTTGGGGGGGGTTGGGGTTACCCCTTACCACACAGATTGTGCAGGGAGCCGTCTTGTAGTGAAGATTGCATAGAATAAGGATAGACTTAAACCTAAAAGATGAGGAAGTTTTTGCAGCATCGGAAACTGGAGATTTTTTTATTTTTTTTTTCTCCAAACCTGTTTACCTGGAGAATTTCACCGCACTGGGCTGCTCTCGTCCGTGGCTGAAGATCCACACGGCTCGTAACGGCATCTTCTAAGGACGGTAAAATCTAGAAAGAAAAAAAATGACAATTACCTGAATTAAAGTCTGAAAGAAACTGACGATTTCTGTTCCCAAAGTACATTCAAAGGAATACGTGAATAGCAGGTACAGAGGAGGCCTCCACGATACGTGAATAGCAGGTACAGAGGAGGCCTCCACGATACGTGAATAGCAGGTACAGAGGAGGCCTCCACGATACGTGAATAGCAGGTACAGAGGACGCCTCCACGATACGTGAATAGCAAGTACAGAAGACGCCTCCACAATACGTGAATAGCAAGTACAGAAGACGCCTCCACAATACGTGAATAGCAAGTACAGAAGACGCCTCCACGATACGTGAATAGCAGGTACAGAGGACGCCTCCACGATACGTGAATAGCAAGTACAGAAGACGCCTCCACAATACGTGAATAGCAAGTACAGAAGACGCCTCCACGATACGTGAATAGCAGGTACAGAGGACGCCTCCACGATACGTGAATAGCAGGTACAGAGGACGCCTCCACGATACGTGAATAGCAAGTACAGAAGACGCCTCCACGATACGTGAATAGCAGGTACAGAGGACGCCTCCACAATACGTGAATAGCAAGTACAGAAGACGCCTCCACGATACGTGAATAGCAGGTACAGAGGACGCCTCCACGATACGTGAATAGCAAGTACAGAAGACGCCTCCACAATACGTGAATAGCAAGTACAGAAGACGCCTCCACGATACGTGAATAGCAGGTACAGAGGACGCCTCCACGATACGTGAATAGCAGGTACAGAGGACGCCTCCACGATACGTGAATAGCAAGTACAGAAGACGCCTCCACGATACGTGAATAGCAGGTACAGAGGACGCCTCCACGATACGTAATAGCAAGTACAGAAGACGCCTCCACGATACGTGAATAGCAGGTACAGAGGACGCCTCCACGATACGTGAATAGCAAGTACAGAAGACGCCTCCACAATACGTGAATAGCAAGTACAGAAGACGCCTCCACGATACGTGAATAGCGGGTACAGAGGAGGCCTCCACGATACGTGAATAGCAAGTACAGAAGACGCCTCCACGATACGTGAATAGCAAGTACAGAGGAGGCCTCCACGATACATGAATAGCAGGTACAGAGGACGCCTCCACGATACGTGAATAGCAAGTACAGAAGACGCCTCCACGATACGTGAATAGCAGGTACAGAGGAGGAATCCACGATACGTGAATAGCAAGTACAGAGGAGGCCTCCACAATACGTGAATAGCAGGTACAGAGGAGGCCTCCACGATACGTGAATAGCAAGTACAGAGGAGGCCTCCACGATACGTGAATAGCAAGTACAGAGGAGGCCTCCACGATACGTGAATAGCAAGTACAGAGGAGGCCTCCACGATACGTGAATAGCAAGTACAGAGGAGGAATCCACGATACGTGAATAGCAAGTACAGAGGAGGCCTCCACGATACGTGAATAGCGGGTACAGAGGAGGAATCCACGATACGTGAATAGCAAGTACAGAAGACGCCTCCACGATACGTGAATAGCAAGTACAGAGGAGGAATCCACGATACGAGAATAGCAGGTACAGAGGAGGCCTCCACGATACGTGAATAGCAAGTACAGAGGAGGCCTCCACAATACGTGAATAGCAGGTACAGAGGAGGAATCCACGATACGAGAATAGCAGGTACAGAGGAGGCCTCCACGATACGAGAATAGCAGGTACAGAGGAGGCCTCCACAATACGAGAATAGCAGGTACAGAGGAGGCCTCCACGATACGTGAATAGCAGGTACAGAGGAGGCCTCCACGATACGTGAATAGCAAGTACAGAGGAGGCCTCCACGATACGTGAATAGCAAGTACAGAGGAGGCCTCCACGATACGTGAATAGCAAGTACAGAGGAGGCCTCCACGATACGTGAATAGCAAGTACAGAGGAGGCCTCCACGATACGTGAATAGCAAGTACAGAGGAGGCCTCCACGATACGTGAATAGCAAGTACAGAGGAGGCCTCCACGATACGTGAATAGCGGGTACAGAGGAGGAATCCACGATACGTGAATAGCAAGTACAGAGGAGGCCTCAACGATACGTGAATAGCAAGTACAGAGGAGGCCTCCACGATACGTGAATAGCAAGTACAGAGGAGGCCTCCACGATACGTGAATAGCAGGTACAGAGGAGGCCTCCACAATACGAGAATAGCAGGTACAGAGGAGGCCTCCACGATACGTGAATAGCAGGTACAGAGGAGGCCTCCACGATACGTGAATAGCAAGTACAGAGGAGGCCTCCACGATACGTGAATAGCAAGTACAGAGGAGGCCTCCACGATACGTGAATAGCAAGTACAGAGGAGGCCTCCACGATACGTGAATAGCGGGTACAGAGGAGGAATCCACGATACGTGAATAGCAAGTACAGAGGAGGCCTCCACGATACGTGAATAGCAAGTACAGAGGAGGCCTCCACGATACGTGAATAGCGGGTACAGAGGAGGAATCCACGATACGTGAATAGCAAGTACAGAAGACGCCTCCACGATACGTGAATAGCAAGTACAGAGGAGGAATCCACGATACGAGAATAGCAGGTACAGAGGAGGCCTCCACGATACGAGAATAGCAGGTACAGAGGAGGCCTCCACGATACGTGAATAGCAGGTACAGAGGAGGCCTCCACGATACGTGAATAGCAAGTACAGAGGAGGAATCCACAATACGTGAATAGCAAGTACAGAAGACGCCTCCACGATACGTGAATAGCAAGTACAGAGGAGGAATCCACGATACGAGAATAGCAGGTACAGAGGAGGCCTCCACGATACGAGAATAGCAGGTACAGAGGAGGCCTCCACGATACGTGAATAGCAGGTACAGAGGAGGCCTCCACGATACGTGAATAGCAAGTACAGAGGAGGAATCCACAATACGTGAATAGCAGGTACAGAGGAGGAATCCACGATACGAGAATAGCGGGTACAGAGGAGGAATCCACGATACGAGAATAGCAAGTACAGAAGACGCCTCCACGATACGTGAATAGCAAGTACAGAGGAGGCCTCCACGATACGTGAATAGCAGGTACAGAGGAGGCCTCCACGATACGAGAATAGCAGGTACAGAGGAGGCCTCAACGATATGTGAAACTACGTGTTTGTTTTAGGGTCAGGTTTGTTTTATTTATTTATTTATAAAAGGATTTTACCAGGACGGATACATTGAGATTTCTCTCATTTTCAAGTATGTCCTGGGTTCAAGAACATTGAAGTGTTACAGTTACAGAAATACAAAGTAATACAATGTAAGATATTAAAAACACAAATATACAGATTAACAGAAAATAAATATGTAGGAAATAACGTCATTATGTTACATGTTTACAGGTGCATTCTGTATATAGTCACTGTGTTACATGTTTACAGGTGCATTCTGTATATAGTCACTGTGTTACATGTTTACAGGTGCATTCTGTATATAGTCACTGTGTTACATGTTTACAGGTGCATTCTGTATATAGTCACTGTGTTACATGTTTACAGGTGCATTCTGTATATAGTCACTGTGTTACATGTTTACAGGTGCATTCTGTATATAGTCACTGTGTTACATGTTTACAGGTGCATTCTGTATATAGTCCACTGTGTTACATGTTTACAGGTGCATTCTGTATAAGTCACTGTGTTACATGTTTACAGGTGCATTCTGTATATAGTCACTGTGTTACATGTTACAGGTGCATTCTGTATATAGTCACTGTGTTACATGTTTACAGGTGCATTCTGTATATAGTCACTGTGTTACATGTTACAGGTGCATTCTGTATATAGTCACTGTGTTACATGTTTACGGGCGCATTCTGTATATAGTCACTGTGTTACATGTTTACGGGCGCATTCTGTATATAGTCACTGTGTTACATGTTTACAGGTGCATTCTGTATATAGTCACAGGGTTACATGTTTACAGGTGCATTCTGTATATAGTCACCGTGTTACATGTTTACAGGTGCATTCTGTATATAGTCACTGTGTTACATGTTTACAGGCGCATTCTGTATATAGTCACTGTGTTACATGTTTAAAGGTGCATTCTGTATATAGTCACTGTGTTACATGTTTAAAGGTGCATTCTGTATATAGTCACTGTGTTACATGTTTACAGGTGCATTCTGTATATAGTCACTGTGTTACATGTTTACAGGTGCATTCTGTATATAGTCACTGTGTTACATGTTTACAGGTGCATTCTGTATATAGTCACTGTGTTACATGTTTACAGGCGCATTCTGTATATAGTCACCGTGTTACATGTTTACAGGTGTATTCTGTATTGAGGTATGTTAGTAAGGAGCTCTTGAGTGACTTAAGACTGGGGGAAGATTTGATGGTGTCTGGGAGGTTATTCCATAATTGCGGTGCTCTGTAGGAAAATGAGGATGGAGCCACTGTCTTTTTGTATTGTGGTATTGCAAGTAAGGTGCTGGTCCTGGATCGGAGGTTATAGGATGAGGGAGCTGCTGGGGGAAGCAGTCTATTCATGTAGAGTGGCAGCTTCCCAGAAAAGATCTTAAACACCAGGCTGGAAAGGTGAAGGGTGCGTTTAGACTCCAGCGACGGCCAGTTTAGCTCTTTTAACATGTCACAATGGTGGGTCATGTAGTTACATTGTAGCACAAAGCGGCAGAATGAGTTATACAATGTAGTAAGTTTCTGAAGGTGTGTTTGCGGGGCGGCTGCATACACTACATCTCCGTAATCAATAGCCGGCATAAGCATTTGTTGTACAATCTGCTTTCTTACCGCGGGGCTCAGGCAGGATTTGTTTCTGTACAGGGCACCTAGTTTGGGGTAAAGTTTAGATGAGAGTTTTTCGATGTGGGGGCCAAAGGATTTGATTAGGGTCCAACCACATACCTAGGTATTTGAGAGAAGTGACTATGGTCAGCGTGCCGTTTGATTTTGTCCCAACACATAGATGGGGATTTTGCAATTTGTGTAGTTTAGGTTTGGTTCCAAAGAGCATCGTTACAGTTTTGTCATTATTTAAAAAAAGTTTGTTGTGTTTGATCCACTTTTCTACCTCTGTGAATTGTTCTTGCAGCACGGCCTCCAGCTGCGGGAGATCTGGTTTGCTGGTATAGATTACGGTGTCGTCTGTGTACATATATACAGATGAGGCTTTGCAGACGTTGGGCAGATCATTTATGAATATTGTGAATAGCAGGGGCCGAGTATCGAGCCTTGGGGTACACCGCACGTGACTGGGAGTCAGGGTCAGTGTTTGCTTTAGGGTCAGTGTTTGCTTTAGGGTCAGTGTTTGCTTTAGGGTCAGTGTTTGCTTTAGGGTCAGTGTTTGCTTTAGGGTCAGTGTTTGTTTTAGGGTCAGTGTTTGCTTTAGGGTCAGTGTTTGCTTTAGGGTCAGTGTTTGCTTTAGGGTCAGTGTTTGCTTTAGGGTCAGTGTTTGCTTTAGGGTCAGTGTTTGTTTTAGGCTAGGGTCAAACGAAAGCATTTTTACACGCGAACGTAAAAAAGTGCGTCCGAACGCATTGATGTATTTTTTCACGGAATATGCGAAAACGGTCATACGATGCGCATTTCCGTGCGTGATGTTTTACGAATCCAAACCAGTAAACTTTTTGCGTCTGGACGTTATGTTGGCCGGACATGAGCAGGGTCTGACGTCTCCAAATCACGCACACACACCGCTAGCGGGCGCAGCGCACTCTGTACGTCCGTACTAGCGGTTCTGCGTTCTCGAAAAAATGCGTTCATTTTCCACTTACGGTCGCACGAAAGTCCGGCTGCGCAACGCACTTCGTATATTGGCCGTCATTGCCCGTCATTTGCTGCTAGTGCGGCCGTGATTAAGTGCGCCAGAACGCACGTTAAAAATGCGCTGGTCTGACCCCAGCCTTAGGGTAAGGGTCAGTGTTTGTTTTAGGGTCAGGGTTAGTGTTTGTTTTAGGCAGGGCTGTGGAGTCAGTAGATAAATGTTCTGACTCCGACTCCTCAGTTTTTTGTACTTCCGACTCCCCGACTCCTCTGTATTAATATGCGAATGTATTTTATACATTCCTTGAAGGAAAGAAAGGCAACATACATGTCATTATCACAGGACTACTGGCTGGGAAGCCAACAGTCTACTGTATTGAACAGTTTAAGCAAAAGACAAACACAATGAAAACAACAAGGTTTTATTAATTTTTTTTTATTAATCAAGTGGCTGGATAGTAGCAGCCGCCGCATAAACATCAGGAACAGGAACTTTACCAGTTCAAAAATACAAAGCACATTATTTGGTTGTTTTAGAACAAAAACAAAGCTTATCTATATGAACCAAAAACTAAATCTGTAAAAGCTAGAAATGCTTTATATTAATCTTGAAATGTAGTTCTAGGCTTAGCAAATGCAAATCAATTCAATGTAGAGTTTTCTAAGGAAGAGAATTGCCTCTGCCAGATCCGCTTTCATAGAGGCTCTTAAGTCAGACTTTATTATTTTTAGGGCTGAAAATAATCTTTCGACACTGACCTGGGTGGGTCAAATCTAACATTAATCGTGAAATAATTGACTCTGTGACGTGTGAATGTATCCATTTTAAGGAAGACAAAACGTCCTTTCACCAGAACTTTCTGTAGTTCTTCCTTTTTACATTCGGCCTCAATTAGAAGTTTCCTTATACTTTCTCTTTCCAGAGAAACACCAAGTTTTTTTGCCATTTCTCCATTTAGGCCTAAAAAGTCTGTGAACAGAAGGATAGCGCTAAACCATTTCAATAATGTGCTGTTTGAATGTTTCTGGTGTCATCGTTCTGGTAACTTTGTCAGATATAAAGCATTTTCTTATTTGTGATTGTTCTCCAGATTTCTGAAGGTTTTTTGTCACAGACGTAGATGCAATGTTTTCATTACTATCTTTCTCATTCGCGGCTTCTAACACTTTGGGATGAAAACGCTGTGTCTTTTCAGATTTGATGCTCTTGTAGCTGCGTTTTTATCAGGCCCACTGAAACTGCACATTTTTGCATCACATTGTTTCCTAATACATTGGCAGCGCACGTAATGTTTTCCATCACTTGATATTAATGCAAAGTGCTCATAAACAGTAGACTTTGTCGTGTTTATTGTTAGTCGTCGTTTTGCCATTGTTAAGATGCCTCTTTCCCTAAAATATAAAATCTCTTATACTATTACTAACTGGCATATAATTAGATTTTTAATATCAACATACACAGTCTTGTAAATTGTACGTACATGGTTTAATACAAACAAATAAGCTATATATCCCAGCACTAAACCTAGACATGATTTGTCCTATACAGAAAAACATGCACAGACATGCGCACAACACACACACACACACAACACAGAGCCTACATTTAATACTCAGAGCATATAAACAATCTGCACTATACATAAACATTCATACATTCCTGCACCACACTTACAAACCTAGGATAGACAGTTTCTTCCAGAAACATGTACACAAGTCTTCCCTCATACAGACAAGCAGGTTTTACAATAAATAGAAACACTTACAGTTGAATCCAAGAAGCTGTTCCACCAAGTTCTTCTAAGCTCTTCTAGCAGAGAGAGCTAGTTGGGCAGTAGTGAATGATGTCCGGTTCATAAACAAATCGTTCATCTGAGCCGGTTCTTTTCAGTGAGTCGAGTGAGTCGATTCTCCTCAGTCTGTGACGCAGTAACAGCCAGTGTAATGTGATCCTAGAGTGAGTGAGTGAGTGAGTGCGTGTCTGCCGGCTCTGCCTGTGCAATGTGCTACAATGTTACCAGTGCCAGGACTCGCAGAGCAGCCGGTTCCTGCAGATCTGAGTCATTAGTTAACTGACTCAGTGATTCTTCTGTTCAATGAGTCACAGATCAGGCTCCAGCAGTTCATACATTAACCCAGTGATCCCCTAATATTAAATACAGGATAAATCCTCAGTCTCACACAGATTTGGATTCTTTTGCACCTCTTTACAACTTCAACAGTAATTAATTATTTTAATTAAATAATTTCAATTAATTTTCATCATAAATGAATCCTCATTATTTAAGACCTATATTAAATACAGTCTACTATCAATAATAGTTCAGTCTTGAACTATTGACCCTCCATTCCCTTCACTTATACAAGTGTCTCTAGTCCTGCAAAAAATAGATTTACTTAATCCCTTATCAGTGAGAGGCTAGGTTACCCATGGGCGCTGCGTTCCCTGTAACACTATGGAAAGTATAAGTATTGCCGCTCCTAATTGTGCGTTGTGTGCCATATAGTGAAGCACATGAAAAGCATGCTTCTTCACGGTCACTTAACGTGTTCGTTTTGCGCTTACGTGAGGCACTGCATGCATTGGTCTTTAGTCTTACAGTAGAAAAGTCATTAATTATAACTTTTTGTGAATTGGGACATTGGAATTTTAAAAAAAAGCAAGTTTAAATCAATCTAAATTTAGTAGGAGTCGGAGTCGGTGCATTGTTTGCCGACTCCGGGTACCCAAAATTGGCTCCGACTCCTCGACTCCGACTCCACAGCCCTGGTTTTAGGGTCAGGGTTAGTGTTTGTTTTAGGGTCAGGGTTAGTGTTTGTTTTAGGGTCAGGGTTAGTGTTTGTTTTAGGGTCGGTGTTTGTTTTAGGGTCAGGTTTGTTTTAGGGTCAGGTTTGTTTCAGAGTCAGGGTTAGTATTTGTGCTGATTTTAGGGTCAGGGTTAGTGTTTGTTTTAGGGTCAGGGTTAGTGTTTGTTTTAGGGTCAGGTTTGTTTTAGGGTCAGGTTTGTTTTAGGGTCAGGTTTGTTTTAGGGTCAGGTTTGTTTTAGGGTCAGGTTTGTTTTAGGGTCAGGTTTGTTTTAGGGTCAGGTTTGTTTCAGAGTCAGGGTTAGTGTTTGTGCTGATTTTAGGGTCAGGGTTAGTGTTTGCTTTAGGGTCAGGTTTGTGTTTGTTTTAGTGTCAAGTTTGTGTTTCCTTTAGGGTCATGTTTGTATTTTGTGACGGAACGGCCGTCACGGTGTATAAAAAGATTATGTGTGTGTAGTTATTCCTTCATTTAAAAGGTTAAATTTGTTTCTATAATTTAGCATCTGTTTTGATGTATTTAGTTTGCCCTGTATTTATCCAAACGAATTCCCCTGTTAGATGTGCTGTAGTTTCCCCAAGGTCATATTTAATTGTGTTTTTCCTGCAAGGTTCCCCACTGATTCTGCGGGTAGGAAACGGCAACATTGTTGCAGACAGCCGCTGGCAAATTGCCAAAACCCGACCTGAGTTCACCTGCTTGCCCTGGAGGCCCCTTTACCCCGAGCAAGGTGCTTTTTGGACCATAGGGATGGTAGCCTGGTGTGGGGCAAGTTTGGAGAGGATTCGCCAAGGAGAACCCCTCCATCCAACTAGAAATCCCCCTCCTGCCCGGAGCCTGTTAGCCCCTGCACCGCAGTCTCGGAAAGAGAGCTGACAAACTGTATCTGGTGGCGTTCTGACTAGGGATGCACCGATACCACTTTTTTAAGACCGAGTACGAGTACAGATACTTTTGTTCAAGTACTCACCGATACCAATTACCGATACTTTTATTTTATGTCATGTGACGCTTTCCAATAAGAACAGACCTCATATAAAGCCCCCAGGTCTCATGGATTTGCCCCAGCTCATGGATATGGCCCCCAGCTCATGGATAATTGCCCCCCTGCTCATGGATAATTGCCCCCCTGCTCATGGATATGCCCCCCTTGCTCATGGATATGCCCCCCTGCTCATGGATATGCCCCCTGCTCATGGATATGCCCCCCTTGCTCATGGATATGCCCCCCCTGCTCATGGATATGCCCCCCTTGCTCATGGATATGCCCCCTTGCTCATGGATATGCCCCCCCTGCTCATGGATATGCCCCCCTGCTCATGGATATGCCCCCTTGCTCATGGATATGCCCCCTTGCTCATGGATATGCCCCCCCTGCTCATGGATATGCCCCCCCTGCTCCATGGATATGCCCCCCTGCTCATGGATATGCCCCCCTTGCTCATGGATATGCCCCCCCTGCTCATGATATGCCCCCCCTGCTCATGGATATGCCCCCTGCTCATGGATATGCCCCCCAGCTCATGGATATTGGCCCCAGCTCATGGATATGCCCCCCCAGCTCATGGATATGCCCCCCCTGCTCATGGATATGCCCCCCCTGCTCATGGATATGCCCCCCTTGCTCATGGATATGCCCCCCTTGCTCATGGATATGCCCCCTTGCTCATGGATATGCCCCCCCAGCTCATGGATATGCCCCCAGCTCATGGATATGCCCCCCAGCTCATGGATATGCCCCCAGCTCATGGATATGCCCCCCTGCTCATGGATATGCCCCCCAGCTCATGGATATGCCCCCCCCTGCTCATGGATATGCCCCCCCTGCTCATGGATATGCCCCCCCAGCTCATGGATATGCCCCCCTGCTCATGGATATGCCCCCCACTCTCCGCTCATACTTACCTTCCTTCAGCGCCGCCGTAAAGTCTTCGCGCGCGCTCCTTGGAAGGACCCCAGCCGCGACCACGTGGGACCATGTGATCGCGGCTGGGGTCCTTCCAACGAGCGCGCGCCGGGAACTTTCCCGGCGTCGCTGAAGGAAGGCAAGTATGAGCGGAGAGCAGCTGCAGGGCCTGTCTGAATGCTCTATCTGCATTCGGACAGGCCCTGGAGCTGCTCACTGTGTTTAATACTTACCTTCCTTCAGCGACGCCGGGAAAGTTCCCGCGCGCGCGCTCGTTGGAAGGACCCCAGCCGCGATCACATGGTCCCACGTGGACGCGGCTGGGGTCCTTCCAAGGAGCGCGCGAAGACTTTCCCGGCGGCGCTGAAGGAAGGTAAGTATTAAACAAAGTTAGATGACCAGCTGCAGGGCCTGTCTGAATGCCGATAGAGCATTAGGACAGCCGCCCCAGCCCCTCGGATACCGGCAAGCCGGCTCAATGCCGGCTTCCGGTATCGGAAAAAAATATCGGGGGTACTGCATGAGTACCAAGTACTCCTGCAGTACCCGGTATCGGCACCGATATCGATACTAGTATCGGTATCGGTGCAACCCTAGTTCTGACCCCTCTGGACGGATCAGGCAGATTATTTCAGGGAAGCAGCCCGGGGACCCGAGCTACCCAAGGTGTAAAAGGGGTGCCGGAGCGCCCTGGGGATCACCCCGAAAACCCCATTTCCCAGACCATCGGGCTGGGAGCCGCGCCCGTGCCATGGGGGGCATCGGACAGCAGACAGGCAGGCGACAGAGACTGCGCTATGGCAGAGGACAGTGGCAGAATTCACCCCAGGGGTCCGGGGGCGGACATGGGAGAGAACAATGGGACTGTACCATATAAATGGACCGTGTACATGCTGTATTTCATTAAACCAACTTGCTTAAACCTATACTGAGTCACAACTAGTATTTGGGGAGGGCATAATCACCGAATAAGCCGGCTATTACTGAATCCTTCGCTTCCAGACCATCCAGGGACAACTGCCAATCTCTTTCCCACCTTGCTAGCTCGCTACCCGGCTAAGCTCTCCGGCAAGACTCGGCGCTGCAGACGGAGCTACCCCTGCAGGGTAGCTGATCCGTTACATTGGTGGCACAGCGGTGGGATTTCCGAGACCAGACAAGCAGGGGGAAATATAGCCGCTGGCTTGACCCCGGTCTCGGGCACCACAACCGCCGAGCGCCTGGAGCAGCACATCACCCGGGGAGATTCTGAGACCAGCCCAGCAGGGGGAGATACAGTCCTGGGGGGTCTCAGCAGCCCTGAAGCTCAAGGAGGTTTGCAAGACTTCCACCTCAACGGAGCAGCTCTAACTGTATGGCCCAGTGCTACGAAAGGCTCAAGCGGACAACTCTAAAAGACTTGCTAGAGGCTCGTGGAAAGGTAGCAAGCGGGAAACCCAAGGCAACGCTCATTACTGAACAGATGGAGGACTTCCGGGTGAGCATGGCACCTTCCGAGAATTCAGAGGCCTCTGAATGGCGGCGAGAGGTGCAGTGACGGCTGGCCCTGTATGGAGCAAACCCTGCAGCAGAAGTGATTACCAGCATATTGGCAGATACTGACCAAGCTCCGAAAAGCCGAGCTTCAACACTGGTCTGGAGGCTCCACCACGTCCCAGCACGCCACAACAGCTCCCAGGCACAAACTCCCCTATGCAGCATTCAAAATGTTCCCGGATGGATGCGAAGATATCGATGGTTTTCTGCAGGACTTTGAACGGCAGTGTGTGCTACAGCCGGTCGATACCACAGATTGGGTTCCCATCCTGGTAAGCAAACTCACCGGGAGAGCAGCGAAGGCATTTCGGGCCGTGGCAGACGAGGACTGCACTGTCTACGAGCGGGTAAGAGAACATCTCCTTGCCCGCTATGCCCTCACTCCAGAAGCCTATCGGCTTAAGTTCCGAAACCTCCGGAAAGGCCCCATAGACAGTTACACAGAGTGGGGCCACAGTATGCAGCAGGCCGTTAAGAACTGGGTCCAGGGGTGTCAGGCGACCACTCTGGACCAATTCACTCACCTCATCCTACTCGAGCAGTTTTACAACTGTACCCCTCCGGAGGTGCGGGACTGGGTCAGGGACCGAAGACCCCTCACGCTACCTGAAGCCACCTGCCTTGCAGATGAATACCACGATGCTCGGAGGAATGCTTCGACCCAGTCGCGACCCACACCCCGGCCTGGGCCGATTCTCACGCAACCCCGGACTGCCCTCACGGAACACCCCAGGCACCAACCTCCCTCTCAACAACAGCGAACTGGGCCCAGGTGCTATGGGTGCAACCAAATCAGACATATCCGAGATCGCTGCCCCCTGAACCGGGCCCGACCACCAGCAGCGCGTCCAGAGTACCCCCCGGCCAGGGCCGTGGCATACTGCAGTCAACATGATCCGGACCTGATGCTGACTACCTCCCCGGAGGAGGACTGCGGAATCCTGCATGAGGCCAACCCGATACAAGCTGCTGCCGCAGACAACCGTCGACACCATCGACAAGTTGTCCCGATCAATGGCCAGCCAGTGCAAGGACTTCGGGACACCGGGGCCACTCTTACTTTGGCCAAGCCACACCTTGTTCCCCCTGCAGCCACCACGGGCTACTCAGTGACTATCCGAGTGGCAGGCGGCAACATGTACCGAATCCCCACAGCTCGTGTCCGCCTGGACTGGGGCACCGGAGCTCGGGATGTCGAGGTGGGGCTGATGTAGAACCTACCCACAGACATACTGTTGGGGAATGATCTGGGATTGTTAACCTCCGCCTTCGAACCCACTGACCATGGAGAGACATACCCCGTTACTACCCGGCTGCAGACTCGGTAGGCTCCTCACCCAAGCTCCGGAGGGACCACCGTAAGACTCACCAGACCCGACCCTGCCCCAGATAGGGGCCCCGCCATGACCTGGGATTCCCCGGGTGACTTTGCCAAAGAAACCCTAGAGGACATCACTCTGGCCCCCTATAGACAACAGGCGGGCCAGGATCCGGGAGGGCTAGGGGAGGTAAGATTTGAGTGGGACCAGGGGAAGTTGTATAGGATCTCCGGGGGAGCAGGGAGGGGGGCAGCCCAGATAACCATTCGACAGCTGGTAGTGCCAAAGAAATATCGGGGTGATCTCTTAAAGATCGGGCACGATATTCCTCTAGCAGGCCATCTGGGACACCGGCGGACCTTGCATCGCCTGACCCAGAGCTTCTTCTGGCCTGGTCTATCTGGCGATGTGAGGGATTACTGCCGGACCTGCGAGATATGCCAGAGAGTAGGGAAGCAAGGGGACAGAGCTAAGGCCACCCTGAGACCCCTACCCATAGTGGGAGAGCCATTTAGGAGGGTGGCAGTAGATCTGATAGGGCCCTTAGCGGTGCCTAGCACTACGGGGAAGAAATACATCCTCACCGTAGTTGACTACATGACCCGGTACCCCAAGGCCATAGCCCTGCAGAATATCCAGGCAGAGACCGTAGCTGGTGCTCTGCTCCAGATATTCTCAAGGGTTGGATTTCCACAGGAAATCCTGTCCGACCAGGGCACGCAGTTCACAGCCGAGTTTACCCAACAGCTCTGGAAGCTGTGCGGGATTAAACCCCTGTACAGCTCCCTGTATCATCCACAGACCAACGGGCTCTGTGAGCGTTTTAACGGTACCTTAAAACAGCTCCTCCGCACTTTCACCATGTCCCATAAGGACTGGGAACGCCACCTACCCCACCTCCTCTTTGCATACCGGGAGGTCCCCCAGGAAGCCACTGGCTTCTTTCCCTTTGAGCTGCTGTACGGCCGGAGGGTCTGAGGCCCATTGGACCTGCTCCGGGAGCATTGGGAGGGTACTCTGTCTGAAGAAGGGACATCGGTCATAGACTATGTACTCGAGTTCAGGGATTGGCTGCAAAGATTGACCGCCCTGGTTCGGGAACAATCTCAAAGCCGCACAGACCAGGCAGAAGAGGTGGTATGACCAGTCGGCCAGGGACCGCACCTTCCATTTAGGACAGAAAGTATTAGCTCTCCGACCGGTCAAACAGAATAAACTCCAGGCAGCCTGGCAGGGACCATACAAAATTATAGAAAAACTCTGCGATACCACCTTCATAGCAGCCAGCTGTTCCAAAGAAAAGATCCAACGAACTTTTCATGTGAACATGCTGAAGCCATATCATGAGAGGGAAGAGGCAGTATCCGCGATCTGCGCTCCGGATGTGGGGGACCTGGAGGGTCTCCCCCTACCGGTGCTGCCAGGGGATCCTAGAGCCAAAGGAGGGGTAGCTGATGTCCGGCTTGGTGAGGGACTTAGGCTCATTAGTTGCTCCAGGAGCACCAAGACTTGTTCTCGTCCCGCCCCGGCTACACGACTGTAGCACTGCATCGGGTTGATACCCAAGGTCAAGCCCCCTTGAGGCAGACGGCGTACCGTATCCCGGATGCAGTAAAGGACGGGATGAAGCAGGAGATCCGAGAGATGCTGGATCTCAGGGTAATAGAACCATCGGATAGCCCGTGGGCATCTCCGGTGGTCCTAGTTCCCAAAAAGGATGGCACTACCAGGTTCTGTGTTGACTACAGGAGGTTGAATGAGCATACGGTCACCGACGCCTACCCCATGCCCCGGGTAGACGAGCTCCTCGACCGCATTGCCCAGGGGAACTTCCTCACCACTAGGGTTGCACCGATACTAGTATCGATATCGGTGCCGATACCGGGTACTGCAGGAGTACTTGGTACTCGTGCAGTACCCCGATATTTTTTTCCGATACCGGAAGCCGGCATTGAGCCGGCATCTTAGGGGCTGGGGCGGCTGTCCGAATGCTCTATCGGCATTCGGACAGGCCCTGCAGCTGCTCTCCTCACTTTGTTTATACTTACCTTCCTTTAGCGACGCCGGGAAAGTCTTTGCGCGCGCTCCTTGGAAGGACCCAGCCGCGACCACGTGGGACCATGTGATCGCGGCTGGGGTCCTTCCAACGAGCGCACGCGCGGGAACTTTCCCGGCGTCGCTAAAGGAAGGTAAGTGTCACGGAATGACCCAAGAGGCTCGGCAGCAAAGCCCAGGACTCTCAGCCAGGGACAGTTTCAATGGCGTTTGGGTTACTGTGGACTCTTAAGTGCCGTTGCACCGTAGGAACACCTTGATTTCTTTATTAGATGTGGTTGTTATTGCGTGATGTAATAAAAGTGTTCCCTGTATGTATAACCGTGTAAAGTATGTAAGACACCCCTTGTATGATTCGGGCCGTCGCCATTGCCCATCTCCTCGTGGGTCTGGAGAGAACAAAGGGATTCCAGGCTCAAAATGGGGGCCGAGCTGGATCCGGTCGAAAGGTGGTCGAATCGAAAAGTGGCCGAATCGTAAAATGGCCGATTCGGAACGTCCGGTAACGAATCGGCACCACCCCGATTTGGGGACGACCAATCTGAATCAGGACCAATGTCCCCAACTCGAGAAAGGGCCAATGAGACCCATGGGGGGCGGGCAGGGATTCCATTGTCTTGTCTTTGTATGACTGTTGATAAATACATGTGAAGTTCTCAGTAAAAGTCAGTTCAACCTGTACATACAGCTTCGCCTGGTGTCTTCCTTGAGCCTTCCCTGCATGAGATTCCCCGCAGTCTCTTGTACACCCATTGCCCAGGTACCGATCCCGCGTCCACTGTGGCTGAGCCCGCGCATCGGCACATCGAACGGCCGTATCCACTAACTCCGCATCCCCGAATCGGAGCAGCGGCGCTTCGTCCGCGCATCGGCCCAACGAACCGCCGGATCCACGGTAACTCTGCATCCCCGAATCAGAGCAGCGGCGCTTCTTCCGCGCATCGACCCCCTCGAAACGCTGCACATCCGAAACGTTTCCCTCCAGAGCGGCTAACCCAGCAGACGGTCCCATCTTCCCCAAGGTCAGTGGATCAGCCGCTCGAGACGCCGAGTGCCGTGACGCTCGGTAGTTGGGCTGGTCTCTTGCGGGGGTCCCTCCCTGTATCCCGCCAACCCATTCCCAGGGTCATTCCGGACCGCTCGAGACGCCGAGCCACTCGGTAGTCGGGTCGGGCGGTGAGTGCACAAGGAGGAGCAGATAGGAGCACACCCGCAGGCGGACGACACCCATTCCGTCACAGTAAGTATAAACAAAGTGAAGAGAGCAGCTGCAGGGCCTGTCCGAATGCCGATAGGCCCTGCAGCTGCTCTCCGCTCATACTTACCTTCCTTTAGCGACGCCGGGAAAGTTTCCCCGCGTGCGCTCGTTGGAAGGACCCCAGCCGCGATCACATGGTCCCACGTGGTCGCGGCTGGGGACCTTCCAAGGAGCGCGCGCGCGAAGACTTTCCCGGCGTCGCTAAAGGAAGGTAAGTATGAGCTGGGGGGCATTATCCATAAGCTGGGGGGCAAATCCATGAGCTGGGGCATATTTCCATGAGCTGGGGGGCATTTCCATGAGCTGGGGGGCATTTCCATGAGCTGGGGGGCATTTCCATGAGCTGGGGGGCATTTCCATGAGCTGGGGGGCATTTCCATGAGCTGGGGGCATTTCCACGAGCTGGGGGGCATTATCCATGAGCTGGGGCATATTTCCATGAGCTGGGGCATATTTCCATGAGCTGGGGGGCATTTCCACGAGCTGGGGGGCAGTATCCACGAGCTGGGGGGCATTATCCATAAGCTGGGGGGCAAATCCATGAGCTGGGGCATATTTCCATGAGCTGGGGCATATTTCCATGAGCTGGGGCATATTTCCATGAGCTGGGGGGCATTTCCATGAGCTGGGGGGCATTTCCATGAGCTGGGGGGCATTTCCATGAGCTGGGGGGCATTTCCATGAGCTGGGGGGCATTTCCACGAGCTGGGGGGCATTATCCATAAGCTGGGGGGCAAATCCATGAGCTGGGGCATATTTCCATGAGCTGGGGCATATTTCCATGAGCTGGGGGGCATTTCCACGAGCTGGGGGGCAGTATCCACGAGCTGGGGGGCAGTATCCACGAGCTGGGGGGCATTATCCATAAGCTGGGGGGCAAATCCATGAGCTGGGGCATATTTCCATGAGCTGGGGCATATTTCCATGAGCTGGGGCATATTTCCATGAGCTGGGGCATATTTCCATGAGCTGGGGCATATTTCCATGAGCTGGGGCATATTTCCATGAGCTGGGCATATTTCCATGAGCTGGGGGGCATTTCCATGAGCTGGGGGGCAGTATCCACGAGCTGGGGGGCAAATCCATGAGCTGGGGCATATTTCCATGAGCTGGGGCATATTTCCATGAGCTGGGGCATATTTCCATGAGCTGGGGCATATTTCCATGAGCTGGGGGGCAGTATCAACGAGCTGGGGCAATATCCATGAGCTGGGGGGCAGTATCCACGAGCTGGGGCAATATCCATGAGCTGGGGGGGGGCATATCCATGAGACCTGGCGGCTTTATATGAGGTCTGTTCTTATTGGAAAGCGGTCACATGACATAAGATAAAAGTATCGGTACTCGGTCTTAAAAAAGTGGTATCGGTGCATCCCTACTCACCACCATTGACTTGTGTAAGGGCTATTGGCAGATTCCCCTTGCCGCGGAACATGTGTCAAAATCGGCATTCATTACTCCCTTTGGTCTATTCCAATTTCGGGTCATGCCATTTGGGATGGAGAATGCCCAGGCCACCTTTCAACGCATGGTGGATCGGCTGCTGGACAGAATGCAGGACTTTACGAGTGCTTACCTAGACGATATTGCCATCTTTAGTAATACCTGGGAGGAACACCTAGTCCACTTGAGAACCGTTCTGGACTGCATAAGTGAGGCAGGGCTGACCATCAAACCCAACAAGTGCCACATAGGGATGTTAGAGGTCCAGTACCTAGGGCACAGGGTGGGTTGCAGGAAGCAGCGTCCGGAACCAGCCAAAATCGAAGCCGTTGCCCATTGGCCTACCCCCGCACCAAAACCCAGGTATTAGCCTTTCTAGGGACAGCAGGGTACTACCGACGCTTTGTACCCAATTACAGCGCCATTGCCAAACCCCTGACCGACCTCACCCGCAAAAACCTTCCCCGGCAAGTCCTGTGGTCCCCGGAGTGTGAGGGAGCCTTCCAACAGTTAAAACAGGCATTGGTGGAGGCACCCGTACTAGCCGCTCCCGATCCAACTAAACGTTTTGTCGTTCACACAGATGCCTCCATGTTCGGATTGGGAGCAGTACTGAGTCAAGTGGGAGAAGATGGACATGACCACCCTGTTGCCTATATCAGCCGGAAGCTATTAGACAGGGAGGTTGCCTACGCGGCCATCGAGAAGGAATGTTTAGCCCTTGTATGGGCACTTAAGAAACTTCAGCCCTACTTATACGGGCGCTCCTTCACCGTCCTCACGGATCATAACCCCCTGGTATGGCTGAACCGGGTGGCTGGAGACAATGGCCGACTTCTGCGGTGGAGCCTCACGCTACAGCCTTTTAATTTTTCCATTCAGTATCGGCCTGGAAAACACAATGCCAATGCAGACGTCTATCTCGCCAGACCGAGCATGAAACGTGAGCACTAACTTTCATGGACATCCCCAAGCGGACCCGACTAAGGGCAGGGGTGTGGAAATTTAAAAAAAATCTACTTGTCCCTCAGGACGATCAACTTGTCCTGATAATTTCAACAAAATAGTGTTTAAATAGAGGTCTTTATTCATAACAGCCGATAGAGGCAGCGTCAGATACATGTGATGAATAAAGACCTTTATTTAGGCTAGGGTCAGACTGAGGCAGTGCGAACGCGCGTTCTGACGCACTTAATCACGGCCGCACTAGCAGCAGATGACGGGCAATGACAGCCAATATACGAAGTACGGTCGCACAAAAGTCCGGCTGCGCAACGCAAGTGGAAAATGAACGCATTTTTTCGAGAACGTTAAACCGCAGGTACTGACGTACAGAGTGCGCTGCGGCCGCATAGCAGCGTGTGTGCGTGATTAGGAGACGTCAGACGCTGCTAGTGTGCGGCCAACATAACGTTCAAACAGCCGGATTTCCCTAGACTTCTTTTCACCCCATCGTCATGAAATACGTCCAGAATTGCGCATCGTCTGACCACTTAAGCGTATTCCGTGAAAAAATGCGTGCGCACGCATCGACGTACATTTTGACGGTGGCCGCAGAAAATGCGCTCATCTGTCCCTAGCCTTAAACACTATTTTGTTGTTTGTATCTATGTATATGTGTGTGTATGTATATATTAGGGATGCACCGATACCACTTTTTTAAGACCGAGTACGAGTACCGATACTTTCTTTCAAGTACTCACCGATACACAATATATGGATATTGCCCCAGCACATGGATACTGGCCCCAGCACATGGATACTGGCCCCAGCACATGGATACTGGCCCCAGCACATGGATACTGGCCCCAGCACATGGATATTGGCCCCAGCTCATGGATATTGGTTTGTGCTTGTTTTAGGGTCAGGTTTGTGCTTGTTTTAGGGTCAGGTTTGTGCTTGTTTTAGGGTCAGGTTTGTGCTTGTTTTAGGGTCAGGGTTTGTTTTAGGGTCAGGTTTGTGCTTGTTTTAGGGTCAGGTTTGTGCTTGTTTTAGGGTCAGGTTTGTGCTTGTTTTAGGGTCAGGTTTGTGCTTGTTTTAGGGTCAGGTTTGTGCTTGTTTTAGGGTCAGGTTTGTGCTTGTTTTAGGGTCAGGTTTGCTTGTTTTAGGGTCAGGTTTGCTTGTTTTAGGGTCAGGTTTGCTTGTTTTAGGGTCAGGTTTGTGCTTGTTTTAGGGTCAGGTTTGTGCTTGTTTTAGGGTCAGGTTTGCTTGTTTTAGGGTCAGGTTTGTGCTTGTTTTAGGGTCAGGTTTGTGCTTGTTTTAGGGTCAGGTTTGTGCTTGTTTTAGGGTCAGGTTTGTGCTTGTTTTAGGGTCAGGTTTGCTTGTTTTAGGGTCAGGTTTGTGCTTGTTTTAGGGTCAGGTTTTGTGTTGTTTTAGGGTCAGGTTTGCTTGTTTTAGGGTCAGGTTTGTGCTTGTTTTAGGGTCAGGTTTGTGCTTGTTTTAGGGTCAGGTTTGTGCTTGTTTTAGGGTCAGGTTTGCTTGTTTTAGGGTCAGGTTTGTGCTTGTTTTAGGGTCAGGTTTGTGTTTGTTTTAGGGTCAGGGTTTGTTTTAGGGTCAGGTTTGTGCTTGGTTTAGGGTCAGGTTTGCGCTTGTTTTAGGGTCAGGTTTGTGCTTGTTTTAGGGTCAGGTTTGTGCTTGTTTTAGGGTCAGGTTTGTGCTTGTTTTTAGGGTCAGGGTTTGTTTTAGGGTCAGGGTTTGTTTTAGGGTCAGGGTTTGTTTTAGGGTCAGGTTTGTGTTTGTTTTAGGGTCAGGTTTGTGCTTGTTTTAGGGTCAGGTTTGTGCTTGTTTTAGGGTCAGGTTTGTGCTTGTTTTAGGGTCAGGTTTGTGCTTGTTTTAGGGTCAGGGTTTGTTTTAGGGTCAGGGTTTGTTTTAGGGTCAGGTTTGTGTTTGTTTTAGGGTCAGGTTTGTGCTTGTTTTAGGGTCAGGTTTGTGCTTGTTTTAGGGTCAGGTTTGTGCTTGTTTTAGGGTCAGGTTTGTGCTTGTTTTAGGGTCAGGTTTGCTTGTTTTAGGGTCAGGTTTGCTTGTTTTAGGGTCAGGTTTGTGCTTGTTTTAGGGTCAGGTTTGTGTTTGTTTTAGGGTCAGGTTTGCTTGTTTTAGGGTCAGGTTTGCTTGTTTTAGGGTCAGGTTTGTGCTTGTTTTAGGGTCAGGTTTGTGCTTGTTTTAGGGTCAGGTTTGCTTGTTTTAGGGTCAGGTTTGTGCTTGTTTTAGGGTCAGGTTTGTGTTTGTTTTAGGGTCAGGGTTTGTTTTAGGGTCAGGTTTGTGCTTGGTTTAGGGTCAGGTTTGCGCTTGTTTTAGGGTCAGGTTTGTGCTTGTTTTAGGGTCAGGTTTGTGCTTGTTTTAGGGTCAGGTTTGTGCTTGTTTTAGGGTCAGGGTTTGTTTTAGGGTCAGGGTTTGTTTTAGGGTCAGGTTTGTGTTTGTTTTAGGGTCAGGTTTGTGCTTGTTTTAGGGTCAGGTTTGTGCTTGTTTTAGGGTCAGGTTTGTGCTTGTTTTAGGGTCAGGTTTGTGCTTGTTTTAGGGTCAGGTTGTGCTTGTTTTAGGGTCAGTTTTGTGCTTGTTTTAGGGTCAGGTTTTGTTTTGTTTTAGGGTCAGGGTTTGTTTTAGGGTTAGGTTTGTGCTTGGTTTAGGGTCAGGTTTGCGCTTGTTTTAGGGTCAGGTTTGTGCTTGTTTTAGGGTCAGGTTTGTGCTTGTTTTAGGGTCAGGTTTGTGCTTGTTTTAGGGTCAGGTTTGCTTGTTTTAGGGTCAGGTTTGTGCTTGTTTTAGGGTCAGGTTTGTGTTTGTTTTAGGGTCAGGGTTTGTTTTAGGGTCAGGTTTGTGCTTGGTTTAGGGTCAGGTTTGCGCTTGTTTTAGGGTCAGGTTTGTGTTTGTTTTAGGGTCAGGTTTGTGTTTGTTTTAGGGTCAGGTTTGCGCTTGTTTTAGGGTCAGGTTTGCGCTTGTTTTAGGGTCAGGTTTGCGCTTGTTTTAGGGTCAGGTTTGCGCTTGTTATAGGGTCAGGGTTTGTTTTAGGGTCAGGGTTTGTTTTAGGGTCAGGTTTTGTTTTAGGGTCAGGTTTTGTTTTAGGGTCAGGTTTGTGCTTGTTTTAGGGTCAGGGTTTGTTTTAGGGTCAGGTTTGCGCTTGTTTTAGGGTCAGGTTTGCGCTTGTTTTAGGGTCAGGTTTGTGCTTGTTTTAGGGTCAGGTTTGTGCTTGTTTTATGGTCAGGTTTGTGCTTGTTTTAGGGTCAGGGTTTGTTTTAGGGTCAGGTTTGCGCTTGTTTTAGGGTCAGGTTTGTGCTTGTTTTAGGGTCAGGTTTTGTTTTAGGGTCAGGTTTTGTTTTAGGGTCAGGTTTGTGCTTGTTTTAGGGTCAGGTTTGTGCTTGTTTTAGGGTCAGGTTTGTGCTTGTTTTAGGGTCAGGTTTGTGCTTGTTTTAGGGTCAGGTTTGTGCTTGTTTTAGGGTCAGGTTTTGTTTTAGGGTCAGGTTTGTGCTTGTTTTAGGGTCAGGTTTGTGCTTGTTTTAGGGTCAGGTTTGTGCTTGTTTTAGGGTCAGGTTTGTGCTTGTTTTAGGGTCAGGTTTTGTTTTAGGGTCAGGTTTGTGCTTGTTTTAGGGTCAGGTTTGTGCTTGTTTTAGGGTCAGGTTTGCGCTTGTTTTAGGGTCAGGTTTGTGTTTGTTTTAGGGTCAGGTTTGCGCTTGTTTTAGGGTCAGGTTTGCGCTTGTTATAGGGTCAGGGTTTGTTTAAGGCTAGGGTCAGAGTGGGGCAGTCGGAACGCGCGTGCAGGCGCACTAAATCACGGCGGCAGTAGCAGCACATAACGGCCAATGACGGCCAATATACGCAGTACGTGCGTACAAAAGTGCGCCGACACCACGCAACCGGCAAATGAACGCATTTTTATCAGAACGTTAAACCGCTGCTACTGACGTACAGAGTGCGCTGCGGCCGCATGGCAGCGTGTGTGCGTGATTAGGAGACGTCAGACGCTGCTAGTGTGCGGCCAACATAACGTTCAAACAGCCGGATTTCCCTAGACTTCTTTTTACCCCACCGTCATGAAATACGTCCAGAATTGCGCATCGTCTGACCACTTAAGCGTATTCCGTGAAAAAATGCGTGCGCACGCATCGACGTACATTTTGACGGTGGCTGCAGAAAATGCGCTCATCTGTCCCTAGCCTTAGGGTCAGGTTTGTGTTTGTTTTAGGGTCAGGTTTGCGCTTGTTTTAGGGTCAGGTTTGCGCTTGTTATAGGGTCAGGTTTGCGCTTGTTATAGGGTCAGGGTTTGTTTTAGGGTCAGGTTTGTGCTTGTTTTAGGGTCAGGGTTTGTTTTAGGGTCAGGTTTTGTTTTAGGGTCAGGTTTTGTTTTAGGGTCAGGTTTGCGCTTGTTTTAGGGTCAGGTTTGTGCTTGTTTTAGGGTCAGGTTTGTGCTTGTTTTAGGGTCAGGTTTGTGTTTGTTTTAGGGTCAGGTTTTGTTTTAGGGTCAGGTTTTGTTTTAGGGTCAGGGTTTGTTTTAGGGTCAGGTTTTGTTTTAGGGTCAGGGTTTGTTTTAGGGTCAGGTTTGTGCTTGTTTTAGATGTGAATATCGGTGCTTAGAGGGAACATTAACCATCATGAGCACGTTTTGAAGGGCCGTGACGTCACGCTCGTTATGCCCTGGGGGGCTTGTCACGGGGTGCAGGCTGGTCACGGGGTGCAGGCTGGTCACGGGGTGCAGGTTGGTCACGGGGTCGGGGTGCAGGCTGGTCACGGGGTGCAGGCTGGTCACGGGGTGCAGGCTGGTCACGGGGTGCAGGCTGGTCACGGGGTGCAGGCTGGTCACGGGGTGCAGGCTGGTCACGGGGTGCAGGCTGGTCACGGGGTGCAGGCTGGTCACGGGGTGCAGGTTGGTCACGGGGTCGGGGTGCAGGCTGGTCACGGGGCCGGGGTGCAGGTTGGTCACGGGGTGCAGGCTGGTCACGGGGTCGGGGTGCAGGCTGGTCACGGGGTGCAGGCTGGTCACGGTGTCGGGGTGCAGGCTGGTCGCGGGGTGCAGGCTGGTCACGGGGTCGGGGTGCAGGCTGGTCACGGGGTCGGGGTGCAGGTTGGTCACGGGGTGCAGGCTGGTCACGGTGTCGGGGTGCAGGCTGGTCACGGGGTCGGGGTGCAGGCTGGTCACGGGGCGGGGTGCAGGTTGGTCACGGGGTGCAGGCTGGTCACGGGGTCGGGGTGCAGGCTGGTCACGGGGTGCAGGTTGGTCACGGGGTCGGGGTGCAGGCTGGTCACGGGGTGCAGGCTGGTCACGGTGTCGGGGTGCAGGCTGGTCACGGGGTCGGGGTGCAGGCTGGTCACGGGGTGCAGGCTGGTCACGGGGTCGGGGTGCAGGCTGGTCACGGGGTCGGGGTGCAGGCTGGTCACGGGGTCGGGGTGCAGGCTGGTCACGGTGTCGGGGTGCAGGCTGGTCACGGGGTCGGGGTGCAGGTTGGTCACGGGGTGCAGGCTGGTCACGGGGTCGGGGTGCAGGCTGGTCACGGGGTCGGGGTGCAGGCTGGTCACGGGGTCGGGGTGCAGGCTGGTCACGGGGTCGGGGTGCAGGCTGGTCACGGGGTCGGGGTGCAGGTTGGTCACGGGGTGCAGGCTGGTCACGGGGTCGGGGTGCAGGCTGGTCACGGGGTCGGGGTGCAGGTTGGTCACGGGGTCGGGGTGCAGGCTGGTCACGGGGTGCAGGCTGGTCACGGGGTGCAGGCTGGTCACGGGGTGCAGGTTGGTCACGGGGTCGGGGTGCAGGTTGGTCACGGGGTGCAGGCTGGTCACGGGGTGCAGGCTGGTCACGGGGTGCAGGCTGGTCACGGGGCCGGGGTGCAGGTTGGTCACGGGGTGCAGGCTGGTCACGGGGTGCAGGCTGGTCACGGGGCCGGGGTGCAGGCTGGTCACGGGGTGCAGGCTGGTCACGGGGCCGGGGTGCAGGCTGGTCACGGGGTGCAGGTTGGTCACGGGGTCGGGGTGCAGGCTGGTCACGGGGTGCAGGCTGGTCACGGGGTGCAGGCTGGTCACGGGGCCGGGGTGCAGGTTGGTCACGGGGTGCAGGCTGGTCACGGGGTGCAGGCTGGTCACGGGGTCGGGGTGCAGGCTGGTCACGGGGTGCAGGCTGGTCACGGGGCCGGGGTGCAGGTTGGTCACGGGGTGCAGGCTGGTCACGGGGTGCAGGCTGGTCACGGGGTCGGGGTGCAGGCTGGTCACGGGGTGCAGGCTGGTCACGGGGTGCAGGCTGGTCACGGGGTCGGGGTGCAGGCTGGTCACGGGGTGCAGGCTGGTCACGGGGTGCAGGCTGGTCACGGGGCCGGGGTGCAGGCTGGTCACGGGGTGCAGGTTGGTCACGGGGTGCAGGCTGGTCACGGGGCGGGGTGCAGGCTGGTCACGGGGTCGGGGTGCAGGCTGGTCACGGGGTGCAGGCTGGTCACGGGGCCGGGGTGCAGGCTGGTCGCGGGGTCGGGGTGCAGGCTGGTCGCGGGGTCGGGGTGCAGGCTGGTCACGGGGTGCAGGCTGGTCACGGGGTCGGGGTGCAGGCTGGTCGCGGGGTGCAGGCTGGTCACACAGAGGCGGATAAATAAAAGCTATTATTGTGAAATTATACACGAATTTACCGGCTCTCAGATCATGTCGCCCCCAGAGGCCGTGGCGGAGAAGCAGTCCTGTATCACGAGCCCGGAACCTCCTCTGGTCCCTTAGTTCTCCGCTCTCTCCGGGGCACTTCCGGTGTGCCCTGCTGGGAGGTCAGAGGTCACCATCTGTGCGCGCGCTGTTTCCGCTGCTGTCAGCTTCACTTCCGGTTCTGCTCTCAGTGATCATGGCTGCTCTGTGATCGCGCCCGGCCCAGCCTGAGCCCGAGACCTGCATGGCCTGAGGCGGGGCCACCCCGAGGACAGAATGGCGACCACGGCCGAGCTGTTTGAGGTGAGGGCGGCCATTACCTCTATAGAACGACATGTCTGTGTATTACAGGCCTCACGGGGTGTGAGCTGTGCGTTGTGTGTAGGTACAGCCGGCAGCTCGGGTCTTCTCGGTTAGCTGCGCTTTGGGTGTAGGTACAGCCAGCGTTGTTGCGCAGGGCGGTGGTGCGGAGCTGTTGCGCAGGGCGGTGGTGCGGAGCTGTTGCGCAGGGCGGTGGTGCGGAGCTGTTGCGCAGGGCGGTGGTGCGGAGCTGTTGCGCAGGGCGGTGGTGCGGAGCTGTTGCGCAGGGCGGTGGTGCGGAGCTGTTGCGCAGGGCGGTGGTGCGGAGCTGTTGCGCAGGACGGTGGTGCGGAGCTGTTGCTCAGGGCGGGGGTGGTGCGGAGCTGTTGCGCAGGGCGGGGGTGGTGCGGAGCTGTTGCGCAGGGCGGGGGTGGTGCGGAGCTGTTGCGCAGGGCGGGGGTGGTGCGGAGCTGTTGCGCAGGGCGGGGGTGTTTGAGGTGAGGGCGGCCATTACCTCTATAGAACGACATGTCTGTGTATTACAGGCCTCACGGGGTGTGAGCTGTGCGTTGTGTGTAGGTACAGCCGGCAGCTCGGGTCTTCTCGGTTAGCTGCGCTTTGGGTGTAGGTACAGCCAGCGTTGTTGCGCAGGGCGGTGGTGCGGAGCTGTTGCGCAGGGCGGTGGTGCGGAGCTGTTGCGCAGGGCGGTGGTGCGGAGCTGTTGCGCAGGGCGGTGGTGCGGAGCTGTTGCGCAGGGCGGTGGTGCGGAGCTGTTGCGCAGGCGGTGGTGCGGAGCTGTTGCGCAGGGCGGTGGTGCGGAGCTGTTGCGCAGGGCGGTGGTGCGGAGCTGTTGCGCAGGACGGTGGTGCGGAGCTGTTGCTCAGGGCGGGGGTGGTGCGGAGCTGTTGCGCAGGGCGGGGGTGGTGCGGAGCTGTTGCGCAGGGCGGGGGTGGTGCGGAGCTGTTGCGCAGGGCGGGGGTGGTGCGGAGCTGTTGCGCAGGGCGGGGGTGGTGCGGAGCTGTTGCGCAGGGCGGGTGGTGCGGAGCTGTTGCGCAGGGCGGGGGTGGTGCGGAGCTGTTGCGCAGGGCGGGGGTGGTGCGGAGCTGTTGCGCAGGGCGGGGGTGGTGCGGAGCTGTTGCGCAGGGCGGGGGTGGTGCGGAGCTGTTGCGGGGCGGGGTGGTGCGGAGCTGTTGCGCAGGGCGGGGGTGGTGCGGAGCTGTTGCGCAGGGCGGGGGTGGTGCGGAGCTGTTGCGCAGGGCGGGGGTGGTGCGGAGCTGTTGCGCAGGGCGGGGGTGGTGCGGAGCTGTTGCGCAGGGCAGGGCGGGTGGTGCGGAGCTGTTGCGCAGGGCGGGGGTGGTGCGGAGCTGTTGCGCAGGGCGGGGGTGGTGCGGAGCTGTTGCGCAGGGCGGGGGTGGTGCGGAGCTGTTGCGCAGGGCGGGGGTGGTGCGGGGTTGTGCTTGTGGTGTTTAAATCACCGTGCGAGCAGGGCCCATTGGTTTGACATTAGGCTGGAAGCCCTGCACTCAGCATACTGTATAATACGGGTGCGTTATTGCTCATCGCAGAGGTATTAGGTGATGCTGCAGGTTTAGGAATCAGAATCTGCAGGGTTTATGGGGATGATGGATCCTGGTTTGCTAGATGTGCTCTGTGTTTCTAGGCGTGTGGCACGAGTTCACTCACATCAATTTGTCTGGAGGCAACAGCGGCCGCCGGCCAAAACAAAAGGGCGTGAAGACGCTTAGTGATGTAGCGTGCACGGGACCCACCCTTAATACACGGAGAGCTGGTAGTGTGTGTGTGTGTGTGCGGTGAATAGAGGTGTGTATGTGTGCGGTGAATAGAGGTGTGTGTGTGTGCGGTGAATAGAGGTGTGTATGTGTTCGGTGAATAGAGGTGTGTGTGTTCGGTGAATAGAGGTGTGTGTGTTCGGTGAATAGAGGTGTGTGTGTTCGGTGAATAGAGGTGTGTGTGTTCGGTGAATAGAGGTGTGTGTGTTCGGTGAATAGAGGTGTGTGTGTTCGGTGAATAGTGGTGTGTGTGTGTTGGGTGAATAGAGGTGTGTGTGTGTTGGGTGAATAGAGGTGTGTGTGTGTTGGGTGAATAGAGGTGTGTGTGTGCGGTGAATAGAGGTGTGTGTGTGTTCGGTGAATAGAGGTGTGTGTGTGCGGTGAATAGAGGTGTGTGTGTGCGGTGAATAGAGGTGTGTGTGTGCGGTGAATAGAGGTGTGTGTGTGCGGTGAATAGAGGTGTGTGTGCGGTGAATAGAGGTGTGTGTGCGGTGAATAGAGGTGTGTGTGTGTGTGTTTGGTGAATAGAGGTGTGTGTGTGTGTGTGTTTGGTGAATAGAGGTGTGTGTGTGTGTGTGTGTTGGTGAATAGAGGTGTGTGTGTGTGTGTGTTTGGTGAATAGAGGTGTGTGTGTGTGTTTGTGAATAGAGGTGTGTGTGTGTGTGTGTTGGGTGAATAGAGGTGTGTGTGTGTGTTGGGTGAATAGAGGTGTGTGTGTGTGTGTGTGGGTGAATAGAGGTGTGTGTGTGTGTGGTGAATAGAGGTGTGTGTGTGTGTGTTGGTGAATAGAGGTGTGTGTGTGTGTGTTTGGTGAACAGAGGTGTGTGTGTGTGTGTTTGGTGAACAGAGGTGTGTGTGTGTGTGTTTGGTGAATAGAGGTGTGTGTGTGTGTGTTTGGTGAACAGAGGTGTGTGTGTGTGTGTTTGTGAACAGAGGTGTGTGTGTGTGTGTTTGGTGAATAGAGGTGTGTGTGTTTGGTGAATAGAGGTGTGTGTGTGTGTGTTTGGTGAATAGAGGTGTGTGTGTGTGTGTGTGTGTGTGTGTGTTTGGTGAATAGAGGTGTGTGTGTGTGTGTGTTCGGTGAATAGAGGTGTGTGTGTGTGTGTGTTTGGTGAATAGAGGTGTGTGTGTGTGTTTGGTGAATAGAGGTGTGTGTGTGTGTGTGTGTGGTGAATAGAGGTGTGTGTGTGTGTGGTGAATAGAGGTGTGTGTGTGTGTGTTTGGTGAATAGAGGTGTGTGTGTGTGTGTTTGGTGAACAGAGGTGTGTGTGTGTGTGTTTGGTGAACAGAGGTGTGTGTGTGTGTGTTTGGTGAATAGAGGTGTGTGTGTGTGTGTTTGGTGAACAGAGGTGTGTGTGTGTGTGTTTGGTGAACAGAGGTGTGTGTGTGTGTGTTTGGTGAATAGAGGTGTGTGTGTTTGGTGAATAGAGGTGTGTGTGTGTGTGTTTGGTGAATAGAGGTGTGTGTGTGTGTGTGTGTGTTTGGTGAATAGAGGTGTGTGTGTGTGTGTGTTTGGTGAATAGAGGTGTGTGTGTGTGTTTGGTGAATAGAGGTGTGTGTGTGTTTGGTGAATAGAGGTGTGTGTGTGTGTGTTTGGTGAATAGAGGTGTGTGTGTGTTTGGTGAATAGAGGTGTGTGTGTGTTTGGTGAATAGAGGTGTGTGTGTGTGTGTTTGGTGAATAGAGGTGTGTGTGTGTTTGGTGAATAGAGGTGTGTGTTCGGTGAATAGAGGTGTGTGTGTGTGTGTTTGGTGAATAGAGGTGTGTGTGTGTGTGTGTGTTTGGTGAATAGAGGTGTGTGTGTGTGTGTGTTCGGTGAATAGAGGTGTGTGTGTGTGTGTGTTCGGTGAATAGAGGTGTGTGTGTGTGTGTGTTTGGTGAATAGAGGTGTGTGTGTGTGTGTGTTCGGTGAATAGAGGTGTGTGTGTGTGTGTGTTCGGTGAATAGAGGTGTGTGTGTGTGTGTGTTCGGTGAATAGAGGTGTGTGTGTGTGTGTGTTGGGTGAATAGAGGTGTAGGCCTGTGTGTGTGTGTGTTGGGTGAATAGAGGTGTAGGCCTGTGTGTGTGTGATCACAGTGAGCTCCTGCCTCCCACAAGCAGTAAAATATTCTATGCGTTGTTTCATGTTTATGAAGCGAGATTTAGGCCGGCGTCAGATGAACTCACTGATCGCGTCCGTGTCGCTGCAGTTTAACGTCCGTCGTAGCAAAGAATCACGATCAATAGAGACCCACACACCGAAATGCACAGCACAACGCACATGGCAAACGGACGCAAGTTAGGCAAGAACGTAAAACCACTACCATGGATGCGCAGAGCGCGCCACGTCCGCATAGCGTTCTGTGTTAGTGATGAGATGTCAGACGCAGCGCATTTGCGACGTCCAGCACCTTGACGCACACCATGCCTTCTCATATCCTTTTCCAATTTCTATCATTTTTCATATTAATTTTGTTTCCCATAATTCCCTTGTTCTGCCCCCCCCCACGTCCGTCAAAAAAAATGGACAGTTTGGTGTCTACAGTGTCTTCCGGCAGTATGTCTGTCTGTTGTGCAGCACGCAGAGCGCGCTCAGACTGCGTTCCTCTGACATTAGCCTTACTGGTTTCATTTTCCAGTAAGTAAATATCAGTGATTGTTTTCATAACAGAATGAGCGGGGCAGGGCGCGACGGAGCGGGGAAGGGCGCGACGGAGCGGGGCAGGGCGCGACGGAGCGGGGCAGGGCGCGACGGAGCGGGGCAGAGCGCGACGGAGCGGGGCAGGGCGCGACGGAGCGGGGCAGGGCGCGACGGAGCGGGGCAGGGCGCGACGGAGCGGGGCAGAGCGCGACGGAGCGGGGCAGGGCGCGACGGAGCGGGGCAGGGCGCGACGGAGCGGGGCAGGGCGCGACGGAGCGGGGCAGGGCGCGACGGAGCGGGGCAGGGCGCGACGGAGCGGGCAGGGCGCGACGGAGCGGGGCAGGGCGCGACGGAGCGGGGCAGGGCGCGACGGAGCGGGGCAGGGCGCGACGGAGCGGGGCAGGGCGCGACGGAGCGGGGCAGGGCGCGACGGAGCGGGGCAGGGCGCGACGGAGCGGGGCAGGGCGCGACGGAGCGGGGCAGGGCGCGACGGAGCGGGGCAGGGCGCGACGGAGCGGGGCAGGGCGCGACGGAGCGGGGCAGGGCGCGACGGAGCGGGCAGGGCGCGACGGAGCGGGGCAGGGCGCGACGGAGCGGGGCAGGGCGCGACGGAGCGGGGCAGGGCGCGACGGAGCGGGGCAGGGCGCGACGGAGCGGGGCAGGGCGCGACGGAGCGGGGCAGGGCGCGACGGAGCGGGGCAGGGCGCGACGGAGCGGGGCAGGCGCGCGGGGCAGGGCGCGACGGAGCGGGGCAGGGCGCGGCGGGGCAGGGCGCGACGGAGCGGGGCAGGGCGCGACGGAGCGGGGCAGGGCGCGACGGAGCGGGGCAGGGCGCGACGGGGCAGGGCGCGACGGAGCGGGGCAGGGCGCGACGGAGCGGGGCAGGGCGCGACGGAGCGGCAGGGCGCGACGGGGCAGGCGCGACGGAGCGGGGCAGGGCGCGACGGAGCGGGGCAGGGCGCGACGGAGCGGGGCAGGGCGCGACGGAGGGCGGCAGGGCGCGACGGAGCGGGGCAGGGCGCGACGGAGCGGGCAGGGCGCGACGGAGCGGGGCAGGGCGCGACGGAGCGGGGCAGGGCGCGACGGAGCGGGGCAGGGCGCGACGGAGCGGGGCAGGGCGCGACGGGGCAGGGCGCGACGGGACGGGGCGGGGCGCGACGGGCGGGGCGCGACGGGGCGGGGCGCGACGGGGCGGGGCGCGACGGGGCAGGGCGCGACGGCAGGGCGCGACGGGGCAGGGCGCGACGGAGCGGGGCAGGGCGCGACGGAGCGGGGCAGGGCGCGACGGAGCGGGGCAGGGCGCGACGGAGCGGGCAGGGCGCGACGGAGCGGGCAGGGCGCGACGGAGGGCGGCAGGGCGCGACGGAGCGGGGCAGGGCGGGGCAGGGCGCGGCGGGGCAGGCGCGACGGAGCGGGGCGCGGCGGAGCGGGGCGGGGCGCGACGGGGCGGGGCGGAGCGGGGCGGAGCGGAGCGGGGCGCGGCGGGGCGGAGCGGGGCGCGGCGGAGCGGGGCGGAGCGGGGCGCGGCGGGGCGCGGCGGAGCGGGGCGGAGCGGGGCGCGGCGGAGCGGGGCGGGGCGCGGCGGAGCGGGGCGGAGCGGGGCGCGGCGGAGCGGGGCGCGACGGAGCGGGGCGGGGCGCGACGGAGCGGGGCGCGGCGGAGCGGGGGAGCGGCGGGCGCGGCGGAGCGGGGCGCGACGGAGCGGGGCGGGGCGCGACGGAGCGGGGCGCGACGGAGCGGCGGGGCGCGACGGGCGGGGCGCGCGGGGCGGGGCGCGACGGAGCGGGGCGCGACGGAGCGGGGCGCGACGGAGCGGGGCGCGACGGGGCGGGACGGGGCGGGGCGGCGGGAGCAGGGCGGGGCGCGACGGAGCGGGGCGCGACGGGGCGGGGCGCGACGGAGCAGGGCGGGGCGCGACGGAGCGGGGCGCGACGGGACGGGGCAGGGCGCGACGGGGCAGGGCGCGACGGAGCGGGGCAGGGCGCGACGGGGCAGGGCGCGACGGGGCGGGGCGCGACGGAGCGGGGCGCGACGGAGCGGGGCAGGGCGCGACGGAGCGGGGCAGGGCGCGACGGGGCAGAGCGTGACGGAGCGGGGCAGGGCAGGGCGCGACGGGGCAGGGCAGGGCGCGACGGAGCGGGGCAGGGCGCGACGGGGCGGGGCGCGACGGGGCGGGGCGCGACGGGGCGCGACGGGGCGGGGCAGGGCGCGACGGGGCAGAGCGCGACGGAGCAGGGCGCGACGGGGCGGGGCGCGACGGGGCGGGGCGCGACGGAGCAGGGCGCGACGGGGCGGGGCGCGACGGAGCAGGGCGGGGCGCGACGGAGCGGGGCGCGACGGGGCGGGGCGCGACGGGGCGGGGCGCGACGGAGCAGGGCGGGGCGCGACGGAGCGGGGCGCGACGGGACGGGGCAGGGCGCGACGGGGCAGGGCGCGACGGAGCGGGGCAGGGCGCGACGGGGCAGGGCGCGACGGAGCGGGGCAGGGCGCGACGGGGCAGGGCAGGGCGCGACGGGGCAGGGCGCGACGGGGCAGGGCGCGACGGGGCAGGGCGGGATGGGGCAGGGCGCGGCGG
The DNA here is from genome assembly GCA_009667805.1 of Leptobrachium leishanense. Lineage (NCBI taxonomy): Eukaryota > Metazoa > Chordata > Amphibia > Anura > Megophryidae > Leptobrachium > Leptobrachium leishanense. The sequence goes on along the minus strand of CM019075.1, from coordinate 66,768,952 downwards.
GGTAGGGCGCGACCCCGCGGAGCGGGGCGCGACCCCGCGGTACGATGCTCCTGGATTTTCTGCACCCTCGTGATACTGAGGTCAATGTGATTATTAATCGCCTCCATTTAAACTACTACATCCCCCAAGATGCACCTGAACTTCAACTCCCATGATTCTCTGACAATCTATTGCATTCATAGAATTCTGGGGATTGGGGGGGGGCAGAGTGTGAGACCCCTTCTCTCTTTACAGAGACACTTTAACCCTTTCTGCCTCCCTCTTCCTGTCGCATTGCTTTTAACCCTTTTATACAGGAGTCCGTTCTATGGACCCTCAAATCTGAGGGACCCCCCTTCATATTCACATGGCTCACACAGTGATTGTTTGGGTTTTCCACCACAGGAGCCGTTCGTTGCAGATGAATATATTGAGAGGTTGGCTTGGAGAACCCCCGGGGGCGGCTCCAGGAAAGGACCCGAAACATTTGATCCGAAAAGGTACACCCCAAAATGGCTTGGGCTTATTTTCAACATCACTTGATACCTCTTCTGGGGTGACGGTGCCAACGCCTTCCCTGGCCGCGGTGCCAACGCCTTCCCTGGCCGCGGTGCCAACGCCTTCCTTGGCCGCGGTGCCAACGCCTTCCCTGGCCGCGGTGCCAACGCCTTCCATGGCCGCGGTGCCAACGCCTTCCATGGCCGCGGTGCCAACGCCTTCCATGGCCGCGGTGCCAACGGCTTCCATGGCCGCGGTGCCAACGGCTTCCATGGCCGCGGTGCCAACGGCTTCCATGGCCGCGGTGCCAACGGCTTCCATGGCCGCGGTGCCAACGGCTTCCATGGCCGCGGTGCCAACGGCTTCCCTGGCCTCGGTGCCAACGGCTTCCCTGGCCTCGGTGCCAACGGCTTCCCTGGCCTCGGTGCCAACGGCTTCCCTGGCCTCGGTGCCAACGGCTTCCCTGGCCTCGGTGCCAACGGCTTCCCTGGCCTCGGTGCCAACGGCTTCCCTGGCCTCGGTGCCAACGGCTTCCCTGGCCTCGGTGCCAACGCCTTCCCTGGCCGCGGTGCCAACGCCTTCCCTGGCAGAGAGAAATCGACGTGAGAGGTTTAGTGGGACGAAGGTCTAGTCATACTGTGAATGCTCCATGCATTCTCCGGGGTTCATTCAGCCCATGGTTTCTAGATGCTCAGGGTGAGGAGGGGTCAGAGTGTGACCTCTGCCATACATTTGTGCCGTTGTGGGTCTCCGCGCTGTTGCGGGTTCCCGCCCCGTGTCATTGTGTCTCTTTGCCGTTGTGTCCCCGTGCCGTGTTATTGTGTCTCTGTGCCGTTGTGTCCCCGTGCCGTGTTATTGTGTCTCTGTGCCGTTGTGTCCCCGTGCCGTGTTATTGTGTCTCTGCGCCGTTGTGTCCCCGTGCCGTGTCATTGTGTCTCTTCGCCGTTGTGTCCCCGTGCCGTGTCATTGTGTCTCTGCGTCGTTGTGTCCCCGTGCCGTGTAATTGTGTCTCTGTGCCGTTGTGTCCCCGTGCCGTGTCATTGTGTCTCTGCGCCATTGTGTCTCTGTGCCGTTGTGTCCCCGTGCCGTGTCATTGTGTCTCTGTGCCGTTGTGTCCCCGTGCCGTGTCATTGTGTCTCTGCGCCATTGTGTCTCTGTGCCGTTGTGTCCCCGTGCCGTGTCATTGTGTCTCTGTGCCGTTGTGTCCCCGTGCCGTGTCATTGTGTCTCTGTGCCGTTGTGTCCCCGTGCCGTGTCATTGTGTCTCTGTGCCGTTGTGTCCCCGTGCCGTGTCATTGTGTCTCTGTGCCGTTGTGTCCCCGTGCCGTGTCATTGTGTCTCTGCGCTGTTGTTTCCCCGTGCCGTGTCATTGTGTCTCCGCGCCGTTGTGTCCCCGCGCCGTGTCATTGTGTCTCTGCGCCGTTGTGTCCCCGCGCCGTGTCATTGTGTCTCTGCGCCGTTGTGTCTCTGCGCCGTTGTGTCCCCGCGCCGTGTCATTGTGTCTCTGCGCCGTTGTGTCTCTGCGCCGTTGTGTCCCCGTGCCGTGTCATTGTGTCTCTGCCCTTCCTAGATTGCTGGAAGAGTTCGTCAATCACATCGAGGAGCTGAAGTTAATGGATGAGCGCATTCAGAGGAAGGTGGAGAAACTCGAGCATCAATGCCAGAAAGAAGCCAAGGAGTTTGCCAAAAAAGTGCAGGAATTACAGAAAAGCAACCAAGTAAGTGAAAAATCAATGTGAAATAAGTGCAGGTAATGAGAGCAGCACCTCGTGCACCTTCTGGCTCCAGGAGGTCCCTGCGGCCCTGAGCAAGCTGCTAGTGACCAGGAATAGTCCCAAAAAGCAGCTCCCCGTGGCCGTACCCCTCTGACTGGCTACATATCCCCCCGTGTGTGGTGTCTGTGTTGTAATGCTCAGTGAGATGGAGTGTAGGCGTGTAGTGCATTCGTTTCAGAGCGCTCCCTCCGCGTCGTCTTGTGTGTCCTTCTGTCTTGTTGGCTCAATATTGTCGCAGAGCCTCGATCCCTCTGTAACCAGTGTCTGACGTTTCACCGGATCCACCCCGGAATCTTACTGACCGATCCTTACACCCAGGGAATGCGTTTCACAATGTATGTACACCACGTGTACAATGTAAAGATCAAAGCCGCAATCCACTTTACACCCGCCGGCTGCTGCGAGGGCGGTGCGTGGTTACGGGGCGCTCGCTCAGGAATGGGACGCGGTTTCATCCACTGGATCATAAACCTTTAAATAACCGGGAGTGTCTGATGTGGCGACTGAAACATCTGCGCGCAATCCAGGAAGATACACCGTGTGCACATTACCCAGGGGTCTCCTGCCGCCCTGAGCCGGCTTCATAAAGTGCCGCCGAAACCAGCAAATACAATTTACCAAATCACTCCTTAAATTAAAAAAACGACACAATTCGGGCGACGCACGGGGGGGGGCGAACCTGCTTCTGGTGTGATCAGAGGTTGCACGCTGTCACGATTCGGCAGCTCTGTCCCTGCTACAGACACTCTCGCTTTCTTTTCATTGAGTTTTCGTCTCTTCCAGGTCGCCTTCCAACACTTCCAAGAACTGGACGAGCACATCAGCTACGTGGCTACGAAGGTGTGTCACCTGGGAGACCAGCTGGAGGGGGTGAACACGCCGCGCCAACGCGCCGTGGAGGCTCAGAAACTCATGACCTACTTTAACGAGTTTCTGGACGGGAATCTGCAATCTGACGTATTTAACAATTCTGATAAGGTGAGCAGCGAGCCCGGGGGATGGGGGGACTTGATTTAGGGGGGGGTAAATAACGCGGCCCCTGAGCTGCAGGAGGGGGATTTCAGCTCCTTCGCCATTTCTGTAGTCAAAGATTGCATAGAAACACCCTGAAAAGGTGGATAATGTACGTATCTAGGTATCTCCGGGCAGACCGTCTCCTCCTTTTGGACAACCGGATACAGGTTGAATATACAGAAAAATGCAGTATAAAGATGACGACAATGACGCAGCAGAGGACTAAGATGACGACGAATGGGATGATTAAGTGTGCGGATTGCGCTGTCCTCCGGTCCTGCTGCACTTGCCATTCTCTGAGCCGACCAGGAAAACCCACGAAGCTCTGCGAACAATCCCACCAACTGACGTCACAAAGCGCCGAGCCAATCGATTGCCTCTGCTGCGTCGTCGTCGTCGTCATCATCTGTAGACTCCATTTTTGTGTATTTCTTCTCCATTTCTCTACTTTTTCAGTTTTAATGCAGATCATCGCGGGTTAATTTCCACAGACTTACGCGCTGCACGAGGCTTTACTGTAGCCGCGCATTTCGAAAGCTTTTAATGGGGTTTGTGTCCCGAATATAACTCTTCCACATATCTGGGATATTTAGGTCCCCCCCCCCCCCCGAGGTCTTGTGCCCGGCTCGGTACGGTTACCGCGGCGGCCTGGCTGGACGGCCATTGATTGAGTTGTGTATTGGTTTGTTTATGCTTTTGTTTTCTTTCAGATAAAAGAAGCCGCTGACATCATTCAGAAGCTGCACCTGATTGCGCAGGAGCTGCCGTTTGACCGGTAAGTATCTTCTCCTCCCGGTACTGGCCGGTGTCACCGGGCCTTTCATAAACCACTCTCTTGTTTTTTTGCGGATACAGGTTTGCAGAAGTCAAGTCAAAAATCGCAAGTAAGTTTTATTTTCCGTCTTTTCCCCACGTTTTGTTTTGTTTTTTTGACGCGCTGAGGATTTGATTTCACTTTAGGTAAATATCATGATCTGGAGCTTCAGTTAATCCAGGAATTCAAAGCTGCGCAGAGGAGAGGCGAGATTTCCCGCATGAGAGAGCTGGCCGCGGTGCTGCTTCACTTCAAGGTGTGCCACGACGACACATAGAAACATTATTATACAGTGTCAGCACATTGTGCTTCGGATACAGGAGGAACGGTGCACGGGGGGGGGGATTAACCATTACATCACCATGCAGGGAACCCGTCTAGGGGTGTATATATAATCTATATTTGTGATTCCAAACATTGACGGCATTAGCCGTGGATATACATCGAATGGGACGGGCCCTCAGGGACCTACAAATTGACACCTGTTGAGTTGTGTCCCCCCTCCCCCATCAATCCATATTGTTCATTTTGCTTGTTTTTTTCCCTTTTTCAGGGCTATTCCCATTGTGTCGATGTTTATATAACGCAATGTCAAGAGGTAACGTACAGCGTGTTACACATCAGCAAAGCATCATGGGAGTCGATCAGCACTAGGTACCGTCATCTTGTACTTTTGTTTTTTTAGGGCACTTTCATAAAGGGCGATATTTTTGGGAATTCGGCCTCGTTGTGTCAACGCGTTAACAGAGAAGTTGGGGATATTTTCAGCAATCCAGAAATCGTTTTGGCCAAACTTATCCAGAATATTTTTGAAGTGAACATTCAGGTAAGGGGGTGTTCATGCCGCGCACACCCCAATAAATGCCCTTAGTTTCAGCTGATTTGGGGGGAGGTTCTAAACACGCCTGATGTGGTCAGGTAAGGGTTAATCATCCCCGGCGTTTTTGTTGCAGGAGATGCAAGCGATGCTCAGATTGAGATGATTTCTTTCTTTTCAGACGTTTGTTAAAGAGCAGTTGGAGGAATGTAAGAAGTCAGACGCCGAGCAATACCTGAAGAGGCTGTATGATCTGTACACCAGGTGTGCCGTCCTTTTATTGTGACGCCGAGCCGTCCTGGAAGGCTGCTTCATGATCCCCTCCCCCATCATGTGGAAGCGCATTCATCTCTTATAAAACACATTTTCCTTCTTTCTGCGTAACATTAAAATATATCTCGTTTGCTGCCCAACTGTAGAGCCCGCCTGTAAGAGCCCGCCTGTAAGAGCCCGCCTGTAAGAGCCCGCCTGTTAGAGCCCGCCTGTAAGAGCCCGCCTGTTAGATCCGGCCTGTAAGAGCCCGCCTGTTAGAGCCCGCCTGTAAGAGCCCGCCTGTCAGAGCCCGCCTGTAAGAGCCGGCCTGTCAGATCCGGCCTGTCAGATCCGGCCTGTTAGAGCCCGCCTGTCAGAGCCCGCCTGTCAGAGCCCGCCTGTCAGAGCCCGCCTGTCAGAGCCCGCCTGTCAGAGCCCGCCTGTCAGAGCCCGCCTGTCAGAGCCGGCCTGTCAGAGCCCGCCTGTCAGAGCCGGCCTGTCAGAGCCCGCCTGTCAGAGCCCGCCTGTCAGAGCCCGCCTGTCAGAGCCCGCCTGTAAGAGCCCGCCTGTAAGAGCCCGCCTGTCAGAGCCCGCCTGTCAGAGCCCGCCTGTCAGAGCCCGCCTGTCAGAGCCCGCCTGTCAGAGCCCGCCTGTAAGAGCCCGCCTGTCAGAGCCCGCCTGTCAGAGCCCGCCTGTAAGAGCCCGCCTGTAAGATCCGGCCTGTTAGAGCCCGCCTGTTAGAGCCCGCCTGTCAGAGCCCGCCTGTCAGAGCCCGCCTGTCAGAGCCCGCCTGTCAGAGCCCGCCTGTCAGATCCGGCCTGTCAGAGCCCGCCTGTCAGAGCCGGCCTGTCAGAGCCCGCCTGTCAGAGCCGGCCTGTCAGAGCCGGCCTGTCAGAGCCGGCCTGTCAGAGCCCGCCTGTAAGAGCCCGCCTGTAAGAGCCCGCCTGTAAGAGCCCGCCTGTAAGAGCCCGCCTGTAAGAGCCCGCCTGTCAGAGCCCGCCTGTAAGAGCCCGCCTGTCAGAGCCCGCCTGTCAGAGCCCGCCTGTCAGAGCCCGCCTGTCAGAGCCCGCCTGTCAGAGCCGGCCTGTCAGAGCCCGCCTGTCAGAGCCCGCCTGTAAGAGCCCGCCTGTTAGATCCGGCCTGTAAGAGCCCGCCTGTAAGAGCCCGCCTGTTAGATCCGGCCTGTTAGAGCCCGCCTGTCAGAGCCCGCCTGTCAGAGCCCGCCTGTCAGAGCCCGCCTGTAAGAGCCCGCCTGTAAGATCCGGCCTGTTAGAGCCCGCCTGTTAGAGCCCGCCTGTCAGAGCCCGCCTGTCAGAGCCCGCCTGTCAGAGCCCGCCTGTCAGAGCCGGCCTGTCAGATCCGGCCTGTCAGAGCCCGCCTGTCAGAGCCCGCCTGTCAGAGCCCGCCTGTCAGAGCCCGCCTGTCAGAGCCCGCCTGTCAGAGCCCGCCTGTCAGAGCCCGCCTGTCAGAGCCCGCCTGTCAGAGCCCGCCTGTAAGAGCCCGCCTGTAAGATCCGGCCTGTTAGAGCCCGCCTGTCAGAGCCCGCCTGTCAGATCCGGCCTGTCAGAGCCCGCCTGTCAGAGCCCGCCTGTCAGAGCCGGCCTGTCAGAGCCCGCCTGTCAGAGCCCGCCTGTCAGAGCCCGCCTGTAAGAGCCCGCCTGTAAGAGCCCGCCTGTAAGAGCCCGCCTGTAAGAGCCCGCCTGTAAGAGCCCGCCTGTAAGAGCCCGCCTGTCAGAGCCCGCCTGTAAGAGCCCGCCTGTCAGAGCCCGCCTGTCAGAGCCCGCCTGTCAGAGCCGGCCTGTCAGAGCCGGCCTGTCAGAGCCCGCCTGTCAGAGCCCGCCTGTAAGAGCCCGCCTGTTAGATCCGGCCTGTAAGAGCCCGCCTGTAAGAGCCCGCCTGTTAGATCCGGCCTGTTAGAGCCCGCCTGTCAGAGCCCGCCTGTCAGAGCCCGCCTGTCAGAGCCCGCCTGTCAGAGCCCGCCTGTCAGAGCCGGCCTGTCAGATCCGGCCTGTCAGAGCCCGCCTGTCAGAGCCGGCCTGTCAGAGCCGGCCTGTCAGAGCCCGCCTGTCAGAGCCCGCCTGTCAGAGCCCGCCTGTCAGAGCCCGCCTGTAAGAGCCCGCCTGTCAGAGCCCGCCTGTCAGAGCCCGCCTGTAAGAGCCCGCCTGTAAGATCCGGCCTGTTAGAGCCCGCCTGTTAGAGCCCGCCTGTCAGAGCCCGCCTGTCAGAGCCCGCCTGTCAGAGCCCGCCTGTCAGAGCCCGCCTGTCAGATCCCGCCTGTCAGAGCCCGCCTGTCAGAGCCGGCCTGTCAGAGCCGGCCTGTCAGAGCCGGCCTGTCAGAGCCGGCCTGTCAGAGCCGGCCTGTCAGAGCCGGCCTGTCAGAGCCGGCCTGTCAGAGCCCGCCTGTCAGAGCCCGCCTGTCAGAGCCCGCCTGTCAGAGCCCGCCTGTAAGAGCCCGCCTGTAAGAGCCCGCCTGTAAGAGCCCGCCTGTCAGAGCCCGCCTGTAAGAGCCCGCCTGTAAGAGCCCGCCTGTCAGAGCCCGCCTGTCAGAGCCCGCCTGTCAGAGCCCGCCTGTCAGAGCCCGCCTGTCAGAGCCCGCCTGTAAGAGCCCGCCTGTAACACGCTTATGCAGTTGTGCTGGTCTCGCACATTGAATAGTTGTTACATACCTCAAAGTATCCGTGTCCTCTCGGCCCCCGGTGGCCCCTCCTCTGCGCGGTCAATGGGAATCCTCATACAATCCATGTGCCCGGCTCTGCCTCGTCTCGTTATTATGATGTAATACTTGTGTCTTTCACCCAGGACCACCGCTCTGTCCTCCAAACTGACAGAGTTCAACCTGGGGACAGATAAGCAGACCTTCCTGAGCAAACTGATAAAGTCCATCTTCATCCAATACCTGGAAAACTACATCGACGTGGAGACGGCGTATCTGAGGAGTCGCAGTGCAGCGATACTACAGCGTTACTACGACTCCAAGAACCACCAGAAGAGATCCATGGGCAGCGGGGGGTCTGTATCTCTATGCCTGACCATTCCCTCCCGGCAATCGGGGTGCGCAGGGGGGGTCTGTATCTCTATGCCCAGCCATTCCCTCCCGGCAATCAATCGGGGTGCGCTGTCAGTGGGGGGGGGGGTTGTATCTTAATGTCCAGTCATTCCCTCCTGGGTTTTGGGGAATTGGGGTGCTTTGGCAGTGCCGGGGTGTCGGCTGGAGATGTCCTGTCCTTTGTTTCATGGTATCGGGGAATATTCTGTGTTTTGGGGGGACATGGCTTGGGGTACGTCCAGTAAGTGAGCTTCCTTTTATGCAGCTGCAGACCGGTCCGAGCAGCCAGGGAGAGAATTCCCTTAAACAGACCCAACTGTGCCGTTATTTGGCGACCTGGACTTTGACCTGCTAGCCCTGCCCCTATCTGCCTTGGTCACGCCCACTGCATGCCCCACCCCCAATCAGGACCATGTGACCGGCTCACTCCAGCCCTTAACCTCACTGGCGGTCCATGTATTTTACATTCTCTAGTCTAAAAGCTCTCTAGCGGCATCCTGAGTGCGGCTCGGGGGTTAAATTCCTGTGTTGGAAGCGGTAACCCCGAGCAACACTCAGGATGCTGCTGGATACATCACCTGTCCCTGCGCTCCCTCGATGTTCCCCGCATCCTCCTCCGGCGACCTCCTTACTTCCTGGTTCAATCCTCGCGAGAAGGAATCCAGCAAGTAAAACACTGCGATCGCCGGAGGAGACTGGATCAGCGAGGGAGCGCACGGAGAGGTGATGTATCCAGCCCGAGGGTGTCTCAGGGTTACCGCTCTCAGCAGTGAAATTTAACTCCCTAAAAAAAACCAACAAATAATGAGAATTCATTCTCCAAACACGGCAGGATTCAAGACCTGAAAGAGAGAATCCGGCAGAAAACAAACCTGTCGCTGGGTCCGAGCATTGAGACGCACGGTGAAACCTTCCTGGCCCAAGAGGTGGTGGTGAACCTGCTCCAAGAAACCAAGCAGGCTTTCGAGAGATGCCACAAAGTAAGTGTGTGTGTGTGTGTGTGGGGGGGGGGGGGCGCCGCCCAGCTTCTGTGTGTGTGTTGCTGTTGTTGTTTTTCCAGATGCTGTGTGTGACTATCACTTTATGATCCAGTTTGTGCCTCAGATACTGCATGGGGTCTGTTGTTTTTTATTTTAGCTTTCAGATCTGTCGGATCTCCCAAAGAACGCCTACAGGATCTTTTTAATTCTGGTGGATTATTTGTGCGTTGAGCACATTGATTACGCGCTGGAGATCGGCCTCGCAGGTAGGAGTCTCCGCTGTAATATGTGTCTTGTTCCTCCTTCCTGTGTGTTGACACCTATTGCTTCCCTTGTGGTGGGAGGGAGAGAATTCTGGGACGGAACCGTGAAACATGTGACAATTCTTCTAACAATGTTACGATACACACGTGCAGCATGAACAGAGATCCCGGTCTGTATGACCTAAACTCAGTGCACACAGTGTCACGGTGTCTCGCTCGGCGACCAACCAGACGGCATTTTCTAGAATAAACCAGCATGGGCTGAAATCCAGCGGTGACACCGGCTCACATTTACATCAGGCTCAGAGTCGGGGGGGGGGGGGTTCTTTCATTGCTCCTCCGGGTTGGCGCTGGCGGAGCCCGGCCGCCTGGTTCCGTTAGGGTAATTTTGGTGCCGGCGTCAGGTCTCCCAGACCTTCTCATATAATGTCGATTTAGACTCGTTATCCTGAATTCATTTAAATTCCAGTAGAATAAATTCCTGTGTTTTGTGTTTTCGAGCGATTCCTTCTCCGGATTCCAAGAACGCCAGCCTGTATTTCTTTGACGTTGTGCATCAAGCGAATACAATCTTCCATCTATTCGACAAGCAATTCAACGATCATCTCATGCCGTTAATCAGGTGAGGCCGCGGTTATGTAACATGGTTCTGGTGAGGCCGCGGTTATATAATGCCGTTAATCAGGTGAGGCTGCGGTTATGTAACGTGGTTCTGGTGAGGCTGCGGTTCTATAATGCGGTGATTCTGGTGAGGCTGCGGTTATATAATGCGGTGGTTCTGGTGAGGCTGCGGTTATATAATGCGGTGGTTCTGGTGAGGCTGCGGTTATATAATGCAGTGATTCTGGTGAGGCTGCGGTTATATAATGCGGTGATTCTGAGGCCGCTGTTATATAATGCGGTGATTCTGAGGCCGCTGTTATATAATGCGGTGATTCTGAGGCCGCTGTTATATAATGCGGTGATTCTGTGGCCGCTGTTATATAATGCGGTGATTCTGGTGAGGCCGCGGTTATATAATGCGGTGATTCTGGTGAGGCCGCGGTTATATAATGCGGTGATTCTGGTGAGGCCGCGGTTATATAATGCGGTGATTCTGGTGAGGCCGCGGTTATATAATGCCGTTAATCAGGTGAGGCCGCCGTTATGTAACGTGGTTCTGGTGAGGCAGCGGTTATATAATGCGGTGGTTCTGGTGAGGCAGCGGTTATATAATGCGGTGGTTCTGGTGAGGCAGCGGTTATATAATGCGGTGATTCTGGTGAGGCCGCGGTTATATAATGCGGTGATTCTGGTGAGGCCGCGGTTATATAATGCGGTGATGGTGAGGCCGCGGTTATATAATGCGGTGATTCTGGTGAGGCCGCGGTTATATAATGCGGTGATTCTGAGGCTGCGGTTATATAATGCGGTGATTCTGGTGAGGCCGGTTATATAATGCAGTGATTCTGGTGAGGCCGCAGTTATATAATGCAGTGATTCTGGTTAGGCCGCGGTTATAACATGTAGAGGATGTGTGGAGTTTGTGCTTTGTGTTCATGGTGTTAGTGAGTCCTTGGATACAATGTAGCGTTGTGTTATTGTCTGGAGGTAACTCTGCCGTGTGAATTCATGCAGCTCCTCTCCAAAGCTGACAGAGTGTCTGCAGAAAAAGAAGGATCTCATCGAGCAGATGGAGGTGAAGCTGGACACCGGCATCGACAGGTGAGGGCAACACTTTTCATCCATAAACCTGTATGACTGTTATTTCCCTCAGTGTAGCTTTACCAGCTGGAGGAAATGTGGATTTCTTGTTGTGCCTGTGCGAGCAATCTGCGCCTGTCTGTTCTCGTGGCTTATTGTGTCGCTGTGTATATATATATATATATATATCGAGTATAGCCGTCTGTAGTGATACCTTTTTTATTGGACTAACGTTACATTTAAAATAACAAGCTTTCCAGAGTGTAACCTCTCGTCCTCAGGTCTGGAAGCTACAGCTGAACACTCCCCAAAGCTTGTATTTTAATTTTGGCATCTGTTCTACACGGCCTACCTAATAAATATATATATATACACTTGGATTTCTTGTGACCTCTGATGTTCCAGCTGAATGAATGTTTGTCCCATCAGTCTCTGCCATGGGATGCGTCGTCTTCTAAAACCTCCTGTGATGTTAAATCCTCCGCACGCCCCCTTATATAGTGTGTGTGTGTTTATTTCCCGTAACGATACTTACTTCAAACGATTTGGAAATCGCTTAATTTTTTTGTGTCCGAACCTTTAAAGCCGCCATTAAGAGCGAATGAAAGATGCAGCGAGAATGTTGTAGTTGGTGTTAACGGGTTTCTGAAAGGGTTAAATGGTCAGAATTAAAGTGCTTTTTAGTAAAATGAATCGGGTTTTAGGGGCAGTCGCCCTGTAAACGTTATAGACTGAAGTGGTTCCCGGAGTTTCCCTCTGACGTTTCTGCTGTATTTTATAAATGTTTTCACACGGGATTTTTATTTTAAATCTTTTAATTTATGATATTTAAGTTTCACAAATCTACATATATATATATATCTCTATACTGTGTGTATGACTTGGTTCCAGCCAGTTCCCTTGTTTCTGGGCATCCTTTTCCTGCGCCGCCCTTAATGTTTTGTTTGTAAATACGATTCCTCTTTATTTCTGGGGGGGTTGTTAATTCTGTCTTTATTTCTGGGGGGGTTGTTAATTCTGTCTTTATTTCTGGGGGGGGTGTTAATTCTGTCTTTATTTCTGGGGGGGTTGTTAATTCTGTCTTTATTTCTGGGGGGTTGTTAATTCTGTCTTTATTTCTGGGGGGGTTGTTAATTCTGTCTTTATTTCTGGGGGGGTTGTTAATTCTGTCTTTATTTCTGGGGGGGTTGTTAATTCTGTCTTTATTTCTGGGGGGGTTGTTAATTCTGTCTTTATTTCTGGGGGGTTGTTAATTCTCTTTATTTCTGGGGGGGTTGTTAATTCTGTCTTTATTTCTGGGGGGTTGTTAATTCTGTCTTTCTGGGGGGTTGTTAATTCTGTCTTTCTGGGGGGTTGTTAATTCTGTCTTTCTGGGGGGGTTGTTAATTCTGTCTTTCTGGGGGGTTGTTAATTCTGTCTTTATTTCGGGGGGGTTGTTAATTCTGTCTTTATTTCGGGGGGGTTGTTAATTCTGTCTTTATTTCGGGGGGGGTTGTTAATTCTGTCGTCTTATTTACTTGCGAAGTATTTTACCAGGAAGGATACATTGAGATTTCTCTCGTTTTCAAGTATGTCCTGGGTTCAAGAACATTGAAGTGTTACATTTACAGAAATACAAAGTAATAAAATGCAAAATATTAAAAACACAAATATACAGATTAACATAAAATAAATATGTAGGAAATAGTCACTGTGTTACATGTTTACAGGTGCATTCTGTATATAGTCACTGTGTTACATGTTTACAGGTGCATTCTGTATATAGTCACTATGTTACATGTTTACAGGTGCATTCTGTATATAGTCACTGTGTTACATGTTTACAGGTGCATTCTGTATATAGTCACTGTGTTACATGTTACAGGTGCATTCTGTATATAGTCACTGTGTTACATGTTACAGGTGCATTCTGTATATAGTCACTGTGTTACATGTTTACAGGTGCATTCTGTATATAGTCACTGTGTTACATGTTTACAGGAGCATTCTGTATATAGTCACCGTGTTACATGTTTACAGGTGCATTCTGTATATAGTCACTGTGTTACATGTTTACAGGTGCATTCTGTATATAGTCACCGTGTTACATGTTTACAGGTACATTCTGTATATAGTCACTGTGTTACATGTTTACAGGCGCATTCTGTATATAGTCACTATGTTACATGTTTACAGGCGCATTCTGTATATAGTCACTGTGTTGCATGTTTACAGGTGCATTCTGTATATAGTCACTGTGTTACTTGTTTACAGGTGCATTCTGTACATAGTCACTGTGTTACATGTTTACAGGTGCATTCTGTATATAGTCACTGTGTTACATGTTTACAGGCGCATTCTGTATATAGTCACCGTGTTACATGTTTACAGGTGCATTCTGTATATAGTCACTGTGTTACATGTTTACAGGTGCATTCTGTATATAGTCACCGTGTTACATGTTTACAGGTACATTCTGTATATAGTCACTGTGTTACATGTTACAGGCGCATTCTGTATATAGTCACTATGTTACATGTTTACAGGCGCATTCTGTATATAGTCACTGTTGCATGTTTACAGGTGCATTCTGTATATAGTCACTGTGTTACTTGTTTACAGGTGCATTCTGTACATAGTCACTGTGTTACATGTTTACAGGTGCATTCTGTATATAGTCACTGTGTTACATGTAGGGATGCACCGATACCACTTTTTTAAGACCGAGTACGAGTACCGATACTTTTTAAAAGTACTCACCGATACCGAGTACCGATACTTTTATTTAATGTCATGTGACGCTTTCCAATAGGAACAGACCTCATAAAAATTTATATGAGATTGACCGCAGCTCACATGGATTTGCCCCCAGCTCACATGGGTTTGCCCCCAGGTCACATGGGTCTGCCCCAGCTCACATGGGTCTGCCCCAGCTCACATGGGTTTGCCCCCAGGTCACATGGATTTGCCCCAGGTCTCATGGATTTACCCCCAGGTCTCATGGATTGGCCCTCAGGTCTCATGGATTGGCCCTCAGGTCTCATGGATTTGCCCCCAGGTCTCATGGATTTGCCCCCAGGTCTCATGGATTTGCCCCCAGGTCTCATGGATTTGCCCCCAGGTCTCATGGATTTGCCCCCAGGTCTCATGGATTTGCCCGCAGCTCGAACGCTGGGGAAGCTGGCCGTGTGCATGTAAAGCACGCGGCCAGCGTTCCCTCCGGCGCGCCAAATACTCACCCTTCCTGAAGTTCCGGTCTCTGGGCAGTGATGCGGTCACGTGGCCGCCGGGCGCATCTGTGACGCTGCCTCCAGCCGAGAGGCCGCGTCACAGGAGCGCCCGGCGGCCACGTGACCGCATCACTGCCCAGAGACCGGAACTTCAGGAAGGGTGAGTATTTGGCGCGCCGAAGGGAACGCTGGCCGCGTGCTTTTCATGCACGCGGCCAGCTTCCCCAGCCCCGCGGATACCGGCAAGCCGTCCCAGCGCCGGCTTCCGGTATCGGCGGGATGTATCGGGCCGTTTGCACGAGTAACAAGTACTCGTGCAAACGGCAATATCGGCCCCGATACCGATACTAGTATCGGTATCGGTGCATCCCTAGTTACATGTTTACAGGTGCATTCTGTATATAGTCACTGTGTTACACGTTTACAGGCGCATTCTGTATATAGTCACTGTGTTACATGTTTACAGGCGCATTCTGTATATAGTCACTGTGTTACATGTTTACAGGTGCATTCTGTATATAGTCACTGTGTTACATGTTTACAGGTGCATTCTGTATATAGTCATTGTGTTGCATGTTTACAGGTGCATTCTGTATATAGTCACGGTTACATGTTTACAGGCGCATTCTGTATATAGTCATTGTGTTACATGTTACAGGTGCATTCTGTATATAGTCATTGTGTTACATGTTACAGGTGCATTCTGTATATAGTCATTATGTTACATGTTTACAGGTGCATTCTGTGTATAGTCACTGTGTTACATGTTTACAGGTGCATTCTGTGTATAGTCACTGTGTTACATGTTTACAGGTGCATTCTGTATATAGTCACTGTGTTACATGTTTACAGGTGCATTCTGTATATAGTCACTGTGTTACATGTTTACAGGTGCATTCTGTATATAGTCACTGTGTTACATGTTTACAGGTGCATTCTGTATATAGTCACTATGTTACATGTTTACAGGTGCATTCTGTATATAGTCACTGTGTTACATGTTTACAGGTGCATTCTGTATATAGTCACTGTGTTACATGTTTACAGGCGCATTCTGTATATAGTCACCGTGTTACATGTTTACAGGTGCATTCTGTATTGAGGTATGTTAGTAAGGAGCTCTTGAGCGACTTTAGACTGGGGGAAGATTTGATGGTGTCTGGGAGGTTATTCCATAATTGTGGTGCTCTGTAGGAAAATGAGGACCGAGCCACTGTCTTTTTGTATTGTGGTATTGCAAGTAAGGTGCTGGTCCTGGATCGGAGGTTATAGGATGAGGGAACTGCTGAGGGAAGCAGCCTATTCAGGTAGGGTGGCAGCTTCCCAGAAAAGATCTTAAACACCAGGCTGGAAAGGTGAAGGGTGTGTCTGGATTCCAGCGACGGCCAGTTTAGCTCTTTTAACTAGGGATGTGCGTTTCGGGTTTCGGAATTTCGGAATTTTCACGAAATTTCCCGATTCGTGTTTTCGGATGCGGCCGAATGTCCGAAAAATTTTAGATCCGAAAATGGCAGATCCGACAAGTTTTCCGAGCCGAAACGAAATATTTTCGGAATTTTCGAATGGACTTGAAATGTGTCAAATCGAAATTTATTGCTTTGAAACGAGGAGAACAGACGTTCCGAAAAAACGAAAATTTCGCGAAGTTACGAAAAGTCGATACAAAAAACGAGCTAAGTGACACGAAAATACGAAAAACGGTCGATATTCCGAAAACATGTACAATTCCGAAAAACGAAAATTTCCGAAATTACGAAAAGTCGATACAAAAAACGAGCAAAGTGACACGAAAATACGAAAAATGGTCGATATTCCGAAAAAAATATGTACACGAAAAACTAGTCGAACCGAATCGAAACAGAAATCGGTCGAAACGAGCCGAATCGAAAAGTTGAAAAATCCGAAAAATCGAACCGAAAAAAAATCGGTGCACAAGCCTACTATTAACATGTCACAATGGTGGGTCATGTAGTTACATTGTAGCACAAAGCGGCAGAATGTGTTATACAATGTAGTAAGTTTATGAAGGTGTGTTTGCGGGGCGGCTGCATACACTACATCTCCGTAATCAATAGCTGGCATAAGCATTTGTTGTACAATCTGCTTTCTTACCGCGGGACTCAGGCAGGATTTGTTTCTGTACAGGGCACCTAGTTTGGGGTAAAGTTTAGATGAGAGTTTTTCGATGTGGGGCCAAAGGATAGATTTGGGTCCAGCCACATACCTAGATATTTCAGAGAAGTGACTGTGGTCAGCGTGCGGGGTCATCTGCGTACATGTGTACAGTTGAGGCTTTGCAGATCTTAGGTAGATCATTTATGAATATTGATTTCTGCGGGGGGGGTGTTAATTCCACCTTGATTTCTGCGGGGGGGGTGTTAATTCCATCTTGATTTCTGTGGGGGGGGTGTTAATTCCGTCTTGATTTCTGCGGGGGGGTGTTAATTCCATCTTGATTTCTGCGGGGGGGGTGTTAATTCCATCTTGATTTCTGCGGGGGGGGTGTTAATTCTGTCTTGATTTCTGAGGGGGGGGTGTTCTGTCTTGATTTCTGCGGGGGGGTGTTAATTCCATCCTAATTTCTGCGGGGGGGGTGTTAATTCTGTCTTGATTTCTGAGGGGGGGGTGTTCTGTCTTGATTTCTGCGGGGGGGTGTTAATTCCATCCTGATTTCTGCGGGGGGGGTGTTAATTCTGTCTTGATTTCTGAGGGGGGGGTGTTCTGTCTTGATTTCTGCGGGGGGGTGTTAATTCCATCCTAATTTCTGCGGGGGGGGTGTTAATTCTGTCTTGATTTCTGAGGGGGGGGGTGTTCTGTCTTGATTTCTGCGGGGGCGGGTGTTAATTCCATCTTGATTTCTGCGGGGGGGGGGTGTTAATTCTGTCTTGATTTCTGAGGGGGGGGGGGGTGTTCTGTCTTGATTTCTGCCGGGTAGGGGTTGTTGTTAATTCTGTGCCCGTTTCTCAGGACATTAAATTGTATGACGGGGCAGATGAAGCAGATCTTAACGACAGAGCAAAAAAAGACAGATTTTAAACCCGAAGATGAAAACAATGTGTTGATTCAATACACAACTGTGAGTATGTACTGTATGAGTAAGGAGTGACACCATTGCGTTGTGTTGCAGCTTGTTTTACGGTAACGCCGGCTCCTTTTGTTCCTCAGGCTTGCGTCAAAGTTTGCCTTTATGTCCGGAAACAAGTGGAGAAGATTCGGAGTTCCATGGACGGGAAGAACGTGGACACGGTGCTGATGGAGCTGGGCGTGCGCTTCCACCGTCTCATATACGAACATTTGCAGCAATTTTCCTACAGCTCCATGGGAGGAATGCTGGCGATCTGCGATGTGGCCGAATACAGGAAATGTGCCAAGGACTTCAAGGTACGTCTCCCCCCCCCCCCCCCCCCCCCCTGCTGCAGACTCCATCATTTGTTCCCATCACTGAAACTGGTCACACTGTAATCCTGGAGCCCGAGGCGACGTGTTGACATGAGAATAAGGTGCACAATACGGGAGGTTTCTGTCGCTCCTGAAGGTGATTTTTCTGTTTGTAAAATTGTTTACAGCAAGTTTTATTTTACGCCAACATAGTCTGCAGCGCAGTACAAGGGTTACACTAAATTCAGGTTATAGACCTAAGAGCTTACAATCTGATGGGAGGTTCCCGTTCTTTATGTTCTTGGGAGAATAACTCGTGACTTCTAAACCCTTGTTATTCTCATTTTCCTGCTGAAAGCAGATCCTGACGGGTCACACGGGGTATTAATATCCTTTATATAGCGCCACAAATTCCGCAGCACGTTACAATTTACCGTTGTTACCGTTTCACTCCGTCAGTGACGTTTCTGTTGCACCCTGTGGTTATACCTGAGCTTTGCTGAGCGATGATGAGCCGCCACGTTCCAGGGATTGTTGTTTTTTTTTTTTCTCCTCTTGAAATTCTGATTTCGGCTTCTTTCTGTGCTTTTCAGATCGCGCTGGTGTTGCAGCTGTTTGACACCCTGCATTCCCTCTGCAACCTTTTGGTGGTGGCCCCAGACAATCTGAAGCAGGTTTGCTCGGGTGAGCAGCTTGCCAACCTGGATAAGAACATCTTGCATTCCTTCGTACAACTGCGGGCTGACTATAGGTCCTCACGCCTCGCCCGGCACTTCAGCTGAGCAGGATCTGCCCGAGGATCCACGTGGTTTGACCTTGCGCCAATCCTCAGGTGGAGAGAAGGCAGGGGGGGGGCTTACAATGTCCATAAAAGGCACAGGCTCATCTATTACTTACTGGGCTCTGTCTACGTAGCAGCCCAAAGCCAATTTAACAAGCCTCCTCATCCTGCTGTCCCGGCCACAGGAAGCGGAAGCTCCTTAACTCCTTCAATACTCTCTGTTTGGGAGGTGGACGCTGGTTTATCAGTTTGTGTGACGTTAATGCCGATGCTGCGGTCCTCTCCGATGCTGCGGTCCTCTCCGATGCTGCGGTCCTCTCCGATGCTGCGGTCCTTTCCATTGTCGGAGCAGAGGAATTCCACGGCTTCACGTCGGCTTTGACCTATAAAGTAGCATTGTTGCTTTTATACACGAGCTTGTTTTTATTGTAGTTTGTGAGGGGCAGACGCGGAGCGAGTCGGACGTGTTGTCTTTGTAAATGTTTTCCTTTCTCTAATACAGACGACGCTTTACCGGATACCTGCCGCTAATGACACACAGGCCTTGGCTTTCCGTTGCGGCCTTGTCCGCCGGCCGCCTCCCCGCACCTCTCTAATTTATTTGTACAGGTGATTTTAGCGAAACTAGTTCACACAGAGTTTATTAGGTTTATTGTGGATTTAATACACTGCGTTCACTTCTGACATGACGTCCCGTACAATGTGTAAATCCACAAGCCCCTACACTGACGGCTCCCTGCGACGGCTCCCATGCTCCTTTGCAGTTGTAATCTGAAATTTAATTGTAATTTATACCTTTTGCCGCCCCTTAATATATATTTATATATATCCCCTGGAGCTGCACCCCTCCCCCCCCCGTGTTCAATCTCTATATACATATATTTATATTTATATTCCCTGAAGCCACCGTGCTGTGTGTGTATATATATATAATTTTTTTTCCCTGCAGCCGCCGTGCTCTATCGATAGAGCACGGCGGCTCCAGGGAATATATATATGTATATTAGGGCTGCAACTAACGATTATTCTCATAATCGATTAGTTGGCCGATTTATTATCTTGATTAATCGATTCATCAGATAAAAGAAAAGGAAAAAAATTTAACTTAAAAGGAATTTTATGTAAAAAAAATAAAATAACCACAAGACCTCCCCTTTTTTTCATAAGCAATTTGCAACTTTCGTACGTTCATATGCAAATTGCGTATCTTGCGTACTTTTCACACAACGTATGCGAGCGCTTGGTCAGAGGGATGGGTTGATGCTGCGAGTGCTTGGTCAGAGGGATGGGTTGATGCTGCGACCGCTTGGTCAGAGGGATGGGTTGATGCTGCGACCGCTTGGTCAGAGGGATGGGTTGATGCTGCGACCGCTTGGTCAGAGGGATGGGTTGATGCTGCGAGCGCTTGGTCAGAGGGATGGGTTGATGCTGCGAGCGCTTGGTCAGAGGGATGGGTTGATGCTGCGAGCGCTTGGTCAGAGGGATGGGTTGATGCTGCAAGTGCTTGGTCAGAGGGATGAGTTGATGCTGCGACCGCTTGGTCAGAGGGATGGTTTGATGCTGCTGCAAGTGCTTGGTCAGAGGGATGGGTTGATGCGACCGCTTGGTCAGAGGGAGGGGTTGATGCCGCGAGCGCTTGGTCAGAGGGATGGGTTGATGCTGCGAGCGCTTGGTCAGAGGGATGGGTTGATGCTGAATGCGCAGCTTAAGCCCATTTTGCTTTCTCAAATGAACACGGCTACAAGCACTTGGTCATAGATGATGATGTCAGCATGAAATCGGGGTTAATGAGTTAGTGGTCAGGGGGCGTAGAGTGTCCCTTTTAAATAATTGTGGTGGGAGGAGGGACTGGAGGTGGAAGGGAGTGACTTTGCTCAAGTGACTTGACCTGAGTGTGAGAGGGAGTGGGTATGGACAAAAAGACAGGATATGAGTGTGGGAGTGAGTTTGGGAAAAGGGACCAGACCAATGGGACGGAATGGCAGTTCCCGACCAAAGAGGGTGTGGCAGGGAGGGTGGGGTGGTGGCACAGGCTCCAGCTTCAAGTAAGGATAAAACACAGGCATACAGCTCCTTCACCCAGTGACAGTATCCTATTGTTTGTGTTTAATGTTCTGCTACTGTTGTAAATGGAATAAAAACAAACTGGTTGCATCTGACATAAACCTAGAACTAAATCCTAGCGAGTAAAGCAGCGGCGCCTCTTCTCCAATCAGCTCTGAAGCTGAGCGTTATTTACGTTTAACTCACTCTGACTCTAAACAGTGTGAGCTGCACACAGGACCATTAATCAACACCCATTAACCCATAATGGAAATAGTTGACAACTATTTTAATCAAATAGTTTTTTCAGCCCTAATGTATATAAAGATTGAGCACGGGGGGGGGCAGCTCCAGGGAAAATATATATATATATTTCTCCTTGAATAACAAGAAGAAACAAAGTGTCAACCGGTAGTTAAAATATAACTTTTTTATGACACTGATAAAAACCAAAGGAACAAAACATAAATATAACATTGTGATAGAAACACACATAACCAAATAAAAACAAAATCCCCACAAAAATGTGATCCTTCAACTTGGTACGACCATTGGTTCAGTAAAGCTTTGCTTAAATATATATTAATGCAGATAGCGAAGGAAACAAAACAATTGTTGAGAACCAGCGGGACAATAACATCAATTGCAGGGAACAGACCCCAATATCTGGGTCAAACCTTGCATAGAGCCCACAATTATATCAATTTGTGATGCAGTCCTGTGAGGGAATCAATAAAAATTAACACAGCGCCCATGGCACATCCACATCACAACATCCTCCGAGTACTGCATTTTGGACTAAAATAATCAAGGATAAATTGCCATAAACTGTCCCAGTCTCAAGAGAACGCACCCGACACGCGTTTCGCCAGTAGCGGCTCGTCAGGAGTGCTAAGCTTTTATTGATTCCCTCACGGGACTGCATCACTAATTGATATAATTGTGGGCTCTAATCTGGGTCAAACCTTGCAATCGGGGTCTGTTCCATGCAATTGATGTTATTGTCCCGCTGGTTCTCAACAATTGTTTTGTTTCCTTCGCTATCTGCATTAATATATATTTAAGCAAAGCTTTACTGAACCAATGGTCGTTGGTAAATTTGTGGCACTTTAGACCATTGAGATATATATACAGGTACCAAGTTGAAGGATCACATTTTTTGTGGTGATTTTGTTTTTATTTGGTTATGTGTGTTTCTATTTATGTTTTGTTCCTTTGGTTTTTATCATTGTCATAAATGTTATATTTTAACTACCGGTTGACACTTTGTTTCTTCTTGTTATTCAAGGAGATTCTTCTGTATTATTCAAGTTGGGGTAGACCCTTTACTGTCCACAGATCATCTGTTTCTATCCAATCTTTGGTTTTCTAGTTTGACACAAGTTACGCATTACATTTTTTTTCCTGGAGTCCCCAACCCCCCCGTGCTCCATCTTTTATATATAATTACTCTGATGAAAGTGCTTTATGCCAAACAAATAGAATAATCACGTTGTCAGTGAGATGCTCGGCGCTCCTGTTGCTGCTGCCGTACCACGCGGCCCCCTGCTCATCAGAGCCTGTGCGGAGTGAGGGTCAGTGCCCCCCATTAGATGATGCGGGGGGGCTTCCTCTGCGACAGAATACAAGTACCTAACGTGTAAAGTCACACATTCTTCGTTCTCGTAGCACAAAGTTCACTTTTAAAGGATTGTTAACGTGGAAGACTCTCATTTCTTGTATCTTTTAAGTCGCTAAATCCCAACATGCAGACTTTTCACGGCGTCCGTCATTCCTTTAATTCGTCACCTCTGAGATGTGGAGAAATTGGCTTCTTACCGTCCCGGGCGAGCTCTGTCTCGCACCCCCCCCCCCCCCTTACCAATGGAGCTTCTGAGTGTGACGCCGCTGGCTTCCAGGAGGTCCCGGCAATTCTCTGCAATGTGCAGGACGGCCGTGCGAGACATGTTCCTTTATCCCCCCCCCCTCCATAGCTGTGGAAAGGCTGCGCACACCGGACCTGAGCAATGAGGGATGAAATACACATCATGTCGGGGGTTTTGTTTATTTTGACTCCGTATTCGTCTAATTGAGGAGATTTCAGTGAAAGTGAGGCGAGACGCGGTGCAGGGAGTTGTGGCGCAGCAAGGCAAGACGCGGTGTAGGGAGTTGTGGCGCAGCGAGGCGAGACGCGGTGCAGGGAGTTGTGGCGCAGCGAGGCAAGACGCGGTGCAGGGAGTTGTGGCGCAGCGAGGCGAGACGCGGCGCAGGGAGTTGTGGCGCAGCGAGGCGAGACGCGGCGCAGGGAGTTGTGGCGCAGCGAGGCAAGACGCGGCGCAGGGAGTTGTGGCGCAGCGAGGCAAGACGCGGCGCAGGGAGTTGTGGCGCAGCGAGGCAAGACGCGGCGCAGGGAGTTGTGGCGCAGCGAGGCAAGACGCGGCGCAGGGAGTTGTGGCGCAGCGAGGCAAGACGCGGCGCAGGGAGTTGTGGCGCAGCGAGGCAAGACGCGGCGCAGGGAGTTGTGGCGCAGCGAGGCAAGACGCGGCGCAGGGAGTTGTGGCGCAGCGAGGCAAGACGCGGCGCAGGGAGTTGTGGCGCAGCGAGGCAAGACGCGGCGCAGGGAGTTGTGGCGGCAGCGAGGCAAGACGCGGCGCAGGGAGTTGTGGCGCAGCGAGGCAAGACGCGGCGCAGGGAGTTGTGGCGCAGCGAGGCAAGACGCGGCGCAGGGAGTCGTGGCGCAGCGAGGCAAGACGCGGCGCAGGGAGTCGTGGCGCAGCGAGGCAAGACGCGGCGCAGGGAGTCGTGGCGCAGCGAGGCAAGACGCGGCGCAGGGAGTCGTGGCGCAGCGAGGCAAGACGCGGCGCAGGGAGTCAAGACGCGGCGCAGGGAGTTGTGGCGCAGCGAGGCAAGACGCGGCGCAGGGAGTTGTGGAGCCTCACGCAGGGAGCGACTCACAGCTTTCAATTAAAGGAGACAATGTCTTCAGAATCTTTTTGACGCGGAATGAGGTTATGACGCTCTTATTTCTGCTGCTCCAAGTGTCAATGTCCCTCCCCGCCTTAAGGAGACATTCTAGGCCCCACCGGCTGCCATGGCCAGACTCTGCCCCCTCTGGGCAGCGTTAGAGAGCACCTTGTACCTTGTCAATCCGCACATGGTGCCGCACTCGGCACAGAGCTGTATAGGCACATGGACATGGAAACGTGCCGCTCATAGCCCTGCATGGTGCCAGCATCGTGATGACAAACATGTTGGGGGACACATGCATGCGCGCCTTGTCCATAAACCTTCTCCGGAGCTTTTCATTGGACAAGAATCGCGCTACATCCTGTACTTCCCATCACTGAATGAACGATGCACCGAAACAATGTATCTCTTCCAAAAAACAACTTAATTCAACCACTGCCCACCCCGAAAACCCTGCTCCACCCGAAAACCCTGCTCCTCCCCGAAAACCCTGCTCCTCTCCGAAAACCCTGCTCCTCCCCGAAAACCCTGCTCCTCCCCGAAAACCCTGCTCCTCCCCGAAAACCCTGCTCCTCCCGAAAACCCTGCTCCTCCCCGAAAACCCTGCTCCTCCCTGAAAACCCTGCTCCTCCCTGAAAACCCTGCTCCTCCCTGAAAACCCTGCTCCTTCCCGAAAAACCTGCTCCTTCCCAAAAAACCTGCTCCTTCCCGGAAAACCCTGCAAAACCCTGCTCCTTCCCGAAAACCCTGCTCCTTCCCGAAAACCCTGCTCCACCCCGAAAACCCTGCTCCACCCCGAAAACCCTGCTCCACCCCGAAAACCCTGCTCCACCCCGAAAACCCTGCTCCACCCTGAAAAACCCTGCTCCTCCCTGAAAACCCCTGCTCCTCCCTGAAAACCCTGCTCCTCCCTGAAAAACCCTGCTCCTCCCTGAAAAACCCTGCTCTCCCTGAAAAAACCCTGCTCCTCCCTGAAAACCCTGCTCCTCCTGAAAAACCCTGCTCCTCCTGAAAACCTGCTCCTCCCTAAAAACCCTGCTCCTCCCTGAAAAACCCTGCTCCTCCCTGAAAAACCCTGCTCCTCCCTGAAAACCCTGCTCCTCCCTGAAAACCCTGCTCCTCCCTGAAAAACCCTGCTCCTCCCTGAAAAACCCTGCTCCTCCCTGAAAAACCCTGCTCCTCCCTGAAAACCCTGCTCCACCCTGAAAACCTGCTCCTTCCCGGAAAACCCTGCTCCTCCCCGAAAAACCTGCTCCTTCCCGAAAACCCTGCTCCACCCTGAAAACCCTGCTCCTCCCTGAAAAACCCTGCTCCTTCCCGAAAAACCTGCTCCTTCCCGAAAACCCTGCTCCACCCTGAAAACCCTGCTCCTCCCTGAAAAACCCTGCTCCTCCCTGAAAAACCCTGCTCCTCCCTGAAAAACCCTGCTCCTCCCTGAAAACCCTGCTCCACCCCTGAAAAACCCTGCTCCTCCCTGAAAAACCCTGCTCCTCCCTGAAAAAGCCTGCTCCTCCCTGAAAACCTGCTCCTTCCCGGAAAACCCTGCTCCTCCCTGAAAAACCCTGCTCCACCCCTGAAAAACCCTGCTCCTCCCTGAAAAACCCTGCTCCTCCCTGAAAAAGCCTGCTCCTCCCTGAAAACCTGCTCCTTCCCGGAAAACCCTGCTCCTCCCTGAAAAACCCTGCTCCTCCCTGAAAAACCCTGCTCCTCCCTGAAAAACCCTGCTCCTCCCTGAAAAACCCTGCTCCTCCCTGAAAAACCCTGCTCCTCCCTGAAAAACCCTGCTCCTCCCTGAAAAACCCTGCTCCTCCCTGAAAACCCTGCTCCACCCTGAAAACCTGCTCCTTCCCGCAAAACCCTGCTCCTCCCCGAAAACCCCTGCTCCTCCCCGAAAACCCCTGCTCCTCCCCGAAAACCCCTGCTCCTCCCCGAAAAACCCCTGCTCCTCCCCGAAAAACCCCTGCTCCCCGAAAAACCCCTGCTCCTTCCTGAAAAACCCCTGCTCCTCCCTGAAAAAGCCTGCTCCTCCCTGAAAACCTGCTCCTTCCCGGAAAACCCTGCTCCTCCCTGAAAAAGCCTGCTCCTCCCTGAAAAAGCCTGCTCCTCCCCGGAAAACCCTGCTCCTCCCCGAAAACCCCTGCTCCTCCCTGAAAAACCCCTGCTCCTCCCCGAAAAACCCCTGCTCCTCCCTGAAAAACCCCTGCTCCTCCCTGAAAAACCCTGCTCCACCCCGGAAAACCCTGCTCCTCCCTGAAAAACCCTGCTCCTCCCCGAAAACCCTGCTCCTCCCCGAAAAACCTGCTCCTTCCCGAAAACCCTGCTCCTTCCCGAAAACCCTGCTCCTTCCCGAAAACCCTGCTCCTTCCCGAAAAACCCCTGCTCCTCCCCAAAGACCTGGAAATTCATCCACCTCCTGATCTGGGACTAAACCAAGTGAAAGGCTTTGAACATCACCGGCTGCACCTCCAACCACTGTTATGCCGTGGTCTGTGCCGGCGTGGTCGCGCGGCTTCTGGGCGAAATTCATGATTTCTTTATACGTTTTACAGATTTAATAAAAGCGATTTTAATCCACACGAAACAATAAAACCAAAGGTTCAAAATCCGATGTATAAATGTAGCCGCTATAGACTGACCCCGGGACGGCACTGCCCCCCCCCCCCAAGAGGCTGCGTGCATTGTGGTTTCTCTGTAGTCCACACTTTAATGGCATCATTCAGGATCTCCCGGCAGACGTCATTTATTTTGAAGCCAGGAGGAAGTGGCGACGTGGGCTCTTTTCTTGGATATGACACAGGCCGCTGGTGGGACGCGCGCTGGAATTTACGCTATGCTACGGGAGACGCGCGCTGGAGTTTATCCCATGCTGCGGGAGACGCGCGCTGGAGTTTATCCCATGCTGCGGGAGACGCGCGCTGGAGTTTATCCCATGCTGCGGGAGACGCGCGCTAGAGTTTATCCCATGCTGCGGGAGACGCGCCCTGGGGTTTATGCCACGCAGCGGGAGACGCGCGCTGGGGTTTATGCCACGCAGCGGGAGACGCGCGCTGGGGTTTATGCCACGCAGCGGGAGACGCGCGCTGGGGTTTATGCCACGCAGCGGGAGACGCGCGCTGGGGTTTATGCCACGCAGCGGGAGACGCGCGCTGGTGTTTATGCCACGCAGCGGGAGACGCGCGCTGGGGTTTATGCCACGCAGCGGGAGACGCGCGCTGGGGTTTATGCCACGCAGCGGGAGACGCGCGCTGGGGTTTATGCCACGCAGCGGGAGACGCGCGCTGGAGTTTATGCCATGCTGCGGGAGACGCGCGCTGGAGTTTATGCCATGCTGCGGGAGACGCGCGCTGGTATTTATGCCATGCTGCGGGAGACGCGCGCTGGTATTTATGCCATGCTGCGGGAGACGCGTGCTGGTATTTATCCCATGCTGCGGGAGACGCGCGCTGGTATTTATCCCATGCTGCGGGAGACGCGCGCTGGAGTTTATGCCATGCTGCGGGAGACGCGCGCTGGTATTTATCCCATGCTGCGGGAGACGCGCGCTGGTATTTATCCCATGCTGCGGGAGACGCGCGCTGGTGTTTATCCCATGCTGCGGGAGACGCGCGCTGGTGTTTATCCCATGCTGCGGGAGACGCGCGCTGGTGTTTATCCCATGCTGCGGGAGACGCGCGCTGGTGTTTATCCCATGCTGCGGGAGACGCGCGCTGGTGTTTATCCCATGCTGCGGGAGACGCGCGCTGGTGTTTATCCCATGCTGCGGGAGACGCGCGCTGGTGTTTATGCCATGCTGCGGGAGACGCGCGCTGGTGTTTATCCCATGCTGCGGGAGACGCGCGCTGGTGTTTATCCCATGCTGCGGGAGACGCGCGCTGGTGTTTATGCCATGCTGCGGGAGACGCGCGCTGGTGTTTATGCCATGCTGCGGGAGACGCGCGCTGGTGTTTATCCCATGCTGCGGGAGACGCGCTCTGGTGTTTATCCCATGCTGCGGGAGACGCGCGCTGGTATTTATCCCATGCTGCGGGAGCTTGGATATAAGCGCCGCTCCCCTGTATCTGTTATAGCGCGTTTCATACCCAGGTAACGGCAGAATCCTGGCAATGGTGACGGTGACGCACACAGGGGCTGCATCCATTCAGTATATTCCTTTTGGCTTTAGTTTAACCGGCGCCGGCTCTGGATCTGTAATTGCCGTATTAGCTTCTTTGTTTTATGTGGGTTTTTTTTTTTTTTGTAATCTTTTATTTTCTGCCCTGTGTTTGGACGAGTCAGTCAGCGTCTCCGCCCCTGAGATATGTAACCTGTCTCTTTAATAAATAATCCCCTCAGAGTGTCCTTGGTTTGTCCATTTCTTAATTAAATCTTACGTTACGTCACTTTCTCTGATAAAGTGGACGTTTAGCCCCTCCTCGACGCATCATCGGATTCCAGGGAAAGCCGCCTGTGCAGCAATAGGCTCCTCCTTCCTGGACGCGGATCACGATGCGTTCTCTCCTGGACAGATGTTGCAGGAACCTGATGAACTTGTTTGGCCGCTCCTCTGGCCTTGACGTTCGATGTCTTTTCAGGACCAGAGGTCATTATCAGCTTCAGGGAGGACTCAGAACTAATTTGCAACAAGGAAGAAGCTGCCCAGGACATTCCTATTTTGGATTTTTGATCTACCTGTGAGGCCGGGTCCTCAGGGGCCACTATAATACTGGAGCTGCCCATAAGGTGGGGTCCTCAAGGGCCACTGTATTAGACTAGCTGCCCATACAGTTACAAGTATTTATATAGCGCCAACAGATTCCGTAGCGCTTTACAATGGGGAAGCACAAACAGGAGATGTACATGATACAAGAGGAAAGACAACCCTGCCCATAGGATAATTGTCCAGGTAATACAGCACTTTAAACCAAGTGCTCAGGCAGACGCCCTGTGAGCTTCCACTCTAAGGGACAGGGGTAACTGAAACACATGGGAGCAGAGGGAGGTGAAACTGGTGGCCAGAATAAATATAGCTGGGCTTGCATGGGAAGGAGCAGAAGCTTGGGCTTAGTATGAGTAATTCGAGAGAGAAGTGGAGACAGCTGGAAAGGAGAGGTGACATTAGGGACCGGGCCTGGGTGGGATGGGACAGCAGAGGGAGAGAGGTGGATCTCAGTTTGTGAGAGTATGTTGTGGAAAGAAAAGGATGTTTGGTGAAAATGCTCAGACAGCTACCATTTACGACGAGGGGGGGGGGAGGAGAAACAGATGAGGTCTTTTCTAACAAATGGAGGTTTAAAAGATGACTCGTCAGCTGGAGACTAAAATGCAGACACAAAATACAGTTACACGAATGTAGCAGCCTGGAATATAGTGTTGGACGTCATGTAGAATGGTGGATGCCTCAATGCTTGTTCCAGGGTGCAGATGGAGAGAGGTGGAGGTCAGTCTGTGAGTGTATGCTCAATGCTTGTTCCAGGGTGCAAAGAGAGAGCGGTGGAGGTCAGTCTGAGTGTATGCTCAATCCTTGTTCCAGGGCGCAGAGGTGGAGGTCAGTCTGAGTGTATGCTCAATGCTTGTTCCAGGGTGCAGAGGAAGAGAGGTTGAGGTCAGTCTTAGTTTATGCTCAATGCTTGTTCCAGGGCGCAGAGGTGGAGGTCAGTCTGTGAGTGTATGCTCAATGCTTAACTAATGTAACCAAAAAGCCGCTCTACTGAGCAGCTCCGAGCCCCTCCTGCTGCTTTTCAGCCAAGGAGAGGCAGAGAAATGGTGGGTTTTATTTATACACGCACCAAACACTTCCCATTTGGGATTAAAATCATGGAAAGAGGAACAGCAGCAAAACGACGAACTGGAGTCACAAGCATAATGTACATACAGAAAAAATGGTGTCGCGCCCGTACTCACCGGAGCGGCTGCAACAACCAGGAGTAACAGCCCAGTTAATGTATAAAACATAACAAATGAAGGGGCGAGTGGGCTTACGTTGCAATGGCCATTGAAACAAACAAAAACCTCAGTGTTTTGTTGCACATGGAACACATAGAAACGAGCGCAGATGACACTTTTTTCCCTTGTTATGTTTTATACATTAACTGGGCTGAGTATGGGGCGTGACGCCATTTTTTCTGTATGCTCAATGCTTGTTCCAGGGCGTGGAGGTCAGTCTGAGTGTATGCTCAATGCTTGTTCGATGATGGGGTCCTCAGGGGGGGGGCCATTGTATTAAAATGAGAGCTTATAGGAAACATCTGGAGAATTAACGGCTCCTCAAATGTCCTACAGAATTTAGACAACTGGGCCAAGACCAACCCTGAAAAGGACCTCAGTCACAACGCGTGTCCCTACGTTCAGCTGAACCCCCATATAGTGAACCGCCTGGGGGGGGTTTCAGCTGCAGGAACTGTAAAGATGCAAACCTTTCTGTGCGGCGTCCATTGGGCGCAAACTTCATACTTTCCTCCTCCAGGAACCTCAAAGTGTGGGCTGTGGCTTGTTTGGAGGAGAAACCCATGAGCCGGTTCCTCGTCTGCGACTCCAGAAGCGAGTTTCCGTGTCGGTGGGAAATGTTTTGTGTATGATTTCTGTGTCATTGGGCCGGGGGGGCGGTTACAGCCGCAGGATTAACGCTCCGTTTTCATTATTCCTCGTGTTGCCATTGCGGTGCGGATCCTGCAGAAGGATGCAGAGCATTGCAAGCGGTTACCGTGTGCTGCAGCGGTCCAGTCCTGAGGCTGGTGTCACCGTCGTATGGTCTCGCTGTTATGTTTGGTGCGGTTTGTGCCAGGCCCTGCTGCTCCAGACAGGTTTGTTTTGGGTTGGTAATGGTTTTGCCGCGGAATCGCTCCTGGTTTTGTGGCTCTTTAATTAATTCTGTGCAGTCACCAATAAAGTGAATTCCTGGGACTTGGTGGTTTGTGAAGCTTCTGATCCTGCGTAAATGCACAAACACGGTGCCAGAGAAGATGCTGCCTGTGATGGCTACATCCAGGCATTGAGGCGGCGGCGGCGGCAGCGAGGAGGAGGCGGCAGCGATGCGTTACAAATATTATATAATTATTTGCACTAATATTTGAGCAGGTGGAGCGGATTAACGAACGGTCAACATTAAACCACTGATAACCTGGATCTTCCCACATGAATATGAGCCGCACGACACGTCCAAACACTGCCAATAATCTACTTTCCGGCAGATAGCGGTGTTTATACGCCGAATCTGAGCAAAGTCATGTCTGATTGCCGATTCTAATTAGCCGCGCGTAGCTTTTCCATTTAAATGCGGTAAACAAGCTAATGTTTGCTATTTTTTGGCGTCACGCGGTATGACCCTGCGGCTCTGACTTTCACAGCTCCATGTTTAGTTACACTCCATTTACTGTTGCATGCTGGGACAACACCGTATTGCCCGGTGTGTCGCTGAACATGTCGTGGTGAAGCTGCGCTTGCGTGCATAAAGATCAGAAGAATCACCGCAGCTCAGAGGCCTGGCTACCGGCGCGCTTTCCTCCTTAAACCCATTCCGCCTGTTACCTTTTTTTCTGTTTACTATTAAACAAACGCCACGTCCTGACGGCTCCGGAAAAAGAGAGATAAAACCCTCCCAGAAACCGACACCACATCCTGACGGCTCCGGAAAAAGAGAGATAAAACCCTCCCAGAAACCGACACCACATCCTGACGGCTCCGGAAAAAGAGAGATAAAACCCTCCCAGAAACCGACACCACGTCCTGACGGCTCCGGAAAAAGAGCAATAAAACCCAGAAACCGACCCCACGTCCTGACGGCTCCGGAACAAGAGAGATAAAACCCTCCCAGAAACCGACACCACGTCCTGACGGCTCCGGAAAAAGAGAGATAAAACCCTCCCAGAAACCGACACCACGTCCTGACGGCTCCGGAACAAAAGCAATAAAAACCTCCCAGAAACCGACACCACGTCCTGACAGCTCCGGAACAAGAGAGATAAAACCCTCCCAGAAACCGACACCACGTCCTGACGGCTCCGGAACAAAAGCGATAAAAACCTCCCAGAAACCGACACCACGTCCTGACGGCTCCGGAACAGGAGAGATAAAACCCTCCCAAGAAACCGACACCACGTCCTGACGGCTCCGGAACAAAAGCAATAAAAACCTCCCAGAAACCGACGCCAGGTCCTGATGGCTCCAGAAAAGGAGCGTTAAAACCCGCTCTGAAACCAACGCCACGTCCTGACAGCTCCAGAACAAGTGCGATAAAACCCTCCCAGAAACCGAAGCCACGTCCTGACGGCTCCAGAAAAGGAGCGATAAAACCCTCCCAGAAACCAATGCCACTGCCTGACGGCTCCGAAACAATAGCAGTAAAACCCTCCCAGAAACCGACACCATGTCCTGACAGCTCCGGAACAAGAGAGATAAAACCCTCCCAGAAACCGACACCACGTCTTGACAGCTCCGGAACAAAAGCGATAAAAACCTCCCAGAAACCGACGCAAGGTCCTGACGGCTCCAGAAAAGGAGCGATAAAACCCGCTCTGAAACCGACGCCACATCCTGACGGCTCCAGAACAAGTGCGATAAAAACCCTCCCGGAAACCGACACCACATCCTGACGGCTCCAGAACAAGAACGATAAAACCCTTCCAGAAACTGACGCCACGTGCTGACGGCTCCAGAAAAGGAGCGTTAAAACCCGCTCTGAAACCGACACCACGTCCTGACAGCTCCGGAACAAGAGCGATAAAACCCTCCCAGAAACTGACACCACGTCCTGACAGCTCCGGAACAAGAGCGATAAAACCCTCCCAGAAACCGATGCCACGTCCTGACGGCTCCGGAACAAAAGCGATAAAACCCTCCCAGAAACCGACACCACGTCCTGACGGCTCTAGAAAAGGAGCGATAAAACCCACTCTGAAACCGATGCCACATCCTGACGGCTCCAGAACAAGTGCGATAAAACCCTCCCGGAAACCGACGCCACATCCTGATGGCTCCAGAAAAGGAGCGATCAAACCCGCTCTGAAACCGACGCCACATCCTGACGGCTCCAGAACAAGTGCGATAAAAACCCTCCCGGAAACCGACACCACATCCTGACGGCTCCAGAACAAGAACGATAAAACCCTTCCAGAAACTGACGCCACGTGCTGACGGCTCCAGAAAAGGAGCGTTAAAACCCGCTCTGAAACCGACACCACGTCCTGACAGCTCCGGAACAAGAGCGATAAAACCCTCCCAGAAACCAACGCCACGTCCTGATGGCTCCGGAACAAGAGCGATAAAACCCTCCCAGAAACCGACACCACGTCCTGACGGCTCCAGAAAAGGAGAGATAAAACCCTCCCAGAAACCAATGCCACTGCCTGACGGCTCCGGAACAATAGCAGTAAAACCCTCCCAGAAACCGATGCCACATCCTGACGGCTCCGGAAAAGGAGCGATAAAACCCTCCCAGAAACCGATGCCACGTCCTGACAGCTCTGGAACAAGAGTGATAAAACCCTCCCAGAAACCGACGCCAAGGCCTTGACGGCTCTGGAACACGATTGATAAAACCCTCTCTGAAACCAACACCACGTCCTGACAGCTCCGGAAAAAGAGCGATAAAACCCTCCCAGAAACCGACGCCACGTCCTGACGGCTCTGGAACAAGAGTGATAAAACCCTCCCAGAAACCGACGCCAAGGCCTTGACGGCTCTGGAACACGATTGATAAAACCCTCTCTGAAACCAACACCACGTCCTGACAGCTCCGGAAAAGGAGCGATAAAACCCACTTTGAAACCGACACCACGTCCTGACAGCTCCGGAACAAGAACGATTAAAACCCTTCCAGAAACCGACGCCACGTCCTGACGGCTCCAGAAAAGGAGCGTTAAAACCCTCCCAGAAACTGACACCACATCCTGACTGCTCCGGAACAAGAGCGATATAACCCTCCCTGAAACCGACGCCAGGTCCTGACGGCTCCAGAAAAGGAGTGATAAAACCCGCTCTGGAACCGACGCCACATCCTGATGGCTCCAGAAAAGGAACGATAAGACCCGCTCTGAAACTGATGCCACATCCTG
Organism: Leptobrachium leishanense; assembly: GCA_009667805.1. Lineage (NCBI taxonomy): Eukaryota > Metazoa > Chordata > Amphibia > Anura > Megophryidae > Leptobrachium > Leptobrachium leishanense. The sequence continues at coordinate 66,735,447 of CM019075.1, read as the reverse complement.
ACGGCTCCAGAAAAGCAGCGATAAAACCCGCTCTGAAACCGACACCACGTCCTGATGGCTCCGGAACAAGTGCGATAAAACCCTCCCAGAAACCGACGCCACGTCCTGACAGCTCTGGAACTAGGCTTGTGCACCGATTTTTATTTTTTTTTCGGTTCGATTCGGTTCGATTTTTCGGGTTTTTAAACTTTTCGATTCGGCTCGTTTCGACCGATTTTCTGTTTCGATTCGGTTCGGCTCGATTCGTTTTTTGTGTACTTTTTTTTTCGGAATATCGACCATTTTTCGTTTTTTCGTGTCACTTAGCTCGTTTTTTGTATCGACTTTTCGTAAGTTCGGAAATTTTCGTATTTTCGGAACGTCTGTTCTCCTCGTTTCAAAGCAATAAATTTCGATTTGACACATTTCAAGTCCATTCGAAAATTCCGAAAATATTTTGTTTCGGCTCGGAAAACTTTTCGGATCTGCCATTTTCAGATCTAAACATTTTCGGAAATTCAGCCGCATCCGAAAACACGAATCGGGAAATTTCGTGAAAATTCCAAAACCCGAAACGCACATCCCTATCCGGAACAAGAGCGATAAAACCCTCCCAGAAACCGACGCTAGCCGCCCGGGTGCATGTGGCAGAGACAGGCAGCGCAGGATGGGAGCCACTGCACCTGCGGACACGGCAGACCCCCCCCCAGCCCCCACCAGGATCCAGGGAGCCCCCACTGACCACCAGGCTAAGGTAACACATTTCTTTCTCTACCTGGCTGAATGTATGAAATTATATATATATATTAGATACATTCAGCCAGGTAGAGGGGGGTGGCATGTGGGCTGCGCGGGGTCTCAGGCAGTGGTTTGTTTTTTTGGTGTGTATATTTTTAGCAAATTTAAAGGGGAAGGTAAGGGCAGGTATGATTTTTTATATATATATATATCTCATACAACAAAACAACGTGTATTTTATATATAAAATACATGTTGTTTTGTTGTATGAGAATATATATATATATATATATATACAAAGACAGCGGCAACCTGCTGTGCCATATAAAGACTCAACATGACTGGGTGCACAGTCTAATGCAAAATGTATAGATCAAACAAGAAGAGATGGACGCACACCAGGACTTAGGAAAAAAGAAATAAAAGCAATGTTTATTAGATAAACATTAAAAAAGATGCCCAGATGCACCTGACCGACGTTTCGGCCCTCACTGGGGCCTTTATCACATGTGTATATATACATTGTATCTACACCTTGATCATACAGTGATATATATATATATATATATATCTACAACGTAATCCTATATATACACTGTATCTACACCTTGATCCAGTGGCGTAACTAGAAACCTGAGGGCCCCGGTGCAAGAATCCACGAAGGGCCCCCCCCAAAAAAATCTATGCGCTGCAGAATATGCTGGCGCTTTATAAATAAAGAATAATAATAATGTATTTTTACTTATTTTTCACTGCAAAATAAAACAAAGATAGTATTGCCTAGGGATGCACCGATACCACTTTTTTAAGACCGATACCGAGTACAGATACTTTTCTTTAATGTCATGTGACGCTTTCCAATAAGAACAGACCATATAAAAATGCCCCCAGCTCACATGTATATCCCCCCGATATATATATATATATATATTCATACTGCCCCAGCTCACACATGGATATTGCCCCCCAGCTCACACATGGTTATGCCCCCCCAGCTCATGGATATGCCCCCCAGCTCACACATGGTTATGCCCCCCAGCTCATGGATATGCCCCCCAGCTCACACATGGTTATGCCCCCCAGCTCATGGTTATGCCCCCCAGCTCATGGTTATGCCCCCCCGCTCATGGATATGCCCCCCAGCTCTCACATGGGTATGCCCCCCAGCTCATGGATATGCACCCCCAGCTCATGGATATGCCCCCCAGCTCTCACATGGGTATGCCCCCCAGCTCATGGATATGCCCCCCAGCTCACACATGGTATGCCCCCCAGCTCTCACATGGATATGCCCCCCAGCTCTCACATGGATATGCCCCCCAGCTCATGGGTATGCCCCCCAGCTCACACATGGGTATGCCCCCCAGCTCTCACATGGATATGCCCCCCAGCTCATGGGTATGCCCCCCAGCTCTCACATGGATATGCCCCCCAGCTCATGGGTATGCCCCCCAGCTCTCACATGGATATGCCCCCCAGCTCATGGGTATGCCCCCCAGCTCACACATGGGTATGCCCCCCCAGCTCATGGATATAAGGGCCCCCAGCTCATGGGTATAAGGGCCCCCCAGCTCATGGATATAAGGGCCCCCCAGCTCATGGGTATAAGGGCCCCCAGCTCATGGGTATAAGGGCCCCCCAGCTCAAGGGTATAAGGGCCCCCCAGCTCATGGGTATAAGGGCCCCCAGCTCTTACCTTTGCTGGCCCCGGGCAGGCTCCGCCGGCGTTCCGTTCCTCTGAGGCGAGCGGCCGCTGGAAACATGCGTCTTGGCCGCTCGCCGGAAACCTCGTGCGCTGGTCAGGTGGTTCCTATCCCACGTGAGCGGCCAAGTTGCATGTCAGTGGCCGCTCGCAGGGAGAGGGACGGCCAGCGCGCGGCTCCCAGATTCCGGCGCTGATTGCTGGAATCTGGCGGGCGGCGCCGGGCCCCCCTCCAGTGGCAGAATGCCAGGGCCCGGTCGCAACTGCAACCGCTGCGAGCCTGGTACTTCCGCCACTGCCTTGATCATATATATACACTGTATCTACACCGTAATCCTATATATGCACTGTATTTACACCTTGATTCTATATATACACTGTATCTACACCTTGATCATATATATACACTGTATCTACACCTTGATCATATATATACACTGTATTTACACCTTGATTCTATATATGCACTGTATTTACACCTTGATTCTATATATACACTGTATTTACACCTTGATTCTATATATACACTGTATCTACACCTTGATCATATATATACACTGTATTTACACCTTGATCATATATATACACTGTATTTACACCTTGATTCTATATATACACTGTATCTACACCTTGATCGTATATAAATACACTGTATCTACACCGTGATCATATATATACTGTATATATACACTTTATCTACAACTTGATCATATACATACACTGTATCTACACCTTAATCCTATATATACACTGTATGTACACCTTGATCATATATATCTGTATCTACACCTTGATCATATACATACACTGTATCTTCACCTTGATCATATATGTATATATACACTGTATCTTCACCTTGATCATATATATACATACACTGTATCTTCACCTTAATCATATATAAATACACTGTATCTACACCTTGATCATATATATACTGTATATATACACTTTATCTACAACTTGATCATATATATACACTGTATCTACACCTTAATCCTATATATACACTGTATGTACACCTTGATCATATATATATATGTATATATACACTGTATGTACACCTTGATCATATATATATCTGTATCTACACCTTGATCATATACATACACTGTATCTACACCTTGATCATATATGTATATATACACTGTATCTACACCTTTATCATATATATATATACACTGTATGTACACCTTGATCATATATATATATCTGTATCTACACCTTGATCATATACATACACTGTATCTACACCTTGATCATATATGTATATATACACTGTATCTACACCTTAATCCTATATAAATATATACACTGTATCTACACCTTGATCATATATACACACTGTATCTACACACCTTAATCCTATATATACACACTGTATCTACACCTTGATCATATATATACAGTCATGGCTGAAGTTGTTGGCACCCCAGACATTTTTTCAGAAAATCAAGTATTTCTCACAAAAAAGTAATGCAGTAACACATGTTTTGCTATACACATGTTTATTCCCTTTGTGTGTATTGGAACAAAACAAAAAAAGGGAGGGAAAAAAAGCAAATTGGACATAATGTCACACAAAACGCCAAAAATGGGCTGGACAAAATTCTTGTTACCCTTTCAAAATTGTGGATAAATAAGATTGTTTCACGCATGTGATGCTCCTGTAAACTCACCTGGGGCAAGTAACAGGTGTGGGCAATATAAAAATCACACCTGAAAGCAGATAAAAAGGAAGAGAAGTTCACTAAGGCTGGGTCAGACGAGCGTGATTTCTACGGGCTGTACGTCCGTGCAGTACGGACATCGTCAGTACGGATGACGCAGTAGTGGTCACACAGTCCGTTTTTTCACTGACGTTATTTTTTGACGGATGTAGGAGGGGAAATAAATTACAATGAAAAAAACATTCTGTCCGTCAAAAATGCTGGACGTATAAATGCAGTCCGTCTGACCTCGCTCCATCACTCACACACAAAGCTATGCAGACGTTGTGGACGTGGCGCACTCCGCACGTCCGTTCTAGCAGTATTACGTTCTTGCCTAACCTGCGTCCGCTTGCCGCGGCCGTTGTGCGTCCGCAGTTCAGTGCGGACGTACTTCATGTGTCAGGCTCCAATGGACTTACTTTCATGCTATCACGGACGTACTTTTAGGCGCAATCACGGACGTGAACACTACGCTCGTCTGACCCCAGCCTTAGTCTTTGCATTGTGTGTCTGTGTGTGCCACACTAAGCATGGACAACAGAAAGAGGTGAAGAGAACTGACTGAGGACTTGAGAACCAAAATTGTGGAAAAATATCAACAATCTCAAGGTTAGAAGTCCATCTCCAGAGATCTAGATTTTCCTTTGTCCACAGTGCGCAACATTATCAAGAAGTTTGCAACCCATGGCACTGTAGCTAATCTCTCTGGGCGTGGACGGAAGAGAAAAATTGATGAAAGGTTGCAACGCAGGATAGTCCGGATGGTGGATAAGCAGCCCCAAAAAAGTTCCAAAGAAATTCAAGCTGTCCTGCAGGCTCAGGGAGCATCAGTGTCAGCGTGAACTATCCGTCGACATTTAAATGAAATGAAACGCTATGGCAGGAGACCCAGGAGGACCCCACTGCTGACACACAGACCTAAAAAAGCAAGACGACAGTTTGCCAAAATGTACTTGAGTAAGCCAAAATCCTTCTGGGAAAATGTCTTGTGGACAGATGAGACAGAGATAGAGCTTTTTGGTAAAGCACATCATTCTACTGTTTACCGAAAATGGAATGAGGCCTACAAAGAAAAGAACACAGTACCTACAGTGAAATATGGTGGAGGTTCAATGATGTTATGGGGTTGTTTTGCTGCCTCTGGCACTGGGTGCCTTGAATGTGTGCAAGGCATCATGAAATCTGAGGATTACCAAAGGATTTTGGGTCTCACTGTAGAGCCCAGTGTCAGAAAGCTGGGTTTGCATCCGAGATCTTGGGTCTTCAGCAGCAGGACAATGACCACAAACATACGTCAAAAAGCACCCAGAAATGGATGGCAACAAAGCGCTGAGAGTTCTGAAGTGGCCAGCAATGAGTCTAGATCTAAATCCCATTGAACACCTGTGGAGAGATCTTAAAATTGCTGTTGGGAAAAGGCGCCCTTCCAATAAGAGGACCTGGAGCAGTTTGCAAAGAAAGAGTGGTCCAAAATTCCAGGTGAGAGGTGTAAGAAGCTTATTGATGGTTATAGGAAGCGACTGATTTCAGTTATTTTTTCCAAAGGGTGTGCAACCAAATATTAACATTAAGGTGCCAATAATTTTGTCCAGCCCATTTTTGGAGTTTTGTGACATGTCCAATTTGCCTTTTTTTCCTCCCTTTTTTTGTTTTGTTCCAATACACACAAAGGGAATAAACATGTGTATAGCAAAACATGTGTCACTGCAATACTTTTCTGTGAGAAATACTTGATTTTCTGGAAAAATATCTGGGGTGCCAACAATTTTGGACATGACTGTATATATACACTGTATCTACACCTTGATCACATATATATATTATATATATATATATGTATACACTGTATCTACACCTTAATCATATATAAATTCACTGTATCTACACCGTAATCCTATATATACACTCTATCTACACCTTGATCATATATACACCTTGATCATATATATTTATATACACTGTATCTACACCTTGATCATATATATTTATATACACTGTATCTACACCTTGATCATATATATTTATATACACTGTATATACACCTTGATCATATATACATATATACACATACACTGTATCTACACCTTGATCATATATACATATATACACTGTATCTACACCTTGATCATATATACATATATACACTGTATCTACACCTTGATCATATATACACTTTATCCAGTGTTTTTTATTTGAATTCTCTTTAATCGGATTGAAGGTTTGTTATGAAATGTCGGGTTTCGGTTACGTTTAGGGTTACCGTTAATCCGAAGCCTAAAATGAGCACAAATAGTAACCAGACACTAATACTAACCCTAAAAAATGAATCTCGACGGCTTGTGGAAACCTGATCTGGAGCAATCACGGGGAAGGTTTTAAATCGGCGTCTCTCTCTTTATGGCCGCATCATTTTTGTGTCCTTTTTGGAAGTGACTCCTTCACATTTTCTTGTACTTTTAGGCTGGGGTCAGACGAGCGTGATTTCTACGGGCTGTACGTCCGTGCAGTATGGACATCGTCAGTACGGATGACGCAGTAGTGGTCACACAGTCCGTTTTTTCACTGAAGTTATTTTTTTAACGATGTAGGAGGGAAAAATAAATTACAATGAAAAAACATTCTGTCCGTCAAAAATGCTGGACGTATAAATGCAGTCCGTCTGACCTCGCTCCATCACTCACACACAAAGCTATGCAGACGTGTGGACGTGGCGCACTCCGGCACGTCGTTCTAGCAGTATTACGTTCTTGCCTAACCTGCGTCCGTTTGCCGCGGCCAGTGTGCGTCCGCAGTTCAGTGCGGACGTACTTCATGTGTCAGGCTCCATTGGACTTACTTTCATGCTATCCACGGACGTACTTTTAGCGCAATCACGGACGTGAACACTACGCTCGTCTGACCCCAGCCTTAGCTGGTGTTTTCCTATTTAGACGAGTCCGCACACGTCTCCCTCCTGAGCTGCTGAACACGAGTGCTTTGCTGCGCGGCCCATGCTTCACGTTTCTCGTGCACTTTAACTCCTTTTATGGGCAATTCTTATCCGTTCATAGAGGTGGACACATGTAGGTCCATGCACCCACCACTTCTTCTGCTGTGTAGGTGGACTTCTCTGCTTTAACCCTATAAGTGCTGGCCTTGGGAGTGGAGTGTCGGTGGACAAGAAGGTTCAGGAACTGGTGGCCCCCACGGCAGCCCCCCCTCCTCTTTACCTCAACCCATTACCAAGGGCTGAGCGTTTTCATAAAGAGTAGGTGCGTGTCGAGCTGCAACGAATCGATTTATAACGAATCACAGTGATTAATCACAATACCGGGCATCCCCAATCCCCGTCCCAGCAGATGGAATGAGCTGAAGCTGGTGCCGTGACGTGTAACAATGCCATGATAACGTGTCAAATGTCCTGTGACTCGGACAAAGAATGGTGCGAACAATGGAATAGCGTGATATGCAGCTCCTACCCAAAGGGTCCCGCAGGCCGAGCGGCCGCGCCGGCGCTGAGTCTTAGCAATGGCGGGTGGATTAAGAGTTCTCGAAGCAGCTGGAGCGGCGTCCGATCATGCAGGACTTTTTGTGTTCGTTCAGACAGGAATCTGAGAGGATATTTTTCTGCTTCCATGAAACATATTAAAAAATCAAGAGCCTGGCAAAGCCTCTTACCCTGCGAGTGCCCGTCATTTACCTGGTGTGTGTGTGTGCCAACGCAGCGCGCCGCTGAAAGTGACCTGAATCGCAATGAGCGCGCTCACTCCTTCACCTCCATCATATATACACCCACCACAATATGTGCATGTCTGGCTGAGTGTCATGTGACGTGCGCCTGACTTAGTGAGCGTACACTGCACACGCCAAGCAACCATACACTGCACCAACCAACCAACCATACACAGCACCAACCAACCATACACTGCACCAACCAACCATACACTGCAACCAACCAACCATACACTGCAAGCACCATACACTGCACCAACCAACCATACACTGCACACACCAATCAACCATACACTGCATCAACCAACCATACACTGCAAGCATCAACCATACACTGCACCAACCAACCATACACTACACTAACCAACCATACACTGCACCAACCAACCATACACTGCAAGCATCAACCATACACTGCACCAACCAACCATACACAGCACACGCCAATCAACCATACACTGCAAGCATCAACCATACACTGCACCAACCAACCAACCATACACTGCAAGCACCATACACTGCACCAACCAACCATACACTGCACACACCAATCAACCATACACTGCATCAACCAACCATACACTGCAAGCATCAACCATACACTGCACCAACCAACCATACACTACACTAACCAACCATACACTGCACCAACCAACCATACACTGCAAGCATCAACCATACACTGCACCAACCAACCATACACTGCACACGCCAAGCAACCATACACTGCACCAACCAACCATACACTGCACACGCCAAGCAACCATACACTGCACCAACCAACCATACACTGCACCCAACCAACCATACACTGCAAGCACCATACACTGCACCAACCAACCATACACTGCAAGCATCAACCATACACTGCACCAACCAACCATACACTGCACCAACCAACCATACACTGCACCAACCAACCATACACTGCAAGCATCAACCATACACTGCAACCAACCAACCATACACTGCAAGCACCATACACTGCACCAACCAACCATACACTGCACACACCAATCAACCATACACTGCATCAACCAACCATACACTGCAAGCATCAACCATACACTGCACCAACCAACCATACACTGCACACGCCAAGCAACCATACACTGCACCAACCAACCATACACTGCAAGCAACCATACACTGCACCAACCAACCATACACTGCAAGCATCAACCATACACTGCACCAACCAACCATACACTGCAACCAACCAACCATACACTGCAAGCACCATACACTGCACCAACCAACCATACACAGCACACGCCAATCAACCATACACTGCAAGCATCAACCATACACTGCACCAACCAACCATACACTGCACACGCCAAGCAACCATACGCTGCACCAACCAACCATACACTGCAAGCATCAACCATACACTGCACCAACCAACCATACACTGCACACGCCAAGCAACCATACACTGCACCAACCAACCATACACTGTAAGCATCAACCATACACTGCACCAACCAACCATACACTGCACCAACCAACCATACACTGCACCAACCAACCATACACTGCAACCAACCAACCATACACTGCAAGCATCAACCATACACTGCACCAACCAACCATACACTGCACCAATCAACCATACACTGCAAGCATCCAACCATACAATGCAACCAACCAACCATACACTGCAACCAACCAACCATACACTGCAAGCATCAACCATACACTGCACCAACCAACCATACACTGCAAGCATCAACCATACGCTGCATCAACCAACCATACACTGCAACCAACCAACCATACACTGCACCAACCAACCATACACTGCAAGCATCAACCATACACTGCACCAACCAACCATACACTGCAAGCATCAACCATACACTGCATCAACCAACCATACACTGCAACCAACCAACCATACACTGCAAGCATCAATCATACACTGCACCAACCAACCATACACTGCAAGCATCAACCATACGCTGCATCAACCAACCATACACTGCACCAACCAACCATACACTGTACCAACCAACCTTACACTGCACCCACCAACCATACACTGCATCAACCAACCATACACTGCAAGCATCCAACCATACACTGCAAGCATCAACCATACGCTGCACCAACCAACCATACACTGTAAGCATCAACCATACACTGCCCCAGCCAACCATACACTGCCCCAGCCAACCATACACTGCACCCACCAACCATACACTGCACCCACCAACCATACACTGCACTCACCAACCAACCATATGCTGCACACACACTGCACGCACCAACAATACACAACCCACTGTACTACCGGCTGGATGGAGTAGAGGTAACATCACTGCTCTATAACCGTGGAGACACCGGTTAGAATCCCAGCCAGAGCACCCCTCCAGTAAGTGTCCTTGGGCGAGACACCTAACAGTACACTCACCACCCAGGACATCCTGAAAACCAGAAACATCTCAATGTGTCCTTCTTGGGAAAATTCTTGAAAAATGAAGAAAAAAAATACCCCACTGCATGTGCTGCACACTCCCACCATACTCAACACGCTGCATGTGCTGCACACTCCCACCATACTCAACCCGCTGCATGTGCTGCACACTCCCACCATGCGCAACACGCTGCATGTGCTGCACACTCCCACCATACTCAACACGCTGCATGTGCTGCACACTCCCACCATACTCAACACGCTGCATGTGCTGCACACTCCCACCATACTCAACACGCTGCATGTGCTGCACACTCCCACCATACTCAACCCGCTGCATGTGCTGCACACTCCCACCATGCGCAACATGCTGCATGTGCTGCACACTCCCACCATACTCAACACGCTGCATGTGCTGCACACTCCCACCATACTCAACACGCTGCATGTGCTGCACACTCCCACCATACTCAACCCGCTGCATGTGCTGCACACTCCCACCATACTCAACACGCTGCATGTGCTGCACACTCCTACCATACTCAACCCGCTGCATGTGCTGCACACTCCCACCATGCGCAACACGCTGCATGTGCTGCACACTCCCACCATACTCAACATGCTGCATGCGCTGCACACTCCCACATGCGCAACCCGCTGCATGCGCTGCACACTCCCACATGCGCAACCCGCTGCATGTTCTGCACACTCCCACCATACTCAACACGCTGCATGTGCTGCACACTCCCACCATACTCAACACGCTGCATGTTCTGCACACTCCCACCATACTCAACACGCACGCATGTGCTGCACACTCCCACCATACTCAACACGCTGCATGTGCTGCACACTCCCACCATACTCAACACGCTGCATGTGCTGCACACTCCCACCATGTGCAACACGCTGCATGTGCTGCACACTACCACCATACTCAACACGCTGCATGTGCTGCACACTCCCACCATACTCAACCCGCTGCATGTGCTGCACACTCCCACCATGCGCAACACGCTGCATGTGCTGCACACTCCCACCATACTCAACATGCATGCGCTGCACACTCCCACATGAGCAACCCGCTGCATGCGCTGCACACTCCCACCATACTCAACACGCTGCATGTGCTGCACACTCCCACCATACTCAACACGCTGCATGTGCTGCACACTCCCACCATACTCAACCCGCTGCATGCACTGCACACTCCCACCATACTCAACCCACTGCATGTGCTGCACACTCCCACCATGCGCAACGCGCTGCATGCGCTGCACACTTCCACCATACTCAACACGCTGCATGTGCTGCACACTCCCACCATGTGCAACACGCTGCATGTGCTGCTGCAACTACCACCATACTCAACCCGCTGCATGTGCTGCACACTCCCACCATGCGCACACGCTGCATGTGCTGCACACTCCCACCATACTCAACACGCTGCATGTGCTGCACACTCCACCATACTCAACCCGCTGCATGTGCTGCACACTCCCACCATACTCAACACGCTGCATGTGCTGCACCACTCCCACCATAACTCAACACGCTGCATGTTCTGCACACTCCCACCATACTCAACACGCTGCATGTGCACCTCCCACCATACTCAACCACGCTGCATGTGCTGCACACTCCCACCATACTCAACACGCTGCATGTGCTGCACACTCCCACCATGTGCAACACGCTGCATGTGCTGCACACTCCCACCATACTCAACACGCTGCATGTGCTGTGCACTCCCACCATACTCAACACGCTGCATGTGCTGCACACTCCCACCATACTCAACACGCTGCATGTGCTGCACACTCCCACCATACTCAACACGCTGCATGTGCTGCACACTCCCACCATACTCAACCCGCTGCTGTGCTGCACACTCCCACCATGTGCAACACGCTGCATGTGCTGCACACTACCACCATACTCAACACGCTGCATGTGCTGCACACTCCCACCATGCGCAACACGCTGCATGTGCTGCACACTCCCACCATACTCAACACGCTGCATGTGCTGCACACTCCCACCATACTCAACCCGCTGCATGTGCTGCACACTCCCACCATACTCAACACGCTGCATGTGCTGCACACTCCCACCATACTCAACCCGCTGCATGTGCTGCACACTCCCACCATGCGCAACACGCTGCATGTGCTGCACACTCCCACCATACTCAACATGCTGCATGCGCTGCACACTCCCACATGCGCAACCCGCTGCATGCGCTGCACACTCCCACATGCGCAACCCGCTGCATGTTCTGCACACTCCCACCATACTCAACACGCTGCATGTGCTGCACACTCCTACCATACTCAACACGCTGCATGTTCTGCACACTCCCACCATACTCAACACGCTGCATGTGCTGCACACTCCCACCATACTCAACACGCTGCATGTGCTGCACACTCCCACCATGCGCAACACGCTGCATGCGCTGCACACTTCCACCATACTCAACACGCTGCATGTGCTGCACACTCCCACCATACTCAACCCGCTGCATGTGCTGCACACTCCCACCATGCGCAACACGCTGCATGTGCTGCACACTCCCACATGTGCAACACGCTGCATGTGCTGCACACTCCCTCCCACCATACTTGACACGCTGCATGAGCTGCACACTCCCACCATGCAACAACGCTGCATGTGCTGCACACTCCACCATACTCAACAGGCTGCATGTGCTGCACACTCCCACCATACTCAACACGCTGCATGTGCTGCACACTCCCACCATACTCAACACGCTGCATGTGCTGCACACTCTCACCATACTCAACACACTGCATGCGCTGCACACTCCCACCATGCGCAACACGCTGCATGCGCTGCACACTCCCACCATACTCAACACGCTGCATGTGCTGCACACTACCACCATACTCAACACGCTGCATGTGCTGCACACTCCCACCATACTCAACACGCTGCATGTGCTGCACACTCCCACCATACTCAACCCGCTGCATGTGCTGCACACTCCCACCATGCGCAACACGCTGCATGTGCTGCACACTCCCACCATACTCAACACGCTGCATGTGCTGCACACTCCCACCATACTCAACCTGCTGCATGTGCTGCACACTCCCACCATGCGCAACACGCTGCATGTGCTGCACACTCCCACCATACTCAACACGCTGCATGTGCTGCACACTCCCACCATACTCAACCCGCTGCATGCGCTGCACACTCCCACCATGTGCAACACGCTGCATGTGCTGCACACTCCCACCATACTCAACACGCTGCATGTGCTGCACACTCCCACCATACTCAACACGCTGCATGAGCTGCACACTCCCACCATACTCAACCCGCTGCATGCGCTGCACACTCACACCATGTGCAACACGCTGCATGTGCTGCACACTACCACCATACTCAACACGCTGCATGTGCTGCACACTCCCACCATACTCAACACGCTGCATGTGCTGCACACTCCCACCATACTCAACACGCTGCATGTGCTGCACACTCCCACCATACTCAACCACGCTGCATGTGCTGCAACACTCCACCATACTCAACACGCTGCATGTGCTGCACACTCCCACCATACTCAACCTGCTGCATGTGCTGCACACTCCCACCATACTCAACCTGCTGCATGTGCTGCACACTCCCACCATACTCAACCCGCTGCATGCGCTGCACACTCCCACCATGCACAACACGCTGCATGCGCTGCACACTCCCACCATACTCAGATGTGTAATAAATGGATACGTTGGTTAATGTCTATTTGTTTTCTGGCAAAATTAACCCTTGCTTTATTTTTTATTGTGTAAGTAATGCTGAGACTGAGACGCCCTGTGTGATGTATTTACATATAATATCTCTTTACATCAGAGCGTATTGTGTCCTCTGGCCGGGAGGGTGAGCCCTGGGAACCCACATGTTACTGTGCTTCATATCCCATGATGCTTAATCACACACGAGGCTGGCAGAGCATCATGGGACATATTGTTCAGAAACCTCTGGGCTACCAAGGCTCGCTGTCACTACCCTATGGGACTGGAGTGGACATCCATTTCAGCTGACTCCTCCTCCTGCGCTGCCTGCATCACATGACTTTCTGCAGACGGTTACGTCTGGACAACAAGCCCAAAGGTTGACCGTTTGGATGCGGGTAATAAGCCAAGCTCATGAAACACATGAGAATAGAAGGAGACAGCGGCCGCGCTGCGTCAGGAAGGCATTAGAGCGGCCGGCACTCGCAGGCTTCCCTTTCACACATATTGGCAGCCAGAGGGGGTTTATTGCTGAGAATATGAGCAGAGGTTGTGCCAGCGCCGCCGCTTCTCCCGTCTAAAAAGAAACTATGGAAACCAGAGCAGGATTATTAATTAAGTTGAGGGTTGGAATGCCGGTGCGCGCGGCGCCGCCGCTATCCATTCAATAACGCTGCCTGGTGGGCTGCAATTTTCTGGGCTGTTTGGAACTTGTTAGAATGTGGACGTCTTGAAATTAACTCATTGTTTCAATAATCTTATTAACTTTTCTTTTATCCGTCACATTGTGATATCAGGACACAAAGGGGCAACGTGTGTCTGAAACACAAGCACGGCCGTTACTGTGTGTGTTCAGGTCTGCTCCGGGTTACACATCGATCCATTTAGACTTTGGGTGACACACATGTTACTAACCCTCTGCCACACGCGTGTTCCCATTCTACACATACAGCACTTATATGGCGCCAACAGATTCTGCAGCACTTTGCAATGGGGTAACACAGACATGACACACGAGGAGCAAACAGTCCTGTCTGTAGGATAATTACCCTGTTAATACAGCACTGTCTACATGTACACAGCCAGACACCCCGTGAGCTTACAATCTATGGGACATAGGGAGCAGGGGGGAGTGTGGAGCTGGTGGCCAGGTAGAGTATAGCAGGGATTGCCTGGGGAAGGACCAGTAGCCTGGGTTTAGTAAGGGTAAGCAGAGAGAGAAGTGGAAGTAGCTGGAAGGGAGAGCTATAAGATTGGGACAGGGACTGGGTGGGAGTGCAGAGTAAAGAAATCAAGGGTGTCTGAGGATGATATGATTGCTGGTTACAGAGTGGAGAAATGTACAAACCCTGGATACATTTTCTTGGGATTCTTAAAGCTGCAGGCGACTTGTACTTTGTGGAGGAGGAAATCCCATAACCAAAGCACCCTGCAATACCACTCATCATCAGACCTTCACTGGACTCGACGAGACGCTTACGGCCCCAGCCATCACACAAGAAGCATAACACAACCTTTACAACGTGAAGCCACATCGATACAAAGAGACAAGTGGCCGTCCCTTCTGACATGTACATCATTTGTATGAGTGCTCTGCCAGCTACCTGTGAGCTTACAATCTAAAGCCGCAGGAGACGGCAGGGGCGTCCGTAAGTATATGCTCAGAGAGAGCAGGAGACACTGTGTCATCTGGGAAGGCGGCAATCACGCAAGTACGGAAAAGTGAAAACACCTGAAGGCAGACAGCAGAAAAGTAAGCCGGGTACAGGGTGGTGGGATGTACCCCCTGCTTGGGAAGGAAGACCCCTGCAGATTGACATGGCGTGTCACACAGGGAGTGATTAACCGGCCAGGAAGCGACACGTTATCTAAGTCCAGAGTTATTCTCCCCTTTTCATTTTATTGGAGGAGCCCAGAGGTTCCACTTCCTCACCATTACACACAGTGCCGTGAGGCTGAAGGTCGTCTGTAGGTCGTGCACATCCTTACAGAGTAGATATTTGATGCAGAGCTGTTATTAAATGAGGGCTCACTGTTATGTGTATGCGGCTACACGGCTGCCCTGCACTCAGCATTCATCATAACGTCCAGGGAGGCCCATTTACATTACAGATAAAAATAAACACATTAGCATAAGAAACATAAAGCCGAGCGAGTGTAAACGTTGGCAGTGGGATGCAGACAGCACGTTCCACCCCTCGCTGCTTGCAGCCTGAGCGCAGAATAGCAGATGGCACCAAGGCATTACCCTCAGCCTGAAGAAGGGGGGCAGTCTTGTTTCAAGTAAATCTCCTCCTGGGCACTAATCCAAAATGCCCAATAGGCAGCAGCTAAAAGGAAGTGCTTGCTTTTAGGTTTTTAAACTATATCCCTTAATCCCGGCCCATGATTGACAATTGTGATTTAAAGTGCAAGTTGTCCTCTTTAATCCGGCAAGTTTGATGCTATTTGTGTATTTAGACTAAAACTAAATGAAAGCGGCTGCAATTGATGCCGCGTTTCACGGCCGCGTCTATTTACAGATTAACCCCTGCTCTCAATCCACATTCCCTTTTCTTGTAATTTTAAGATCCACTTCCAGCAGCCAAACGTACAATTAAAATGCTTTATGTTGTGGGTGAGAGACGCGCGATTCATTCAGTGAGGATTCAGTGCGATGCATTCAGCGAGGATTCAGCGCGATTCATTCACCGAGGATTCAGCGCGATGCATTCAGCGAGGATTCAGTGCGATGCATTCAGCGAGGATTCAGTGCGATGCATTCAGTGAGGATTCAGTGCGATGCATTCAGCGAGGATTCAGTGCGATGCATTCAGCGAGGATTCAGCGCGATGCATTCAGCGAGGATTCAGTGCGATGCATTCAGCGAGGATTCAGTGCGATGCATTCAGCGAGGATTCAGTGCGATGCATTCAGCGAGGATTCAGTGCGATGCATTCAGCGAGGATTCAGTGCGATGCATTCAGCGAGGATTCAGCGCGATGCATTCAGCGAGGATTCAGCGCGATGCATTCAGCGAGGATTCAGCGCGATGCATTCAGCGAGGATTCAGCGCGATGCATTCAGCGAGGATTCAGTGCGATGCATTCAGTGAGGATTCAGCGCGATGCATTCAGCGAGGATTCAGCGCGATGCATTCAGTGAGGATTCAGCGCGATGCATTCAGTGAGGATTCAGCGCGATGCATTCAGCGAGGATTCAGTGCGATGCATTCAGTGAGGATTCAGTGCGATGCATTCAGCGAGGATTCAGTGCGATGCATTCAGCGAGGATTCAGTGCGATGCATTCAGCGAGGATTCAGTGCGATGCATTCAGTGAGGATTCAGCGCGATGCATTCAGCGAGGATTCAGTGCGATGCATTCAGCGAGGATTCAGTGCGATGCATTCAGCGAGGATTCAGCGCGATGCATTCAGCGAGGATTCAGCGCGATGCATTCAGCGAGGATTCAGCGCGATGCATTCAGCGAGGATTCAGCGCGATGCATTCAGCGAGGATTCAGTGCGATGCATTCAGCGAGGATTCAGCGCGATGCATTCAGCGAGGATTCAGTGCGATGCATTCAGTGAGGATTCAGCGCGATGCATTCAGCGAGGATTCAGTGCGATGCATTCAGCGAGGATTCAGTGCGATGCATTCAGCGAGGATTCAGCGCGATGCATTCAGTGAGGATTCAGCGCGATGCATTCAGCGAGGATTCAGCGCGATGCATTCAGTGAGGATTCAGCGCGATGCATTCAGCGAGGATTCAGCGCGATGCATTCAGCGAGGATTCAGCGCGATGCATTCAGCGAGGATTCAGTGCGATGCATTCAGTGAGGATTCAGCGCGATGCATTCAGCGAGGATTCAGTGCGATGCATTCAGCGAGGATTCAGTGCGATGCATTCAGTGAGGATTCAGCGCGATGCATTCAGCGAGGATTCAGTGCGATGCATTCAGCGAGGATTCAGTGCGATGCATTCAGCGAGGATTCAGCGCGATGCATTCAGTGAGGATTCAGCGCGATGCATTCAGCGAGGATTCAGCGCGATGCATTCAGCGAGGATTCAGCGCGATGCATTCAGCGAGGATTCAGCGCGATGCATTCAGCGAGGATTCAGCGCGATGCATTCAGTGAGGATTCAGCGCGATGCATTCAGGGAGGATTCAGCGCGATGCATTCAGGGAGGATTCAGCGCGATGCATTCAGCGAGGATTCGGCGCGATGCATTCAGTGAGGATTCGGCGCGATGCATACAGCGAGGATTCGGCGCAAGCATTCAGTGAGGATTCAGCGCGATGCATACAGCGAGGATTCGGCGCAATGTGTGCAGTGAGGACTCAGCACGATGCATGCAGTGAGGATTCAGCGAGGATTTGGCGCAAGCATTCAGAGAGGAGTCAGCGAGGATTCAGCGCGATGCATGCAGCGAGGATTCAACGAGGATTCAACGAGGATTCAACGCGATGCATTCAGTGAGGATTCAGAGCGATGCATACAGTGAGGATTCAGTGCGATGCATGCAACGAGGATTCAGCGCGATTCATTCAGTGAGGATTCAGCGCGATGCATTCAGCGAGGATTCAACGAGGATTCAACGCGATGCATTCAGTGAGGATTCAGCGCGATGCATTCAGCGAGGATTCAGAGCGATGCATTCAGCGAGGATTCAGCGCGATTCATTCAGTGAGGATTCAGCGCGATGCATTCAGCGAGGATTCAGCGCGATGCATTCAGCGAGGATTCAGCGCGATGCATTCAGCGAGGATTCAGGCGATGCATTCAGGGAGGATTCAGCGCGATGCATTCAGGGAGGATTCAGCGCGATGCATTCAGGGAGGATTCAGCGCGATGCATTCAGCGAGGATTCGGCGCGATGCATTCAGTGAGGATTCGGCGCGATGCATACAGTGAGGATTCGGCGCAAGCATTCAGCGCGAGGATTCAGCGCGATGCATACAGCGAGGATTCGGCGCGATGCATTCAGCGAGGATTCAGTGCGATGCATTCAGTGAGGATTCAGCGCGATGCATTCAGCGAGGATTCAGCGCGATGCATTCAGCGAGGATTCAGCGCGATGCATTCAGTGAGGATTCAGCGCGATGCATTCAGCGAGGATTCAGTGCGATGCATTCAGCGAGGATTCAGTGCGATGCATTCAGTGAGGATTCAGCGCGATGCATTCAGCGAGGATTCAGCGCAATGCATTCAGCGAGGATTCAGCGCGATGCATTCAGCGAGGATTCAGCGCGATGCATTCAGCGAGGATTCAGCGCGATGCATTCAGCGAGGATTCAGCGCGATGCATTCAGCGAGGATTCAGCGCGATGCATTCAGCGAGGATTCAGTGCGATGCATTCAGCGAGGATTCAGTGCGATGCATTCAGTGAGGATTCAGCGCGATGCATTCAGCGAGGATTCAGTGCGATGCATTCAGTGAGGATTCAGCGCGATGCATTCAGCGAGGATTCAGCGCGATGCATTCAGTGAGGATTCAGCGCGATGCATTCAGGGAGGATTCAGCGCGATGCATTCAGGGAGGATTCAGCGCGATGCATTCAGCGAGGATTCGGCGCGATGCATTCAGTGAGGATTCGGCGCGATGCATACAGCGAGGATTCGGCGCAAGCATTCAGCGCGAGGATTCAGCGCGATGCATACAGCGAGGATTCGGCGCAATGTGTGCAGCGAGGACTCAGCACGATGCATGCAGTGAGGATTCAGCGAGGATTTGGCGCAAGCATTCAGAGAGGAGTCAGCGAGGATTCAGCGCGATGCATGCAGCGAGGATTCAACGAGGATTCAACGCGATGCATTCAGTGAGGATTCAGAGCGATGCATACAGTGAGGATTCAGTGCGATGCATGCAACGAGGATTCAGCGCGATTCATTCAGTGAGGATTCAGCGCGATGCATTCAGCGAGGATTCAACGAGGATTCAACGCGATGCATTCAGTGAGGATTCAGCGCGATGCATTCAGCGAGGATTCAGCACGATGCATTCAGCGAGGATTCAGTGCGATGCATTCAGTGAGGATTCGGCGCGATGCATTCAGCGAGGATTCAGCGCGATGCATTCAGTGAGGATTCAGCGCGATGCATTCAGTGAGGATTCAGCGCGATGCATTCAGTGAGGATTCAGCGCGATTCATTCAGCGAGGATTCAGCGCGATGCATTCAGCGAGGATTCAGCGCGATGCATTCAGCGAGGATTCAGCGCGATGCATTCAGGGAGGATTCAGCGCGATGCATTCAGGGAGGATTCAGCGCGATGCATTCAGCGAGGATTCGGCGCGATGCATTCAGCGAGGATTCGGCGCGATGCATACAGTGAGGATTCGGCGCAAGCATTCAGCGCGAGGATTCAGCGCGATGCATACAGCGAGGATTCGGCGCAATGTGTGCAGCGAGGACTCAGCACGATGCATGCAGTGAGGATTCAGCGTGATGCATACAGCGAGGACTCAGCGAGGATTTGGCGCAAGCATTCAGAGAGGAGTCAGCGAGGATTCAGCGCGATGCATGCAGCGAGGATTCAACGAGGATTCAGCGCGATGCATGCAGCGAGGATTCAACGAGGATTCAACGCGATGCATTCAGTGAGGATTCAACGTGATGCATGCAGCGAGGGTTCAGCACGATGCATTCAGTGAGGATTCAGCGAGGATTCGGCGCAAGCATTCAGAGAGGAGTCAGTGAGGATTCAGGATTCACCGAGCACCTAGTCAGTGCAGTGCCTCGCCTATAGCGTCGGGCACCTATTCGTTGACCTGGGCAAAGTATGGAAATGTCAACCAGTGAGATGTACAAACTCTGAAAGTTACTGGCTGAGTCACACGGATCAGGTTATACTGCACTGGTGTCTTTATGTGAAGCGACGTGCTTAACCCATTGCTCCCCAAGACACGGAGATTGTGTAACTCGCAGAGTTAATTCCCCGGCACAGCTATAGATATCGAGCAATAAACGGCGTATATGTTACTGCTTGCTCATCCCGGCGCTGGCGTCCACCATGTCATGCGGCTCCCTCACCTACAGATACATCGCACAGAGCGTGGGTTACATTGTTTCAGCCGGAGGTTGTGTACACTGTTGCGATAATAAGTGGCGCGCGTTTCCTGGGAATCCTGGGATATGGAGGGAGGACGGCGACGTCATTAGCTAAATAAATCCATCAAAGGCCAATTATGAGATTACGGCAAATTAACGGCATATAGAAATGAAATAAGCACCAATTTCACCCCACGCGCGCTTTGTCGCTCCTCGGGAAGCGGATTGTATACATGAGACACTTTAACCAAAAAACACAGCATTAAGTAGAATGTCGGCAGACGCGGAGCATTTCAGACGCCCGTTTGGGGTGATCCGGGTTATTCACTGCACGATAGTGTCTGGAAATAGTGAGATCAGCCCCAGTGATGCTAAATCCAGAGGCAGGGGTAAAACGAGGCAGCATGTGTGTGTATGCGCTCAGTGTGTGTGTGTGCGCTCTGTGTGTGTGTGTGCGCTCTGTGTGTGTGTGTGCGCTCTGTGTGTGTGTGTGCGCTCTGTGTGTGTGTGTGCGCTCTGTGTGTGTGTATGCGCTCTGTGTGTGTGTGTGCGCTCTGTGTGTGTGTGTGCGCTCAGTGTGTGTGTGTGCGCTCTGTGTGTGTGTATGCGCTCAGTGTGTGTGTGTGTGCGCTCTGTGTGTGTGTATGCGCTCTGTGTGTGTGTGTGTGTGCTCTCAGTGTGTGCGTGTCTTGGAGCATTCAACTAGCAGAGGCCGCGAACAAACCCTTCAATACCGCCTGTACAGTAAAAAAAGAGCCGCTCTCGTGAGTTTACAATCTAAGAGGGAAAGAGGAGCCGCTCCCGTGAGTTTACAATCTAAGAGGGAAAGAGGAGCCGCTCCAGTGAGTTTACAATCTAAGAGGGGAAAGAGGAGCCGCTCCCGTGAGTTTACAATCTAATAGGGGAAAGAGGAGCCGCTCCCGTGAGTTTACAATCTAAGAGGGGAAAGAGGAGCCGCTCCCGTGAGTTTACAATCTAAGAGGGAAAAGAGGAGCCGCTCCCGTGAGTTTACAATCTAATAGGAGAAAGAGGAGCCGCTCCCGTGAGTTTACAATCTAATAGGAGAAAGAGGAGCCGCTCCCGTGAGTTTACAATCTAAGAGGGGAAAGAGGAGCCGCTCCCGTGAGTTTACAATCTAAAAGGGGAAAGAGGAGCCGCTCCCGTGAGTTTACAATCTAAAAGGGGAAAGAGGAGCCGCTCCCGTGAGTTTACAATCTAAAAGGGGAAAGAGGAGCCGCTCCCGTGAGTTTACAATCTAAAAGGGAAAGAGGAGCCTCTCCCGTGAGTTTACAATCTAAGAGGGAAAGAGGAGCCGCTCCCGTGAGTTTACAATCTAAGAGGATAAAGAGGAGCCGCTCCAGTGAGTTTACAATCTAAGAGGGAAAGAGGAGCCGCTCTCGTGAGTTTACAATCTAAGAGGGAAAGAGGAGCCGCTCCAGTGAGTTTACAATCTAAGAGGGGAAAGAGGAGCCGCTCCCGTGAGTTTACAATCTAAGAGGGGAAAGAGGAGCCGCTCCAGTGAGTTTACAATCTAAGAGGGAAAGAGGAGCCGCTCCAGTGAGTTTACAATCTAAGAGGGGAAAGAGGAGCCGCTCCCGTGAGTTTACAATCTAAGAGGGGAAAGAGGAGCCGCTCCCGTGAGTTTACAATCTAAGAGGGAAAGAGGAGCCGCTCTCGTGAGTTTACAATCTAAGAGGGGAAAGAGGAGCCGCTCCCGTGAGTTTACAATCTAAGAGGGAAAGAGGAGCCGCTCCCGTGAGTTTACAATCTAAGAGGGAAAGAGGAGCCACTCCCGTGAGTTTACAATCTAAGAGGGGAAAGAGGAGCCGCTCCCGTGAGTTTACAATCTAAGAGGGAAAGAGGAGCCGCTCTCGTGAGTTTACAATCTAAGAGGGGAAAGAGGAGCCGCTCCAGTGAGTTTACAATCTAAAAGGGGAAAGAGGAGCCGCTCCCGTGAGTTTACAATCTAATAGGGGAAAGAGGAGCCGCTCCCGTGAGTTTACAATCTAAGAGGGAAAGAGGAGCCGCTCTCGTGAGTTTACAATCTAAGAGGGAAAGAGGAGCCGCTCCCGTGAGTTTACAATCTAAGAGGGAAAGAGGAGCCGCTCCCGTGAGTTTACAATCTAAGAGGGGAAAGAGGAGCCGCTCCCGTGAGTTTTACAATCTAAGAGGAGAAAGAGGAGCCGCTCCCGTGAGTTTACAATCTAAGAGGGGAAAGATGAGCCGCTCCGTGAGTTTACAATCTAAGAGGAAAAGAGGAGCCGCTCCCGTGAGTTTACAATCTAAGAGGGGAAAGAGGAGCCGCTCCAGTGAGTTTACATCTAAAAGGGGAAAGAGGAGCCGCTCCCGTGAGTTTACAATCTAAGAGGAGAAAGATGAGCCGCTCCGTGAGTTTACAATCTAAGAGGGAAAAGAGGAGCCGCTCCCGTGAGTTTACAATCTAAAAGGGGAAAGAGGAGCCGCTCCCGTGAGTTTACAATCTAAGAGGGGAAAGAGGAGCCGCTCCAGTGAGTTTACAATCTAAGAGGGAAAGAGGAGCCGCTCTCGTGAGTTTACAATCTAAGAGGGGAAAGAGGAGCCGCTCCAGTGAGTTTACAATCTAAGAGGGGAAAGAGGAGCCGCTCCCGTGAGTTTACAATCTAAGAGGGGAAAGAGGAGCCGCTCCCGTGAGTTTACAATCTAAGAGGGAAAGAGGAGCCGCTCTCGTGAGTTTACAATCTAAAGGATAAAGAGGAGCCGCTCCGTGAGTTTACAATCTAAAAGGGAAAGAGGAGCCGCTCTCGTGAGTTTACAATCTAAGAGGGGAAAGAGGAGCCGCTCCCGTGAGTTTACAATCTAAGAGGGGAAAGAGGAGCCGCTCCCGTGAGTTTACAATCTAAGAGGAGAAAGAGGAGCCGCTCCCGTGAGTTTACAATCTAAGAGGGGAAAGATGAGCCGCTCCGTGAGTTTACAATCTAAGAGGGAAAAGAGGAGCCGCTCCCGTGAGTTTACAATCTAAAAGGGGAAAGAGGAGCCGCTCCAGTGAGTTTACAATCTAAAAGGGGAAAGAGGAGCCGCTCCCGTGAGTTTACAATCTAAGAGGAGAAAGATGAGCCGCTCCGTGAGTTTACAATCTAAGAGGGAAAAGAGGAGCCGCTCCCGTGAGTTTACAATCTAAAAGGGGAAAGAGGAGCCGCTCCCGTGAGTTTACAATCTAAGAGGAGAAAGAGGAGCCGCTCCCGTGAGTTTACAATCTAAAGGGGAAAGGAGCCGCTCCCGTGAGTTTACAATCTAAGAGGGGAAAGAGGAGCCGCTCCCGTGAGTTTACAATCTAAGAGGAGAAAGAGGAGCCGCTCTCGTGAGTTTACAATCTAAGAGGGGAAAGAGGAGCCGCTCCCGTGAGTTTTACAATCTAAGAGGAGAAAGATGAGCCGCTCCGTGAGTTTACAATCTAAGAGGAAAAGAGGAGCCGCTCCCGTGAGTTTACAATCTAAAAGGGGAAAGAGGAGCCGCTCCCGTGAGTTTACAATCTAAGAGGAGAAAGAGGAGCCGCTCCGTGAGTTTACAATCTAAGAGGGAAAGAGGAGCCGCTCCCGTGAGTTTACAATCTAAAAGGGAAAAGAGGAGCCGCTCCCGTGAGTTTACAATCTAAGAGGAGAAAGAGGAGCCGCTCCCGTGAGTTTACAATCTAGAGGGGAAAGAGGAGCCGCTCTCGTGAGTTTACAATCTAAGAGGGGAAAGAGGAGCCGCTCTCGTGAGTTTACAATCTAAGAGGGAAAGAGGAGCCGCTCCCGTGAGTTTACAATCTAAGAGGAGAAAGAGGAGCCGCTCCCGTGAGTTTACAATCTAAGGGGAAAGAGGAGCCGCTCCGTGAGTTTACAATCTAAGAGGGGAAAGAGGAGCCGCTCCGTGAGTTTACAATCTAAGAGGAGAAAGAGGAGCCGCTCTCGTGAGTTTACAATCTAAGAGGGGAAAGAGGAGCCGCTCCGTGAGTTTACAATCTAAGAGGGGAAAGAGGAGCCGCTCCCGTGAGTTTACAATCTAAGAGGGGAAAGAGGAGCCGCTCCCGTGAGTTTACAATCTAAGAGGGGAAAGAGGAGCCGCTCCCGTGAGTTTTACAATCTAAGAGGGGAAAGAGGAGCCGCTCCCGTGAGTTTACAATCTAAGAGGGGAAAGAGGAGCCGCTCCCGTGAGTTTACAATCTAAGGGGAAAGAGGAGCCGCTCCCGTGAGTTTACAATCTAAGAGGGGAAAGAGGAGCCGCTCCCGTGAGTTTACAATCTAAGAGGGGAAAGAGGAGCCGCTCTCGTGAGTTTACAATCTAAGAGGATAAAGAGGAGCCACTCCCGTAAATTTACAATCGAAGAGGGAAGAGGAGCCGCTCCCGTGAGTTTACAATCTAAGAGGGAAAGAGGAGCCGCTCCCGTGAGTTTACAATCTAAAAGGATAAAGAGGAGCCGCTCCCGTGAGTTTACAATCTAAGAGGAGAAAGAGGAGCCGCTCCCGTGAGTTTACAATCTAAGAGGGGAAAGAGGAGCCGCTCCCGTGAGTTTACAATCTAAGAGGATAAAGAGGAGCCGCTCCCGTGAGTTTACAATCTAAGAGGAGAAGAGGAGCCGCTCCCGTGAGTTTACAATCTAAGAGGGAAAGAGGAGCCGCTCCGTGAGTTTACAATCTAAGAGGAGAAAGAGGAGCCGCTCCCGTGAGTTTACAATCTAAGAGGGGAAAAGAGGAGCCGCTCCCGTGAGTTTACAATCTAAGAGGGAAAAGAGGAGCCGCTCCCGTGAGTTTACAATCTAAGAGGGAAAGAGGAGCCGCTCCCGTGAGTTTACAATCTAAAAGGGAAAAGAGGAGCCGCTCCCGTGAGTTTACAATCTAAGAGGAGAAAGAGGAGCCGCTTCCCGTGAGTTTACAATCTAAGAGGGGAAAGAGGAGCCGCTCCCGTGAGTTTACAATCTAAGAGGAGAAAGAGGAGCCGCTCCCGTGAGTTTACAATCTAAGAGGGAAAGAGGAGCCGCTCCGTGAGTTTACAATCTAAAAGGGAAAAGAGGAGCCGCTCCCGTGAGTTTACAATCTAAGAGGAGAAAGAGGAGCCGCTCCCGTGAGTTTACAATCTAAGAGGGAAAGAGGAGCCGCCGTGAGTTTACAATCTAAGAGGAAAAGAGGAGCCGCTCCCGTGAGTTTACAATCTAAGAGGGAAAGAGGAGCCGCTCCCATGAGTTTACAATCTAAGAGGGAAAGAGGAGCCGCTCCCGTGAGTTTACATCTAAGAGGGGAAAGAGGAGCCGCTCTCGTGAGTTTACAATCTAAGAGGGGAAAGAGGAGCCGCTCTCGTGAGTTTACAATCTAATAGAGGAAAGAGGAGCCGCTCCCGTGAGTTTACAATCTAAGAGGAGAAAGAGGAGCCGCTCCCGTGAGTTTACAATCTAAGAGGGGAAAGAGGAGCCGCTCCCGTGAGTTTACAATCTAAGAGGGGAAAGAGGAGCCGCTCTCGTGAGTTTACAATCTAAGAGGGGAAAGAGGAGCCGCTCCCGTGAGTTTACAATCTAAGAGGGGAAAGAGGAGCCGCTCCCGTGAGTTTACAATCTAAGAGGGAAAGAGGAGCCGCTCCCGTGAGTTTACAATCTAAGAGGGAAAGAGGAGCCGCTCCCGTGAGTTTACAATCTAAGAGGGAAAGAGGAGCCGCTCCCGTGAGTTTACAATCTAAGAGGGAAAGAGGAGCCGCTCTCGTGAGTTTACAATCTAAGAGGGAAAGAGGAGCCGCTCCCGTGAGTTACAATCTAAGAGGAGAAAGAGGAGCCGCTCTCGTGAGTTTACAATCTAAGAGGGGAAAGAGGAGCCGCTCCCGTGAGTTTACAATCTAAGAGGGGAAAGAGGAGCCGCTCCCGTGAGTTTACAATCTAAGAGGGGAAAGAGGAGCCGCTCTCGTGAGTTTACAATCTAAGAGGGTAAAGAGGAGCCGCTCCGTGAGTTTACAATCTAAGAGGGAAAGAGGAGCCGCTCCCGTGAGTTTACAATCTAAGAGGGGAAAGAGGAGCCGCTCTCGTGAGTTTACAATCTAAGAGGGAAAGAGGAGCCGCTCCCGTGAGTTTACAATCTAAAAGGGAAAAGAGGAGCCGCTCCCGTGAGTTTACAATCTAAGAGGAAGAGGAGCCGCTCCGTGAGTTTACAATCTAAGAGGGGAAAGAGGAGCCGCTCCCGTGAGTTTACAATCTAAGAGGGGAAAGAGGAGCCGCTCCCGTGAGTTTACAATCTAAGAGGGGAAAGAGGAGCCGCTCCCGTGAGTTTTACAATCTAAGAGGGGAAAGAGGAGCCGCTCCCGTGAGTTTACAATCTAAGAGGAGAAAGAGGAGCCGCTCCCGTGAGTTTACAATCTAAGAGGAGAAAGAGGAGCCGCTCCCGTGAGTTTCAATCTAAGAGGGGAAGAGGAGCCGCTCCGTGAGTTTACAATCTAAGAGGAGAAAGAGGAGCCGCTCCGTGAGTTTACAATCTAATAGGAGAAAGAGGAGCCGCTCCCGTGAGTTTACAATCTAATAGGAGAAAGAGGAGCCGCTCTCCGTGAGTTTACAATCTAATAGAAGAAAGAGGAGCCGCTCCCGTGAGTTTACAATCTAAGAGGGGAAAGAGGAGCCGCTCCCGTGAGTTTACAATCTAAGAGGGGAAAGAGGAGCCGCTCCGTGAGTTTACAATCTAAGAGGAGAAAAGGAGGAGCCGCTCCCGTGAGTTTACAATCTAAGAGGAGAAGAGGAGCCGCTCCCGTGAGTTTACAATCTAAGAGGGGAAAGAGGAGCCGCTCCGTGAGTTTACAATCTAAGAGGGAAAGAGGAGCCGCTCCCGTGAGTTTTACAATACTAAGAGGGAAAGAGGAGCCGCTCCCGTGAGTTTACAATCTAAGAGGGAAAGAGGAGCCGCTCCGTGAGTTTACAATCTAAGAGGAGAAAGAGGAGCCGCTCCGTGAGTTTACAATCTAATAGGAGAAAGAGGAGCCGCTCCTGTGAGTTTACAATCTAAGAGGGGAAAGAGGAGCCGCTCCCGTGAGTTTACAATCTAAAAGGGAAAGAGGAGCCGCTCCCGTGAGCTTACAATCTAAGAGGGGAAAGAGGAGCCGCTCCAGTGAGTTTACAATCTAGTTTTCATTGTAACATTGATATTTCTGTAACAATCATGTTCTATAAAGTCCATATCATTTTATTAACGTTCGCTTTATTTATATCTTTACAGATTTTAGAAATATTTAAAATGTATCTGTATTTAATTAATACAGAAATCCAGTTTTTGTTGCTTTTCCGGCAGGTTCTTGCGCTGCACAACAAGCTCCGGCCCGTTTTAATTTCGATCTTTAGTGTTTCTTGATTGTGCAGTCGTCTATTTTAACCCATTCCGCGGCGATTTGGTGAGATTTGGTTTTACCGTTATCGCTGTTGAATAATTTGTACAATATTTCATAAAACGCACAAAGCGCGCACATTTATTAGCTGTTTGCTGGTTTTAACGCAGACGGTCCATGTCGCCTGTGAGATGCCGTCTGGATGGATATTATTGATGAGACACGACCTGCTTGTCCTGGATGCGTTTGTGAATTTTTTAGGGGCTTGGCACGCGGGTTCTCCCGATTGGGATCCGGAGGTAGTTTGTCCTACTTTTGCTGGTCATGAATTTGTCTTGTCCTACAGCTTTTTGCTGGCCAGCGTTCACCAGACAAAATCTGTTCCACAAAGCCTTCCCGCGTTCTGCCCATCATGATAGCGTTTTGTGCGGTGCCCAGCGTGCCCGTGCCAGCTCCGCTTGGCTCCTCTTACACATTGTTTCACTGTGATAGAACGTGGCACCTCAGCTTCCTCTTCACATATTCTGGGATTTCTCAGATATCCGGGCTTTACCCCCCATGATGGTGAGCACCGAGTGGAGCGCGGCCTGCAGACGCATGGACTAGATGAGATAACGCACAATAACATCCTTATCCCACCTGATGACGCCAGACACTCCGGACACTCACACCTCCACAGACAAGCTTTACCTCCCTGCCCCAAAACCAAAATGTCAGGACAGGGGCATAGAGCAGGAATCCTGCGCCCAAAGGAGAATAGGTGGAAGTGTTATTATTTATAATGGACCAGGCACCATGATAACTTCAGTTTAACTTGTCATAGTTGCAGTAGTTTGTCGCCCCCCCAACCCCTCCCTCAACAGTGACTCCAAACCGCTGGAAAGCTTTGCACCTGATACAGTAGCGCTATGGACCAGAACAGAAACCCAGACAATGATCTGAAACATTCATTCGATAAATGTCCTTTTCTGATAAATATGAAAATAATGATTTTTCAGCGTCTCTTAACCTGCGTCTTCAGATGGATTTATATGACATTTTATTGTATGTGCAATCGTTTTCCTTTTACTTTGTCTTTTGTTTCTTTCTTTTCTGGGTCTATTTACATTATTTATACTCTTGTATCAGAACCTTTTGTCAATTATGAAAATCAGTAAAATACTAAGAGTTAATATAATACTCAATAATTTGGAGGTTTAGCAGACGCCGTGCCCGGCTGGCAGCAGAAAGGTGGAACAGTCACGACTTCTGATGGGATCAAAACGCAACAGTTTGACCCAAAATATCCACAAGCTTCCGTTCGATCCGACAACAAGGAATCCAGATTCTGATGTTTTTGTTACTTGTCACTTTATTCTGTTTTTAACACTCGTTCACTTTATTCTGTTTTTGATACTCGTTCACTTTATTCTGGTTTTGATACTCGTTCACTTTATTCTGTTTTTGATACTCGTTCACTTTATTCTGTTTTTAATACTCGTTCACTTTATTCTGTTTTTGTTACTCGTTCACTTTATTCTGTTTTTAATACTCGTTCACTTTATTCTGTTTTTAATACTCGTTCACTTTATTCTGTTTTTGATACTCGTTCACTTTATTCTGTTTTTGATACTCGTTCACTTTATTCTGGTTTTGACACTCATTCACTTTATTCTGGTTTTGATACTCGTTCACTTTATTCTGGTTTTGATACTCGTTCACTTTATTCTGTTTTTGATACTCGTTCACTTTATTCTGTTTTTAATACTCGTTCACTTTATTCTGTTTTTAATACTCATTCACTTTATTCTGGTTTTGATACTCGTTCACTTTATTCTGGTTTTGATACTCGTTCACTTTATTCTGTTTTTAATACTCGTTCACTTTATTCTGTTTTTGATACTCGTTCACTTTATTCTGGTTTTGATACTCGTTCACTTTATTATGTTTTTGATACTCGTTCACTTTTATTATGTTTTTGATACTCGTTCACTTTATTCTGGTTTTGATACTTGTTCACTTTATTCTGTTTTTGATACGCGTTCACTTTATTCTGTTTTTGATACTCGTTCACTTTATTCTGTTTTTGATACGCGTTCACTTTTTTCTGTTTTTGTTACTTGTTCACTTTATTCTGTTTTTAATACTCGTTCACTTTATTCTGTTTTTAATACTCGTTCACTTTGTTATGTTTTTGACACTTGTTCACTTTATTATGTTTTTGATACTCGTTCACTTTTTTCTGTTTTTGATACTCGTTCACTTTATTATGTTTTTGATACTCGTTCACTTTTATTATGTTTTTGATACTCGTTCACTTTATTCTGTTTTTAATACTCGTTCACTTTATTATGTTTTTGATACTCGTTCACTTTTATTATGTTTTTGATACTCGTTCACTTTATTCTGGTTTTGATACTCGTTCACTTTATTATGTTTTTGATACTCGTTCACTTTTATTATGTTTTTGATACTCGTTCACTTTATTCTGTTTTTAACACTCGTTCACTTTATTCTGTTTTTGTTACTCGTTCACTTTATTCTGTTTTTAATACTCGTTCACTTTATTCTGTTTTTAATACTCATTCACTTTATTATGTTTTTGATACTCGTTCACTTTTTTCTGTTTTTGATACTCGTTCACTTTATTATGTTTTTAATACTCGTTCACTTTATTATGTTTTTGATACTCGTTCACTTTATTCTGTTTTTGATACTTGTTCACTTTATTCTGTTTTTGATACTCGTTCACTTTATTATGTTTTTGATACTCGTTCACTTTATTCTGTTTTTGATACTTGTTCACTTTATTCTGTTTTTGATACGCGTTCACTTTATTCTGTTTTTGATACTCGTTCACTTTTTTCTGTTTTTGTTACTTGTTCACTTTATTCTGTTTTTGACACTCGTTCACTTTATTATGTTTTTGATACTCGTTCACTTTATTCTGGTTTTAATACACGTTCACTTTATTATGTTTTTAAGACTCATTCACTTTATTATGTTTTTGATACTCGTTCACTTTATTATGTTTTTGATACTCGTTCACTTTATTATGTTTTTGATACTCGTTCACTTTATTCTGGTTTTAATACACGTTCACTTTATTATGTTTTTAAGACTCGTTCACTTTATTCTGTTTTTAACACTCGTTCACTTTATTCTGTTTTTGATACTCGTTCACTTTATTCTGTTTTTAAGACTCGTTCACTTTATTATGTTTTTGATACTCGTTCACTTTATTCTGTTTTTAATACTCGTTCACTTTATTCTGTTTTTGATACTCGTTCACTTTATTCTGTTTTTGACACTCGTTCACTTTATTATGTTTTTGATACTCGTTCACTTTCAGGGTTATCCAAAGAGATTCGAAAAGTCACCGCACGTTCGGTGACTTTTCGTTCTCTTCAATTCGGTTCCTTTTGCCGATCGCATTTCGGTGACCCTGCGGTGTATTCAGCAAACACCACATGGTCCCCGAATTGCAGGGAAAAGCTGCCGTAATCCCACCGAAAACTAACCGAATGCACGCTGAAAACAAGCAAAAACATCTGGATTAACCTTTGAAAAAGACGAACAGGAGCCGAACAGGAGCCGAATCACACAGAGCCGAAGCAGCTGTGACGTAGAGGAGGCAGTGAATAAATTAGAAAAACCATTTGTATGAATCTGGGAAAAAGAAACACTGTTTGCAAAGAAACTACTGAGCGAAAATGTCTGAAATTTTCACAGGAGGTCCAGGGAATGATAATAAAGAGGCTGTTACAAAAAAAATAAGTAAACTGAAAAAAAATCAAAAAAAAAATCGGACTTTTAATAAAAAAAAAAAAAAAAAGAAAATTGCTTAAAGTATCCTAAAAAATCTATAAATAAAGAGACTTTTTGCTGCAGAATTTTATAATGAACGGTTTATTAGATATTGAATTAAAACGGGAATATTTTTAACATTGAAGTCTATGGGATTCGCCTGAATAAACTTGCCGCATGAAACCACCGAATGGCAGGGCATTAGGGGAACCTTTCACTGCTGGTTTGTGTTCTCTGAATAGCCGAAGCAGTGCTTCTCTATGGGGATTCACTGCCCTCGAACAGGCACCGTATGTGCAGGCAATTCGCCAGTATTTGGCAAACTGCCTGCTCTCTGGATAGCCGAATGGCCAGGAAAGGGAACCGAACGCTGATTTTCAGCATTCGGTTACCTTTCTCAAGCAATTCGGATCTCTTTGGATAACCCTGTTTATTCTGTTTTTGATACTCGTTCACTTTATTCTGTTTTTGATACTCGTTCACTTTATTGTTTTTGTTACTTGTTCACTTTATTCTGTTTTTGATACTCGTTCACTTTATTCTGGTTTTGATACTCGTTCACTTTATTCTGGTTTTGATACTCGTTCACTTTATTGTTTTTGTTACTTGTTCACTTTATTCTGTTTTTGATACTCGTTCACTTTATTCTGGTTTTGATACTCGTTCACTTTATTCTGTTTTTGATACTCGTTCACTTTATTATGTTTTTAAGACTCGTTCACTTTATTCTGGTTTTGTTACTCGTTCACTTTATTATGTTTTTGATACTCGTTCACTTTATTCTGGTTTTGATACTCGTTCACTTTATTCTGGTTTTGATAGTCGTTCACTTTATTATGTTTTTGATACTCGTTCACTTTATTCTGGTTTTGATAGTCGTTCACTTTATTATGTTTTTGATACTCGTTCACTTTATTCTGGTTTTGTTACTCGTTCACTTTATTATGTTTTTGATACTCGTTCACTTTATTCTGGTTTTGATACTCGTTCACTTTATTCTGGTTTTGTTACTCGTTCACTTTATTATGTTTTTGATACTCGTTCACTTTATTCTGGTTTTGATACTCGTTCACTTTATTCTGGTTTTGATACTCGTTCACTTTATTCTGTTTTTGACACTTGTTCACTTTATTATGTTTTTGTTACTTGTTCACTTTATTCTGTTTTTGACACTTGTTCACTTTATTATGTTTTTGATACTCGTTCACTTTTTTATGTTTTTAAGACTCGTTCACTTTATTCTGTTTTTAAGACTCGTTCACTTTATTCTGTTTTTAAGACTCGTTCACTTTATTCTGTTTTTAAGACTCGTTCACTTTATTCTGTTTTTGATACTCGTTCACTTTATTCTGTTTTTAAGACTCGTTCACTTTATTATGTTTTTGATACATTACTCGTTCACTTTATTCTGTTTTTGATACTCGTTCACTTTATTCTGTTTTTGATACTCGTTCACTTTATTCTGTTTTTAAGACTCGTTCACTTTATTATGTTTTTGATACATTACTCGTTCACTTTATTCTGTTTTTGATACTCGTTCACTTTATTCTGTTTTTGATACTCGTTCACTTTATTCTGGTTTTGATACTCGTTCACTTTATTATGTTTTTGATACTCGTTCACTTTATTCTGGTTTTGATACTCGTTCACTTTATTCTGGTTTTGATACTCGTTCACTTTATTCTGTTTTTGATACTCGTTCACTTTATTCTGTTTTTAAGACTCGTTCACTTTATTCTGTTTTTGATACATTACTCGTTCACTTTATTCTGTTTTTGATACTCGTTCACTTTATTCTGTGTTTGATACTCGTTCACTTTATTCTGGTTTTGATACTCGTTCACTTTATTATGTTTTTGATACTCGTTCACTTTATTCTGGTTTTGATACTCGTTCACTTTATTCTGGTTTTGATACTCGTTCACTTTATTATGTTTTTAAGACTCGTTCACTTTATTCTGTTTTTGATACTCGTTCACTTTATTCTGGTTTTGATACTCGTTCACTTTATTATGTTTTTGATACTCGTTCACTTTATTCTGGTTTTGATACTCGTTCACTTTATTCTGTTTTTGATACTCGATCACTTTATTCTGGTTTTGATACTCGTTCACTTTATTCTGGTTTTGATACTCGTTCACTTTATTATGTTTTTAATACTCGTTCACTTTATTCTGTTTTTGATACTCGTTCACTTTATTATGTTTTTGATACTCGTTCACTTTATTCTGTTTTTGATACTCGTTCACTTTATTATGTTTTTGATACTCATTCACTTTATTCTGGTTTTGATACTCATTCACTTTATTCTGGTTTTGATACTCGTTCACTTTATTCTGGTTTTGATACTCGTTCACTTTATTATGTTTTTAAGACTCGTTCACTTTATTATGTTTTTGATACTCGTTCACTTTATTCTGGTTTTGATACTCATTCACTTTATTCTGGTTTTGATACTCGTTCACTTTATTCTGGTTTTGATACTCGTTCACTTTATTATGTTTTTAAGACTCATTCACTTTATTATGTTTTTAAGACTCGTTCACTTTATTCTGGTTTTGATACTCGTTCACTTTATTCTGGTTTTGATACTCGTTCACTTTATTCTGTTTTTGATACTCGTTCACTTTATTATGTTTTTGATACTCGTTCACTTTATTCTGGTTTTGATACTCGTTCACTTTATTATGTTTTTGATACTTGTTCACTTTATTATGTTTTTAATACTCGTTCACTTTATTCTGTTTTTGATACTCGTTCACTTTATTCTGTTTTTAAGACTCGTTCACTTTATTCTGTTTTTGATACATTACTCGTTCACTTTATTCTGTTTTTGATACTCGTTCACTTTATTCTGTTTTTGATACTCGTTCACTTTATTCTGGTTTTGATACTCGTTCACTTTATTATGTTTTTGATACTCGTTCACTTTATTCTGGTTTTGATACTCGTTCACTTTATTATGTTTTTGATACTCGTTCACTTTATTATGTTTTTGATACTCGTTCACTTTATTCTGTTTTTAATACTCATTCACTTTATTCTGTTTTTAATACTCATTCACTTTATTATGTTTTTAATACTCGTTCACTTTATTATGTTTTTGATACTCGTTCACTTTATTCTGTTTTTAATACTCATTCACTTTATTATGTTTTTAATACTCGTTCACTTTATTATGTTTTTGATACTCGTTCACTTTATTATGTTTTTGATACTCGTTCACTTTATTATGCTTTTTGAGACTTCCTTCATTTAACGTATCGATTATTAATAAAGTCATTAAAATAGCGAAATCTCACGTGGACAAATTAAGAGCTGGTAAAGCCGCTCGAGTGGGTTCCAGGAGCTCCATGAGACGTGAACTAACAGTGCGTTTATCCACAGCGCAGAGACGGGCTCTGTCATCTCCGTCCTATTAATTCAAGCAGAAAGTGTAATTAGATGTACGGAACGCTGTTCCCACAGAAATGAGTGGCAGCATCTGGAGAGAGGCGACTGTTCCAAACCCTTTTGGCGACCAGCGCACTGCAAGTTAGCAGTATGGAGCAAGGGCTGCCGTCCAGACTTCTGTCGGCCTAATTTTATATCTTAGAATGCACAACATTAAATCCAATATTTGAATGCCTTGCTGTGATGGGTGAACAGCGGAGCACATTCCAGACTTTTATCCTGGCATCTCCTCCTGAGAGACCCAACATTTCTGCGTCCCCACGTAGTTTAGAAGTGTTCTCGAAGTCACCTGGGCTCGGACGCAAAACAGCAATGATTAAATGTGACAGTATTTGGGCACAAGCGCAAAACAGGAAGTCACGAAGCTTAATTAAACGTGGAATGGGGGAACGAGCAGCCGTGATACTTTATTTCCACGTTAAAATGTTGTGTTTTATAGAGAGAGATAAAAGATGTAAAATGTTTTGTCTCTGTATCACAGGAAACCATTTCTCCTATTGGATGTTTATTGTATAAATACCTGGACGTTCCCAATAAAAAAACAAGATATTTACTGTAACAGGACAGAGTTGTTTTCACGTCACGCGGGATTTAAAGGAAAGCTTTGCCAGTGACACATTTATTCGTTTTTAATGTAACTGTCACAATGTATCACTGGAGGATATTATACTTTTTCATGTCAATATATACGACATGGTTATGTTATTCAGCTCTCAGGGTCGGGAAAGGACGGCAGATACATTATTAGAAGTGAAATTTCCTTCTATTTATTTGCAAAGTATTTTACCTGGAAGGATACATTGAGATTTCTCTCGTCTCACATCTTAAAGCTTTTTTACAGGAACTCATTCTTCCATCATTCTGTTTAGAAGATTGAGTGAGATGTTAGTAAACATAAACAATTGTATATATACACTATCTATACTATAAAAGAGTAAGCCTTCAAGTGTCCGTCGCCAAAAGCGGTCTGCGCATGCGCGACGGACATTTGAAAGTAGCCGTTAAAACAAACAGGTAGCTGCGCGTGCCGGCCGCCTGCAAAAAAAAAAATAAAAAATCGGCACGAGCCGCGCGCAGCTACCCGTGTGTTTAGACGCCGCAAGTCCCGAATCCTCCAGCGGTGACCGTCCTCCGGCTGTCGCGGCCTGCTCGGCGGGCATCCAGGCTCAGGTGAGCCCCCGGCTTGGTTTGGGCCTACAGGCCCAGCCGAGCCGGGGACTCGCCTAAGCCTAGAGGCCGCCGAGCAGCCAGCGACAGCCGGAGGACGGTCACCGCTGGAGCTCAGGGCCGAAGTTCCCAAAACATACTCCCCTAAATCGGCCCTGAGCTCCAGCGGTGACTTCCTCTGGCCGAGCAGGCTGCTAGGCCGGCCTCCAGGCTCAGGCGAGCCCAGGATGCGGTGAGGCACCACTCTCAGAAATATATGGTGAGTGGTGAGTTTGCAGGAACACTAATGGTGGTTTGGAGCAGAGGGTCAGGACACGTAAAGGGATTGAAAAACAGAAAACAAACCAGGAAAAATGGGAACTTGAATATTCTGGATACTGCAGGGAAGGACTGGTAGGTTTCAAGGTTTTCAGGGGAGCCCCAGCATACACGTCCTCTCTCTCTGGATACAGATAGACAATG
This sequence comes from Leptobrachium leishanense, assembly GCA_009667805.1. Classification (NCBI taxonomy): domain Eukaryota; kingdom Metazoa; phylum Chordata; class Amphibia; order Anura; family Megophryidae; genus Leptobrachium; species Leptobrachium leishanense. The sequence continues at coordinate 66,698,214 of CM019075.1, read as the reverse complement.
CTGGAACAATGTGGAGAGGAGGGCAGGGCCCTTTATTTTGCAAGGTCAGGTGGTGTAGTGTTTTACTATCAGGGTTATCCAAAGAGATTCGAATTGCTTGAGAAAGGTAACCGAACGCTGAAAATCAGAGTTCAGTTACCTTTCCTGGCCATTTGGCTATCCAGAGAGCAGGCAATACGCCAAATCCTGGCGAATTGCCTGCACATACGGTGCCTGTTCGAGGGCAGTGAAATCCCCATAGAGAAGCACTGCTTCGGCTATTCAGAGAACACAAACCAGCAGTGAAAGGTTCCCCTAATGCCCTGCCATTCGGTGGTTTAATTCGGCAAGTTTATTCAGGAGAATCCCATAGACTTCAATGTTAAAAATATTCCCGTTTTAATTCAATATCTAATAAACCGTTCATTATAAAATTCTGCAGCAAAAAGTCTCTTTATTTATAGATTTTTTAGGATACTTTAAGCATTTTTCAGAATTTTTTTAAAAAAAATTAAAAGTCCGATTTTTTTTTGATTTTTTTTCAGTTTGCTTATTTTTTTTGTAACAGCCCTCTTTATTATCATTCCCTGGATCTCCTGTGAAAATTTCAGACATTTTCGCTCAGTAGTTTCTTTGCAAACAGCGTTTCTTTTTCCCAGATTCATACAAATGGTTTTTCTAATTTATTCACTGCCTCCTCTACGTCACAGCTGCTTCGGCTCTGTGTGATTCGGCTCCTGTTCAGGTTTTTCAAAGGTTAATCCAGATGTTTTCGCTTGTTTTCAGCGTGCATTCGGTTAGTTTTCGTCGGGTTTGCGGCAGCTTTTCCCTGCAATTCGGGGACCCTGTGCTGTTTGCTGAATACACCGCAGGGTCACCGAAATGCAATCGGCAAAAGGAACCGAATTGAAGAGAACGAAAAGTCACCGAACGTGCGGTGACTTTTCGAATCTCTTTGGATAACCCTGTATGTGTTTTCACTTTTAACCATTTGTGTGCAGGAATCTCAGTGCTGGTTCTGAGATGAGCAAGGCTTGAAGGGGGCTGTCTGGCATGGTTCAGGAACCTGACATCACCGCTGGAGCTCAGGACCGAAGTTCCCAAAACATACTCCCCTAAATCGGCCCTGAGCTCCAGCGGTGACCTCCTCCGGCCGAGCAGGCTGCTAGGCCGGCCTCCAGGCTCAGGCGAGCCCCCGGCTTGGCTTGGGCCTACAGGCCCAGCCGAGCCGGGGACTCGCCTAAGCCTAGAGGCCGGCCGAGCAGCCAGCGACAGCCGGAGGACGGTCACCGCTGGAGCTCAGGACCGAAGTTCCCAAAACATACTCCCCTAAATCGGCCCTGAGCTCCAGCGGTGACCTCCTCCGGCCGAGCAGGCTGCTAGGCCGGCCTCCAGGCTCAGGCGAGCCCCCGGCTTGGGCCTACAGGCCCAGCCGAGCCGGGGACTCGCCTAAGCCTAGAGGCTGGCCGAGCAGCCAGCGACAGCCGGAGGACGGTCACCGCTGGAGCTCCGGGCCGAAGTTCCCAAAACATACTCCCCTAAATCGGCCCTGAGCTCCAGCGGTGACCTCCTCCGGCCGAGCAGGCTGCTAGGCCGGCCTCCAGGCTCAGGCAAGCCCCCGGCTTGGCTTGGGCATACAGGCCCAGCCGAGCCGGGGACTCGCCTAAGCCTGGAGGCCGGCCTAGCAGCCTGCGACAGCCAGAGGACAGCCACCGGTGGAGCTCCGGGCCAATGTAAGAGGATGTTGCCTACACATACTCACCAACATCAGCCCTTAGCTCCTCCAGCGATGGCGGTCCCGCTTCCAGCGTCCTCTCTGTCTCCGTTGGTCGCCGGTATGACGTCACGAAAGCCTTTGACCCTGGGTCAAAATGCCGGGGTCAAAGGCTTTCGTTACATCATGCCGGCGACCAACGAAGAGAGAGAGGATGCTGGAAGCGGGACCGCCATCGCTGGAGGAGCTAAGGGCGATGTCGGTGAGTATATGTAGGCAACATCCCCCTACATTGGCCCGGAGCTCCAGCGGTGGCTGTCGCAGGCAACTCGGCTGGCCTCCAGGCTTAGGCGAGCCCCCGGCTCGGCTGGGCCTGTAGGCCCAAGCCAAGCCGGGGGCTCGCCTGAGCCTGGAGGCCGGCCGAGCAGCCTGCGACAGCCGGAGGACAGTCACCGCTGGAGCTCAGGGCTAATGTAGGTGAGTATGTGCTCTCCACACCCACCCTGCTTGCTCGGCCGGTTACCAAGCTTAGGCGAGCCCCCAGCTTGGCGTTGGCCTAGAGGCCCAGCCGAGCCGGGGACTCGCTTGAGCCTGGAGGATGCCCGAGCATGCAACTCGACCGGCCTCCATGCTCAGGCAAGTCCCCGGCTCGACAGGTCCTCTAGGCCCAAGCCAAGCCGGGGGCTCACCTAAGCTTGGTAACCGGCCGAGCAAGCAGGGTGGGTGTGGAGAGCATATACTCACCTACATCGGCCTCGAGTCCTCCACCGGTCCACACATACTCACCGACATCGGCCCTTAGCTCCTCCAGCGATGGCGGTCCCGCTTCCAGCGTCCTCTCCTTCTCCGTTGGTCGCCGGTATGACGTCACGAAAGCCTTTGACCCCGGGTCAAAATGCCGGGGTCAAAGGCTTTCGTTACATCATGCCGGCGACCAACGAAGAGAGAGAGGAAGCGGGACCGCCATCGCTGGAGGCGCTAAGGCCGATGTCGGTGAGTATGTGTAGGCAACATCCCCCTACATTGGCCCGGAGCTCCAGCGGTGGCTGTCGCAGGCAGCTCGGCCGGCCTCCAGGCTTAGGCGAGCCCCCGGCTCAGCTGGGCCTGTAGGCCCAAGCCAAGCCGGGGGCTCGCCTGAGCCTGGAGGCCGGCCGAGCAGCCTGCGACAGCCGGAGGACGGTCACCGCTGGAGCTCAGGGCCGAAGTTGCCAAAACATACTCCCCTACATCGGCCCTGAGCTCCAGCGGTGACTTCCTCCGGCTGTCGCTGGCTGCTAGGCCGGCCTCCAGGCTCAGGCGAGCCCCCGGCTTGGCTCGGGCCTACAGGCCCAGCCGAGCGGGGACTCGCCTAAGCCTAGAGGCCGGCCGAGCAGCCAGCGACAGCCGGAGGACGGTCACCGCTGGAGCTCAGGGCCAATGTAGGAGGATGTTGCCTACACATACTCACCTACATCGGCCCTTAGGTCCTCCAGCGATGGCGGTCCCGCTTCCAGCGTCCTCTGTGTCTCCGTTGGTCGTCGGTATGACGTCACGAAAGCCTTTGACCCTGGGTCAAAGGCTTTTGTGATGTCATACCAGTGACCAACAGAGAGAGGACACTGGAAGCGGGACTGCCATCGCTGGAGGGCCGATGTAGGTGAGTATGTGCTCTCCACACCCACCCTGTTTGCTCGGCCGGTTACCAAGCTTAGGTGAGCCCCCGGCTTGGCTTGGGCCTAGAGGACCTGTCGAGCCGGGGACTTGCCTGAGCATGGAGGCCGGTCGAGTTGCATGCTCGGGCGTCCTCCAGGCTCAAGCGAGCCTGAGCACAGGGCTCAAGCGAGCCTGAGCACAGGGCTCAAGCGAGCCTGAGCACAGGGCTCAAGCGAGCCTGAGCACAGGGCTCAAGCGAGCCTGAGCGCAGGGCTCAAGCGAGCCTGAGCGCAGGGCTCAAGCGAGCCTGAGCGCAGAGCCCAGCGCCTGAGCCCAGCACCTGAGCCCAGCGCCTGAGCCCAGCGCCTGAGCGCAGAGCCCAGCGCCTGAGCGCAGAGCCCAGCGCCTGAGCGCAGAGCCCAGCGCCTGAGCCCAGCGCCTGAGCGCAGAGCCCAGTACCTGAACACAGCCCAGCGCCGAGTGCAGAGCACAGAGCAGAGCGCCAAGCAGAGCACAATAGATGGCACAGAGCAGAGCACAACCCATTAAAGGCACAGAGCCGAGCACAATAAACGCCACAGAGCCGAGCACAAAAAAACGCCACAGAGCAAAGCACAATAAACGGCACAAAGCACAGCACAATAAACGGCGCCGAGCACACAGAACCAAGCACAACACAATAAACGGCGCAGAGCACAATAATAAGCAGAGCACAATATACGGCACGGAGCAGAGCACAGAGCCAAACACAGCACAATAAATGGCACCGAACCAAGCACAACGCACCACGCTTATCAATAGACTGCCCTCTGGGCAGGCTTTACACCTAGTATTGAATAATTTTTCTGGATGCTGGCGCTTTTGGGATCTTTCACCTATGGCTCGTGTACAGTGGCAAGAAAAAGTATGTGAACCCTTTGGGATACGTGGAGTTTTGCATGAATTGGTCATAAAATGTCTCTGATCTTCATCTAAGTCACAACAATTTGAAAAACACAGTCTGCTTAAAATAATACAACACAAACATTATATGTTTTCATGTGTTTATTGAACAGAACATGTAAACATTCACAGTGCAGGGTGGAAAAAGTATGTGAACCCCTAGCCTAATGACTTCTCCAAGAGCTAATTGGAGCCAGGAGTGAGCCAACCTTGAGTCCAATCAGTGTGATATTATTGGATGTGTTCCTGAAAGCTGTCCTGCCCTTTAAAAACACACACCAGCTTTGGATTTACTGGTTTCAAGATGCACTGCCTGATGTGAACCATGCCTCGCAGAAAAGAGCTCTCAGAAGAGCTACGATCAGGAATTGTTGGCTTGCATGAAGCTGGAAAGGGTTACAAAAGTATCTCCAAAAGCCTTGATGTTCATGTGTCCACGGTAAGACAGACTGTCTACAAATGGAGAAAGTTCAGCACTGTTGCTACTCTCCCTAGGCGTGGTCGTCCTGTAAAGATGACTGCAAGAGCACAGCGCAGAATGCTTAATGAGGTAAAGAAGAATCCTAGAGTGTCAGCTAAAGACTTACAGAAATCTCTGGCACAGGCTAACATTTTTGTTGACACATCTACAATAAGGAAAACATTAAACAAGATGGAGTACATGGGAGGACACCACGGAGGAAGCCATTGCTGTCCAAAAGAATATTGCAGCACGTTTGAAGTTTGCAAAAGAGCACCTGGATGTTCCACAGCACTACTGGCAAAATATTCTGTGGACAGATGAAACCAAAATTGAGTTGTTTGGAAAAAACACACAACACTATGTGTGGAGAAAAAAAGGCACAGCACACCAACATCAAAACCTCATCCCCACTGTAAAACATGGCGGAGGGAGCATCATGGTTTGGGGCTGCTTTGCTGCCTCAGGGCCTGGACGGATTGTTGTCATTGATGGAAAAATGAATTCCAGAGTTTATCAAGACATTTTGCAGGAAAACGTAAGACCATCTGTCCGCCAACTGAAGCTCCGCAGAGGATGGGTGATGCAACAGGACAATGACCCAAAGCATACAATTAATTCAACAAAAGAATGGCTTCAACAAAACAAAATACGCCTTCTGGAGTGGCCCAGTCAGAGTCCTGACCTCAACCCGATTGAAATGCTGTGGCATGACCTTAAGAGAGCGATTCACACCAGACATCCCAAGAATATTGCTACACTGAAACAGTTTTGTGAAGAGGAGTGGTCCAAAATTACTCCAGATCGTTGTGCAGGTCTGATCTGCAACTACAGGAAACGTTTGGTTGAGGTTATTGCTGCCAAAGGAGGGTCAACCAGTTATTAAGTCCAAAGGTTCACATACTTTTTCCACCCTGCACTGTGAATGTTTACATGTTCTGTTCAATAAAAACATGAAAACATATAATGTTTGTGTTGTATTATTTTAAGCAGACTGTGTTTTTCAAATTGTTGTGACTTAGATGAAGATCAGAGACATTTTATGACCAATTCATGCAAAACTCCACGTAATCCCAAAGGGTTCACATACTTTTTCTTGCCACTGTATATATATGTATCTAAAGGTTTTGTTTTCCTGTTTCTTCACGTGTCTCACACACGGGGCCATATTACAATGTTGGTGCTAACTTAACCAGAGCTGGTGTAAACTTAAAACCTCCATAGGGTATAATGGCTCTGGGAAGTTTACAACAGCTCTGGTTAAGTTAGCACCAGCTTTGTAATATGACCCACAGTATTTTATCAGGGTTATTCAAAGAACTCCGAATCGGGGCCGAAAGGTAACCGAATGCTGAAATTGATTGTGTAACGCGTGATGCATGTGTAATAAATCACCATTTACTGTATATAACAATAAACAGACTAAAAATACACACTTTAGGTGCAACATAGTCACATGAATGACTGTCCATCTCCTAAAATCAGCCTGGGTGCATGTGGCCACTCTGCTCCCGCTCTGCTCCTGTGCTGCTTCCATGACTGATTAGGCCTGAGACCTTCCCAGCCCATACCCCAATAACCTGAATAAGACACAAACGCATATATGTCAGTTGGAATGTGCATGGGCCACAGCTTTATTAAACCATATACAACCATCCCTTGCCAGTGCTTACTCACAACCCTGACCTATCGCCCCATGCAATAGGCATTTACACCAATATCCAACCAAGAGCTCGTCCCCCACAAGCGAGGTTCGTCTCCCCCAGGCCTCACCCGATGGCGGCTAATACATCCTTTAAGCACTGCTGTCCAGGGAAAACCGCCAACGCCATGGGCCGCCTTAGCGCCCGCCCCTGCGCCCCCCCGCAGACAGCGCCTCCTCCACACCAGACATCAGACCCAACAGGAAAATGTCCAACCCAATTACCGTGAGATGGACCCCATCCCCTCTAATGACATTCCTATTGTCCCCTTCTAGCTCCGTATGCCTAACCGACACTCCACCCAGATCACCAACAAATCTCGAGATCTCCCTGTTCACCCTCTTCCGAGCCTTGTCCAGAGCCCCGGGGGCCGCAAATTCTACCCAACGGGGGCGAGAAACTATTTCTGAAAACACGAACGATAAACCCCGGAAGATGGTGAAGCAACTGACTAAGTCGCGTTTCATCTCCCTAATCAAATCCACAGAACGAACAAACCCCAGATCGTTCCCCTCCTGCATGCACCACTAACACCACATCCCTAGCCGTTCGACCAGCCAATGACTCGCATTTTCCAACCACCTGGGCCCAACGTAAACCCTAGATACCAATCCACCGGATCGTAGCCAAGTCCGTGGAAAAACCCAGGTTCCTGCCAAGCGGCCGTTGTGCAGCCCGCTTGGCCGCCCAGTGTATGTACGAGAGGCCGATGATCCAAACAGTTTTCGGGGATGAACCTGTAATTATAAGAGGTTAGGGTGCACATAGGAACGAAAACTGATCGCCATCTACCCAAAACGCCTAATCATGTCGACCGACTTACCCGCCTCCGCCGCCATTGTCGCTGCGCCGATATGAAAAGAATGCGGAGCGAACTGCTACGGGACACGACCCAAAGATGCAATACAACGCTTAACATTAGATCGATATACGCAAACAATGAAACGCTGCGCTTCGGGAATCGCTCGCACCAGATAGCACAAGAAGCCAAGAAACCCTGTAACCAATTTCCAAAAGTGGGAGGAAGCGTTTCCTTCAACTTCTCCTTCTCTTCCATGAACAGGTCAGGCCGTTTGGGACGGTCCACCGTCTCCCTATCCACAGAAAGTAGTGTAAGCACATCCACATATTCATTTCTCCAAATCTTCTCCCGTAACTATGCAGTGACCCGCAAACCCATTGGGGACAACTCGCAGGACCCATAAGAGATGCCTGCACCCCCAACCCCGACGGGAGACACCCCCACAGCACCCACCGCTGAGACCCCAATCAACTTGCAGGCCCAGTCATTCCCCCCCCAACCCGAAACCCAAACTGCGCCAGCCTCGGAAATCCCCTGCTGACCCAACACCTGTGCCAAAACAGGCGCGGGCGCTGCCTCAGACGCGCAAGCAGACACGGGAACCCCAACAGCAGCAGAGCTAGGCGCAACAACAGCCGCAGGTACCGCGCTCCCAGGAACGACGAGTCCTGCCACCCTCAGCGAAGCGTTCCCCCTAGCTGCGTCCTCCGACCCATCCTGCCAGCGCCTAAGAGCAGCAACCAGGGTTTCTAGCAACCCCGTCGTTACCTGTGCTTCTCCCGCTCTGCTCCTGTGCTTCTCCCGCTCTGCTCCTGTGCTTCTCCCGCTCTGCTCCTGTGCTTCTCCCGCTCTGCTCCCGCTCTGCTCCTGTGCTTCTCCCGCTCTGCTCCCACTCTGCTCCCGCTCTGCTCCTGTGCTTCTCCCGCTCTGCTCCCGCTCTGCTCCTGTGCTTCTCCCACTCTGCTCCCACTCTGCTCCTGTGCTTCTCCCGCTCTGCTCCCACTCTGCTCCCGCTCTGCTCCTGTGCTTCTCCCGCTCTGCTCCCAACTGCTCCCGCTCTGCTCCTGTGCTTCTCCCACTCTGCTCCCACTCTGCTCCTGTGCTTCTCCCGCTCTGCTCCCACTCTGCTCCCGCTCTGCTCCTGTGCTTCTCCCGCTCTGCTCCCAAAACTGCCTCCCGCTCTGCTCCTGTGCTTCTCCCGCTCTGCTCCCCACTCTGCTCCTGTGCTTCTCCCGCTCTGCTCCCACTCTGCTCCCGCTCTGCTCTCCCACTCTGCTCCTGTGCTTCTCCCCGCTTCTTCCCGCTCTGCTCCTGTGCTTCTCCCGCTCTGCTCCCGCTCTGCTCCCACTCTGCTCCTGTGCTTCTCCCGCTCTGCTCCCACTCTGCTCCTGTGCTTCTCCCGCTCTGCTCCCACTCTGCTCCCGCTCTGCTCCCACTCTGCTCCTGTGCTTCTCCCGCTTTGCTCCCACTCTGCTCCCGCTTTGCTCCTGTGCTTCTCCCACTCTGCTCCTGTGCTTCTCCCGCTCTGCTCCTGTGCTTCTCCCACTCTGCTCCCGCTCTGCTCCCATTCTGGTCCCACTCTGCTCCTGTGCTTCTCCCACGCTGCTCCTGCGCTGTTCCTGCTCTGCTCCTGTTCTTCTCCCACTCTGCTCCTGCACTGTTCCTGCTCTGCTCCTGTTCTTCTCCCACTCTGCTCCTGTTCTTCTCCCACTCTGCTCCTGCTTTTCTCCAGCTCTGCTCCTGATCTGCTCCTGCTTCCGCTCTGCTCCCGCACAACTCGTGCAGTGCCCCGCGTTGCTCCTGATCTGCTCCTGCTTCCGCTTGCTACCGCACAGCTCGTGCAGTGCCCCCGCGTTGCTCCTGATCTGCTCCTGCTTCCGCTCTGCTTACCGCACAGCTCTGCAGTTTCCCCCGCGTTCTGCTCCTGATCTGCTCCTGCTTCCGCTCTTCTCCCGCACAGCTCGTGCAGTGCCCCCACGTTGCTCCTGATCTGCTCCTGCTTCCGCTCTTCTCCCGCACAGCTCGTGCAGTGCTCCCGCGTTGCTCCTGATCTGCTCCTGCTTCCGCTCTGCTCCCGCACAGCTCGTGCAGTGCCCCCACGTTGCTCCTGACCTGCTTCCGCTCTTCTCCCGCACAGCTCGTGCAGTGCCCCGCGTTGCTCCTGATCTGCTCCTGCTTCCGCTCTGCTCCCGCACAGCTCGTGCACTGCCCCCGCGTTGCTCCTGATCTGCTCCTGCTTCCGCTCTGCTCCCGCACAGCTCGTGCAGTGCCCCCGCGTTGCTCCTGATCTGCTCCTGCGTCCGCTCTGCTCCCGCACAGCTCGTGCACTGCCCCCGCGTTGCTCCTGATCTGCTCCTGCTTCCGCTCTGCTCCCGCACAGCTCGTGCAGTGCCCCGCGTTGCTCTCCTGATCTGCTCCTGCTTCCGCTCTGCTCCCGCACAGCTCGTGCACTGCCCCCGCGTTGCTCCTGATCTGCTCCTGCTTCCGCTCTGCTCCCGCACAGCTCGTGCAGTGCCCCCGCGTTGCTCCTGATCTGCTCCTGCTTCCGCTCTGCTCCCGCACAGCTCGTGCAGTGCCCCGCGTTGCTCCTGATCTGCTCCTGCTTCCGCTCTGCTCCCGCACAGCTCGTGCAGTGCCCCCGCGTTGCTCCTGATCTGCTCCTGCTTCCGCTCTGCTCCCGCACAGCTCGTGCATTGCCCCCGCGTTGCTCCTGATCTGCTCCTGCTTCCGCTCTGCTACCGCACAGCTCGTGCAGTGCCCCCGCGTTGCTCCTGATCTGCTCCTGCGTCCGCTCTGCTCCCGCACAGCTCGTGCACTGCCCCCGCGTTGCTCCTGATCTGCTCCTGCTTCCGCTCTGCTCCCGCACAGCTCGTGCAGTGCTCCCGCGTTGCTCCTGATCTGCTCCTGCGTCCGCTCTGCCCGCACAGCTCGTGCACTGCCCCGCGTTGCTCCTGATCTGCTCCTGCTTCCGCTCTGCTCCCGCACAGCTCGTGCAGTGCTCCCGCGTTGCTCCTGATCTGCTCCTGCTTCCGCTCTGCTCCGCACAGCTCGTGCATGTGCCCTGCGTGCTTCTGATCTGCTCCTGCTTCCCCTCTGCTCCCGCACAGCTCGTGCAGTGCTCCCGCGTTGCTCCTGATCTGCTCCTGCTTCCGCTCTGCTCCCGCACAGCTCGTGCAGTGCCCCCGCGTTGCTCCTGATCTGCTCCTGCTTCCGCTCTGCTCCCGCACAGCTCGTGCAGTGCCCCCGCGTTGCTCCTGATCTGCTCCTGCTTCCGCTCTGCTCCCGCACAGCTCGTGCAGTGCTCCTGCGTTGCTCCTGCTCTGCTCCTGCTTCCTCTCTGCTCCCGCACAGCTTGTGCAGTGCTCCCGCGTTGCTCCTGATCTGCTCCTGCTTCCGCTCTGCTCCCGCATAGCTCGTGCAGTGCCCGCGCGTTGCTCCTGATCTGCTCCTGCTTCCGCTCTGCTCCCACACAGCTCGTGCAGTGCCCCCGCGTTGCTCCTGATCTGCTTCCGCTCTGCTCCCACACAGCTCGTGCAGTGCCCCCGCGTTGCTCCTGATCTGCTTCCGCTCTGCTCCCGCATAGCTCGTGCAGTGCCCGCGCGTTGCTCCTGATCTGCTCCTGCTTCCGCTCTGCTCCCACACAGCTCGTGCACTGCCCCGCGTTGCTCCTGATCTGCTTCCGCTCTGCTCCCCACACAGCTCGTGCAGTGCCCCCGCGTTGCTCCTGATCTGCTCCTGCGTCCGCTCTGCTCCCACACAGCTCGTGCAGTGCCCCCGCGTTGCTCCTGATCTGCTCCTGCTTCCGCTCTGCTCCCACACAGCTCGTGCAGTGCCCCCGCGTTGCTCCTGATCTGCTTCCGCTCTGCTCCCACACAGCTCGTGCAGTGCTCCCTTCTTGCTCCTGATCTGCTCCTGCTTCCGCTCTGCTCCCGCACAGCTCGTGCAGTGCTCCCGTGTTGCTCCTGATCTGCTCCTGCTTCCGCTCTGCTCCCACACAGCTCGTGCAGTGCTAACGTGTTGCTCCTGATCTGCTTCCGCTCTGCTCCCACACAGCTCGTGCAGTGCTCCCTTCTTGCTCCTGATCTGCTCCTGCTTCCGCTCTGCTCCCACACAGCTCGTGCAGTGCTCCGTGTTGCTCCTGATCTGCTCCTGCTTCCGCTCTGCTCCCACACAGCTCGTGCAGTGCTCCCTTCTTGCTCCTGATCTGCTCCTGCTGCTTCCGCTCTGCTCCCCACACAGCTCGTGCAGTGCTCCCGTGTTGCTCCTGATCTGCTCCTGCTTCCGCTCTGCTCCCACACAGCTCGTGCAGTGCTCCCGCGTTGCTCCTGATCTGCTTTCCGCTCTGCTCCCGCACAGCTCGTGCAGTGCTCCGCTTCTTGCTCCTGATCTGCTCCTGCTTCCGCTCTGCTCCCGCACAGCTCGTGCAGTGCCCCGCGTTGCTCCTGATCTGCTCCTGCTTCCGCTCTGCTCCCGCACAGCTCGTGCAGTGCCCCCGCGTTGCTCCTGATCTGCTCCTGCGTCCGCTCTGCTCCCGCACAGCTCGTGCAGTGCCCCCGCGTTGCTCCTGATCTGCTCCTGCGTCCGCTCTGCTCCCGCACAGCTCGTGCACTGCCCCCGCGTTGCTCCTGATCTGCTCCTGCTTCCGCTCTGCTCCCGCACAGCTCGTGCAGTGCCCCGCGTTGCTCCTGATCTGCTCCTGCGTCCGCTCTGCTCCCGCACAGCTCGTGCAGTGCCCCCGCGTTGCTCCTGATCTGCTCCTGCTTCCGCTCTGCTCCTGCACAGCTCGTGCAGTGCCCCCGCGTTGCTCCTGATCTGCTCCTGCTTCCGCTCTGCTCCCGCACAGCTCGTGCAGTGCTCCTGCGTTGCTCCTGATCTGCTCCTGCTTCCCCTCTGCTCCCGCACAGCTCGTGCAGTGCTCCCGCGTTGCTCCTGATCTGCTCCTGCTTCCGCTCTGCTCCCGCACAGCTCGTGCAGTGCCCCCGCGTTGCTCCTGATCTGCTCCTGCGTCCGCTCTGCTCCCGCACAGCTCGTGCAGTGCTCCCGCGTTGCTCCTGATCTGCTCCTGCTTCCGCTCTGCTCCCGCACAGCTCGTGCAGTGCTCCTGCGTTGCTCCTGATCTGCTCCTGCTTCCGCTCTGCTCCCGCACAGCTGGTGCAGTGCTCCCGCGTTGCTCCTGATCTGCTCCTGCTTCCGCTCTGCTCCCGCATAGCTCGTGCAGTGCTCCCGCGTTGCTCCTGATCTGCTCCTGCTTCCGCTCTGCTCCCGCACAGCTCGTGCAGTGCCCCGCGTTGCTCCTGATCTGCTTCCGCTCTGCTCCCACACAGCTCGTGCAGTGCCCCCGCGTTGCTCCTGATCTGCTCCTGCTCCGCTCTGCTCCCACACAGCTCGTGCAGTGCCCCCGCGTTGCTCCTGATCTGCTTCCGCTCTGCTCCCACACAGCTCGTGCAGTGCCCCCCGCGTTGCTCCTGATCTGCTTCCGCTTCTGCTCCCACACAGCTCGTGCAGTGCCCCCGCGTTGCTCCTGATCTGCTTCCGCTCTGCTCCCACACAGCTCGTGCAGTGCCCCCGCGTTGCTCCTGATCTGCTTCCGCTCTGCTCCCACACAGCTCGTGCAGTGCCCCCGCGTTGCTCCTGATCTGCTCCTGCTTCCGCTCTGCTCCCACACAGCTCGTGCAGTGCCCCCGCGTTGCTCCTGATCTGCTTCCGCTCTGCTCCCACACAGCTCGTGCAGTGCTCCCTTCTTGCTCCTGATCTGCTCCTGCTTCCGCTCTGCTCCCACACAGCTCGTGCAGTGCTCCCGTGTTGCTCCTGATCTGCTCCTGCTTCCGCTCTGCTCCCGCACAGCTCGTGCTGTGCTCCCGCGTTGCTCCTGATCTGCTCCTGCTTCCGCTCTGCTCCCGCACAGCTCGTGCAGTGCTCCCGTGTTGCTCCTGATCTGCTCCTGCTTCCGCTCTGCTCCCGCACAGCTCGTGCAGTGCTCCTGTGTTGCTCCTGCTCTGCAGCCTTTTCCATATTATTTATTTTGTTTTTAAAGCCTCCCTTTCTCCTCGCATTAATGATGTGTCTGTCGTGTAATTATCCTCCCGGCATATTCTGCTAATTGATTTTCTCTGCAGCTGTTCCTGTGGAATATCACATAAGTTGCATCTTTTCAGGTGTAATGTCGAGGTCCCGGCACAGTCAGATCCTCACCACAATGGAAGTGCCCCCTCGTTGCTGCAGCTGCTCTGTTGCTTTTTTGAAGCCTGTTGTGTTGTATCATTCATATATTTGGCAGAATATTACAGACACTGTTATGTCACACACACACACAGACGCACACACACAGACACGCATACACACATATGCACGCACAGACACGCACACACATACACACACACATGCACACACACATATACACACGCAAACACACAAACATTACACACGCGCACACACACGCATACACACGCATACACAGTATACGCACGCATACACACATACGCACACACACATACACACGTGCACATACACACGCGCATACAAACACACAGACACGCATACACGCACAGACACACATATGCACACACACATATACACATACGCACACATACACACTTTTCCTCGTTTGTTACAGAAAGCTTAATAAATGCTAAGCCATGAGCTGCGTAAAGTGCGACACTCCCTGTGCATGTCCTTATTTATAGCTTTAATTTATATTTTTTATTACATATTATTTAAAAATAATATATTTTAATTAAGGTTAACCCTAATGTCTACCCAACAGATTCTGCTCCCTAACCCTAACCCTAATGTCTACACAACAGATTCTGCTCCCTATCCCTAATGTCTACACAACAGATTCTGCTCCCTAACCCTAACCCTAATGTCTACACAACAGATTCTGCTCCCTAACCCTAATGTCTACACAACAGATTCTGCTCCCTAACCCTAACCCTAATGTCTACCCAATAGATTCTGCTCCCTAACCCTAACCTTCCCTAATGTCTACCCAACAGATTCTGCTCCCTAACCCTAACCCTATCCCTAAATGTCTACCCAACAGATTCTGCTCCCTAACCCTAATGTCTACCCAATATATTCTGCTCCCTAACCCTAATGTCTACCCAACAGATTCTGCTCCCTAACCCTAACCCTAATGTCTACACAACAGATTCTGCTCCGTAACCCTAACCCTAATGTCTACCCAACAGATTCTGCTCCCTAATCCTAAACCTAATATCTACACAACAGATTCTGCTCCCTAACGCTAATGTCTACCCAACAGATTCTGCTCCCTAACCCTAATGTCTACACAACAGATTCTGCTCCCTAACCCTAACCCTAATGTCTAACCAACAGATTCTGCTCCCTAACCCTAACCCTGATGTCTACCCAAAAGATTCTGCTCCCTAACCCTAACCCTAATGTCTTCCCAACAGATTCTGCTACCTAAGCCTAACCCTAATGTCTAACCAACAGATTCTGCTCCCTAACCCTAATGTCTACCCAACAGATTCTGCTCCCTAACCCTAATGTCTACCCAACAGATTCTGCTCCCTAAACCTAATGTCTACCCAACAGATTCTGCTCCCTAACCCTAACCCTAATGTCTACCCAAAAGATTCTGCTCCCTAACCCTAACCCTGATCTCTACCCAACAGATTCTGCTCTCTAACCCTAACCCTAATGTCTACCCAACAGATTCTGCTCTCTAACCCTAATGTCTACCCAACAGATTCTGCTCCCTAACCCTAATGTCTACCCAACAGATTCTGCTCCCTAACCCTAACCCTAATGGCTACACAACATATTCTGCTCCCTAACCCTAATGTCTACCCAACAGATTCTGCTCCCTAACCCTAATGTCTACCCAACAGATTCTGCTCCCTAACCCTAACCTTAATGTCTACTCAACCGATTCTGCTCCCTAACCCTAAGCCTAATGTCTACCCAACAGATTCTGCTCCCTAACCCTAATGTCTACCCAACAGATTCTGCTCCCTAACCCTAATGTCTACCCAACAGATTCTGCTCCCTAACCCTAATGTCTACCCAACAGATTCTGCTCCCTAACCCTAATGTCTTCCCAACAGATTCTGCTCCCTAACCCTAATGTCTACCCAACAGTTTCTGCTCCCTAACCCTAACCCTAATGTCTACTCAACAGATTCTGCTCCCTAACCCTAAGCCTAATGTCTACTCAACAGATTCTGCTCCCTAACCCTAATGTCTACCCAACAGATTCTTCTCCCTAACCCTAATGTCTTCCCAACAGATTCTGCTCCCTAACGTCTACCCAACAGATTCTGCTCCCTAACCCTAATGTCTACCCAACAGATTCTGCTCCCTAACCCTAACCCTAATGTCTACCCAACAGTTTCTGCTACCTAACCCTAACCCGAATGTGACGGAACCGTTCTCTTCCGTCTGTCCTAGACTCTCCAGACACCCCTTCGTTGCAGTCAGCCCGGCTACTGGGAGCGCTGTCCTCAGCGCCTCGAGCAGCTTGACCCATCTGCTTCTGTTCCTCTGCCCTGGAGCTGTTAGGAATTTCCAGAAGGCCGCTCGGTGCCTTCTGATGTTGAGTATATAGTGTAGCGTAGTTTGTAATAAAGACACCAGGCGCGGCTGTATGCTTTAAAACAGGATTCTCTCTCTCTCTGAGCTTGAGAGTTCTCTGAGTTTTAATGAACAAAATTCCACCATTTATGCTGAAGTCCAACAGTCATAATTTGCATAAATGACGCACCTCGTCCTACCAATATACTAATTACATTATGTCAGTTATTTACAATAAACATTCTTTACATTCTTTAGCCTTCAGCTCACACAACATTTGTATAATCCATTGTTCTAACACATCAGATTAAACACGAAACACTATCACAGATCCCTTGAATTAAACATGCAGCTAGATAAGGGGAAAAGCCCTGTTGCATAAATTACACAGCAGTAAAGCTTGTTTACTGGCTATACAGAAACACATTTACCTACACGAATATAAGTACAGTTATGGCCGAAATTGTTGGCACCCCAGACATTTTTCCAGAAAATCAAGTATTTCTCACAGAAAAGTATTGCAGTAACACATGTTTTGCTATACACATGTTTATTCCCTTTCTGTGTGTTGGAACAAAACAAAAAAAGGGAGGAAAAAAAGCAAATTGGACATAATGTCACACAAAACTCCAAAAATGGGCTGGACAAAATTCTTGGCACCTTAACTTAATATTTGGTTGCACACCCTTTGGAAAAAATAACTGAAATCAGTCACTTCCTATAACCATCAATAAGCTTCTTACACCTCTCACCCGGAATTTTGGACCACTCTTCCTTTGCAAACTGCTCCAGGTCTCTCTTATTGGAAGGGCGCCTTTTCCCAACAGCAATTTTAAGATCTCTCCACAGGTGCTCAATGGGATTTACATCCAGACTCATTGCTGGCCACTTCAGAACTCTCCAGCGCTTTGTTGCCATCCATTTCTGGGTGCTTTTTGACGTATGTTTGGGGTCATTGTCCTGCTGGAAGACCCAAGATCTCAGACGCAAACCCAGCTTTCTGACACTGGGCTCTACAGTGTGACCCAAAATCCTTCGGTAACATAGAAAAATAGAAAAATGTCGGCAGATAAGAACCTTTCGGCCCATCTAGTTGCCCAATTACATGGATACTTTGACCTGGATTTATCTTTTGTTTAGGATAGCCTTATGCCTATCCCATGCCTGCTTAAATTCAATTACTGTTTTGGCCTCTACCACTTCTACTGGAAGACTGTTCCATGTATCCACCACCCTCTCAGTAAAATAATGCTTCCTGATGTTACTTTAAAACCTTTGCCCCTCTAATCTAAGACTATGTCCTCTTGTTTTGCTACTTTGTTTCCGTTTAAATATACTCCCTTCTTCTACCTTGTGGATTCCCTTTACGTATTTAAATGTTTCTATCATATCTCCTCTGTCTCGTCTTTTTTCCAAGCTGTACATGTTAAGATCATTAAGCCTTTCCTGGTAACTTTTCTCCTTCAAGCCGTACACCATTTTAGTAGCCCTTCTCTGAACTCTCTCTAAGATGTCTATATCCTTCTGGAGATACGGTCTCCAGTACTGCACACAGTACTCCAAGTGAGGTCTCACCAGTGCTCTGTACAGTGGCATGAGCACTTCCCTTTTCCTACTGCTAATACAGGCTCTCCCTACACAACCAACCCTCTGTTGCCTGTCACTCAGCCACTGCCTAATCCATTCAACAATATTGGAATCCAAGCTCAAAGATTGCAATTTATTGATAAGCTTCTATGCGGAACAGTATCAAAAGCCTTACTGAAATCTAAATAAGCAATGTCTACTGCACCACCTGTGTCTATTATTTTTGTTACCTAATCAAAAAAATCAATAAGATTAGTTTGGCATGATCTCCCTGAGGTAAACCCATGTTGTTTCTGATCCTGTAATCTATGTGTTTTTAGATGTTCAACAATCCTTTCCTTTAACATGGTTTCCATTAATTTCCCCACTACTGACGTAAGACTAACTCGCCTATAGTTCCCCGACTCCTCCCTACTACCCTTCTTGTGAATGGGAACATCTGAGGTAATCCTCAGATTTCATGATGTCTTGCACACATTCAAGGGACCTAGTGCCAGAGGCAGCAAAACAACCCCAAAACATCATTGAACCTCCACCATATTTCACTGTAGGTACTGTGTTCTTTTCTTTGTAGGCCTTATTCCGTTTTCGGTAAACAGTAGAATGATGTGCTTTACCAAAAAGCTCTATCTTGGTCTCATCTGTCCAAAAGACGTTTTCCCAGAAGGATTTTGGCTTACTCAAGTACATTTTGGCAAACTGTAGTCTTGCTTTTTTATGTCTCTGTGTCAGCAGTGGGGTCCTCCTGGGTCTCCTGCCATAGCGTTTCATTTCATTTACATGTCGACGGATAGTTTGCGCTGACACTGTTGCTCCCTGAGCCTGCAGGACAGCTTGAATTTCTTTGGAACTTGTTTGGGGCTGCTTATCCACCATCCGGACTATCCTACATTGCAACCTTTCATCAATTTTTCTCTTCCGTCCACCCACAGAGAGATTAGCTACAGTGCGATGGGTTGCAAACTTCTTTATAATGTTGCGCACTGTGGACAAAGGCAAATCTAGATCTCTGGAGATGGACTTGTAACCTTGAGATTGTTGATATTTTTCCACAATTTTGGTTCTCAAGTCCTCAGACCGGTCTCTTCTCCTCTTTCTGTTGTCCATGCTTAGTGTGGCACACACAGACACACAATGAAAAGACTAAGTGAACTTGTCTCCTTTTTATCTGCTTTCAGGTGTGATTTTTATATTGCCCACACCTGTTACTTGCCCCAGGTGAGTTTACAGGAGCATCACATGCTTGAAACAATCTTATTTATCCACCATTTTGAAAGGGTGCCAATAATTTTGTCCAGACCATTTTTGGAGTTTTGTGTGACATTATGTCCAATTTGCTTTTTTTCCTCCTTTTTTTGTTTTGTTCCAATACACACAAAGGGAATAAACCTGTGTATAGCAAAACATGTGTTACTGCATTACTTTTCTGTGAGAAATACTTGATTTTCTGGAAAAATGTCTGGGGTGCCAACAATTTCGGCCATGACTGTATATTTAAAACTAAAGTTATGCCATTTACACTACATTGAAAAATACACCTCCCTTCAATAAAACCACATAGTAAGAACATAAAATTGTCCATACAATTTGAAATGCAAACCGAGGGAAAAGTAAAAATGGTCTTTAAAACAGCCAAGTCAGTTTCTTGTGGCTCGCTGAGGAGCGCCAGTTGTTAGCTCCGTGACATTTGTCCCCCCTTCCAGAACGGCAGGGCAAGCTTAGATCCCAAACGGATCGCTTGCCACTGACGAGACCTCGCACTGTGTCCCTTTTCTGTGCCATCTTCAAATTTCCAGGTTGCGGGCACATAAGCAAAGTCACTGGGGTCTGACGGTCACTGGAAGGCTGTGGGTCCATAGTCCCTTGGTAAGCGGCAAACCAACCCTCTTGTCCAGTGCTCCCAAGGACTCACCGCAGTAGTGTCTGCCAGGCAACAGGCCACCACAGTCCACAGACAAAAAACGTTTGATAGCGGGCACACTGGAATTCCCCTCAACATCTTTCTGTCTCCAGGGCACCTCTGCAGACCCAGGACCAAGACACAGCAGTCCCAGTCCCCAGTCTCTCCTTCGGGTGATCCCCTCCTTAACATTTAGCAGGGGCCCAGCCCACGGCAATCCCCACAATCCCAAAAGGGTGTAACTCCCCCTGGGACCAGGAATTTGGTAGTCTCTCAGGGTAGTCACTCACCGATTCTGCTGGTCTTCTAGGCAGGTAAGAAGTGGTCCCCTCTCTTGTAGCACCTTGGGTCACAGGGGTGGAGTGCTGGGTGGTCTCCATCTTCGTTGGGGACAAAGCACATTCTGATGCCAGCACAGCATCCACCTCCAGCAACACTGGGTACAATTGCTCCTCTATGCAAAATATAACATGGGCAATGACTTGACTCCCTGTTGTGCTGCTCTCCTCCATGGTGGGCACATGGGTGCTGGCAGCTTGTGCCAGGGACAACTCATCTTGGAGCTGTTGGCACTGTGCTCGTGTCCCTTCGAGCTCAGCCTGCAGGTGGCTAACAGTGCCCTGGTGCTCCTGCTCCAATACACCTAGTTGGTGTGTCAGGCGGCACACCTCCTCGCTTGCCTTGGCTTCAGCGAGGCTCTCATTCCGAGCTGCATCAGTTTCTAGTAGCTGGTGTTGGCACAGCTGGAGTTGGTTCTGGAGCAGATGTATTTCTTCTTGCTGCTCATGGTCCCGTGCCTGCATAGTGTCTCGGGAGAGCTGTGTCTGCTGTAATTCCAGTTCACAGTTCTCCAGGCGAATTTTAAAAGCAGTCCTTTCTGTCTGTAGAGCAGCTCTGTAGAGCAGCTCCGCTATCTGCGCCTGAGCACCACTGAGCTCCGTGTGTAGGTCGATGTTACAGTCCTCACAGACCTGCAGCTGGGATGACAATTTTCGTATACTGACCGACTGTTCTCGTACTTCATTGCAGTGGAAATCTCTCACTCCATGACAGTTCGCAGTTTATCCTGATGGTCCTGTAATGTCTCTGCCAGGGCCAATAGCTCTGCCCGAGCATCATGCAAGTCAGCCTGTAATGAGCTGACCAGACTGTCCATGGTCTGTGTGGCCCCATCTTTTAGGAGGGGAACAGCCTGGGTGCCAGTCTCTCCGGTGGCCTGATACTGCCCGCTGGAAGATGGCTTAATGCTGTAATCCCCGGGCTGTGACGGTGTTTTGCTCTGGTCTGCTTTAGCTCGGCCACCTCTCTTTTTCTTCCGCTTCCCACTGGCTGGTGGGGGGAGGCTTCCTCCAGGGGTCTCGAGGACTGATAGCTGGGCTGCAGTCTGCAAACTTTTTAAGTCCATTTCTAGTGCCCATTCCTCAGCAGCGAGTCCCTTTAGCACGGGCCAAAAGGCAGAGTCCTCATAAACGTCCAGGTAGCGCCCCTGGATGGCGCACAATTCTGCATGTCTGGCAGCTTGTGGACTGCCATAATTGTCTCCCCCTTAAAGTAGATCCATGCTGGGCCAGGACCGCGCAACACATAGCCTGGGGGAGGCTTCTTGTCAGCTTCCCAATCCTCCTCACTCACACATTGCAGCAAGTCCTCGTATTTGCACTCTAGATCGAGTGTGGCACGCAGCCAGTGTACCAACTGGTCTCCATGGCTCGCAGTGGGCTGAGGCCCCAACACTTGGGGTCTCCACAGCTGAATGTCCTCTGTGATTCTCTGCTCATATAGAATAAATGAGCTGTCCTGCTCCATAGTCTTCTGTAGACTGTTTTCTTGCACCGCAGGCAAAAACCTCTGCGGTCTCTCTCAGTGGGGACACATCTCCACTCGCTCCGGGTTGCACCACACTTGTGCCTTTGACCCTTACTTCAGTATTCGTTCCTTCCATGGCTCTCCAGCAGGTCCTTCAGGGTGTCCTGCTTGCAGGCTGTATAATTGGCCTTCTCGGGGTGTATTGGTGTTGGAGAGCCTCTATCCACACCACTTGCCACCAATGTGACGGAACCGTTCTCTTCCGTCTGTCCTGACTCTCCAGACACCTCTTCGTTGCGGTCAGCCCGGCTACTGGGAGCGCTGTCCTCAGCGCCTCGAGCAGCTTGACCCGCCTGCTTCTGTTTCTCTGCCCTGGAGCCGTTAGGAATTTCCAGAAGGCCGCTCGGTGCCTTCTGATGTTGAGTATATAGTGTAGCGTAGTTTGTAATAAAGACACCAGGCGCGGCTGTATGCTTTAAAACAGGGTTCTCTCTCTCTGAGCTTGAGAGTTCTCTGAGTTTTAATGAACAAAACGCCACCATTTATGCTGAAGTCCAACAGTCATAATTTGCATAAATGACGCACCTCGTCCTACCAATATACTAATTACATTATGTCAGTCATTCACAATAAACATTCTTTACATTCTTTAGCCTTCAGCTCACACAACATTTGTATAATCCATTGTTCTAACACATCAGATTAAACACGAAACACTATCACAGATCCCTTGAATTAAACATGCAACTAGATAAGGGGAAAAGCCCTGTTGCATAAATTACACAGCAGTAAAGCTTGTTTACTGGCTATACAGAAACACATTTACCTACAGGAATATAAGTATATTTAAAACTAAAGCTACGCCATTTTACACTACATTGAAAAATACACCACCTTTCAATAAAACCACATAGTAAGAACATAAAATTGTCCATACAATTTGAAACGCAAAACCGAGGGAAAAGTAAAAATGGTCTTTAAAACAGCCAAGTCAGTTTCTTGTGGCTCGCTGAGGAGCACCAGTTGTCAGCTCCGTGACACCGAATACTAACCTTAATTTGTTAACATATATACAAACCCAAACACTAATTCCCAACTCTAAAACAACATAAATACAAACCCAAACACTAATTCCTAACCCTTAAACAACATATCAAACCCAAACACTAATTCCTAACCCTAAAACAACATATATACAAACCAAAACGCTAATTCCCAACCCTAAAACAACATATATACAAACCAAAACGCTAATTCCCAACCCTAAAACAACATATATACAAATCCAAACGCTAATTCCTAACCCTAAAACAACATACATACAAACCCAAACACTAATTCCCAACCCTAAAAAAACATATATACAAATCCAAACGCTAATTCCTAACCCTAAAACAAGTAAACTTTGTCATTATCACTATTTATTTTATTATTGTTATTGTATCATTATGTGTCAATGGTTTTTGATGGGTGGATGCAGCTCCTTGATGGGTGGGTGTAGCTCCTCTTTGAGTGGGCGTAGCTCCTTGTTGAGTGGGCGTAGCTCCTTGATGAGTGGGCGTAGCCCCGTGAAGGGTGGGTGTAGCTCCTCTATGGGTGGGTGTAGCTCCTTGATGAGTGGGTGTAGCTCCTTGATGAGTGGGTGTAGCCCCGTGATGGGTGGGTGTAGCCCCGTGATGGGTGGGTGTAGCCCCGTGATGGGTGGGTGTACCTCTGTGATGGGTGGGTGTAGCTCCTTGATGAGTGCGTGTAGCTCCTTGATGGGTGGGTGTAGTTTATCGGTAGCTGTAATTGATGGGTGGATGCAGCTCCTTGATGGGTGGGAGTAGCTACTTGATGAGTGGGTGTAGCCCTGTGATGGGTGGGTGTAGCCCCGTGATGGGTGGGTGTAGCTCTGTGATGGGTGTAGCTCCTTGATGAGTGGGTGTAGCTCCTTGATGGGTGGGTGTAGTTTATCGGTGGCTGTAATTGATGGGTGGATGCAGCTCCTTGATGGGTGGGAGTAGCTCCTTTATGGGTGGGTGTAGCCCCGTGATGGGTGGGTGTAGCTCCTTGATGGGTAGGTGTAGCGCTGTGATGGGTGGGTGTAGCGCTGTGATGGGTGGGTGTAGCTCCTTGATGGGCTGGTGTAGCCCTGTGATGGGTGGGTGTAGCCCTGTGATGGGTAGGTGTGGCTCCGTGATGGGTGGGTGTAGCTACTTGATGAGTGGGTGTAGCTCCTTGATGGGTGGGTGTAACTCCTTGATGGGTGGGTGTTGCTCTGTGATGGGTGGGTGTTGCTCTGTGATGGGTGGGTGTAGCTCTGTGATGGGTGGGTGTAGCTCCTTGATGAGTGGGTGACGTTTCATATGATGGTAAATGCTTTTCCTTTAATCATATAATCATTAAATCCTATATTAAAAAGATATAGAAACATAGAAACATAGAAAAATGTCGCCAGATAAGAACCTTTCGGCCCATCTAGTCGCCCAATTACATGGATACTTTACCTGGATTTATCTTTTGTTTAGGATAGCCTTATGAATCTGGTAATGGGCATCAGTGCACCCAGATATTGTGCCTTTAATGCCAGGCCAGCAAGTATCATCATACAGTAACCCCTCTGTAGTATTGTGGAAGAGTTCAGGGGTGGACCATGTGGTTGGTCCTATATTGAAATATTTTTTTTTATCTGGTAATGGGCGTCAGTGCACCCAGATATTGTGCCTTTAATGCCAGGCCAGCAAGTATCATCATACAGTAACCCCTCTGTAGTATTGTGGAAGAGTGCAGGGTGGACCATGCAGTCCTGTATTAAAAAGATATGAATCTGGTAATGGGCATCAGTGCACCCAGATATTGTGCCTTTGGTGCCAGGCCATCAAGTATCATCATACAGTAACCCCTCTGTGGTATTGTGGAAGAGTGCATGGTTGGACCCTGCTGTTCAAAAAATTAAAATGATATAAATCTGGCACAGGCGTCAGTGCAGCCAAATATTGTGCCTTTCATGGCAGCAAGTGCATTCACACTGTAACCCTTTTGTGGTATTGTGGAAGAGTTCAGTGCTGGAGGTTTTGTGCATGCAGAAGACATACCCGATCTATTCCGTTACGTCAGCATCAGGGGATTGATAGCTGCTGATCCAGGACTGATTCATTTTTATAAATGTCAGCCGGTCTACAGAGTCGGTGGACAGACTCACTCTTTTGTCTGTGACAAAACCTCCAGCGGCACTGAACGTCCTTTCGGAAAGCACGCTAGATGAAGGGTAACCTAGTAGCTGCATAGCATATTGGCTAAATTCTGGCCAGTGATCCAATCTCAACACCCAGTAAGCCAGTGGATCATCTGCTGGAAAGGTATCCAGGTCTGCCCTTGCCCCTAGGTAGTCCTGCACCATATGGTGAAGACGCTGGCAATGGGTGCCTACATTTGACGTCCCTGGGCGTCGAGGACTAAAATTTTTTAAAAATGCATCAGTCAAGCGGCCCTGGCCTTCACCGCTATTCCTCTGATCATCCGCAGCCTCAGAAGCACGTGTGTCAGCAGTAGCACACTTGGTAATCTAACAGTGCCTGGAAAGGTGTTACACAAGTTTTGCTTTAGAGCGTCCTCAAGTTTTGTCATCCTGTGCTCCCTCTGTGTGGGCAGGATGAGCTCTGCAACTTTCCCCTTGTATCGTGGATCAAGAAGGGTTGCCAACCAGTAATGATCCCTCTCCTTGATAGCACGAATCCTGGGGTCCTTTAGCAGGCTTTGCATCATTAGGGAGCCCATGCAGCGTAGGTTGGAGGTGGCATTAGCTGCCGTGTCTTCCTGGTCAATGAGGATGACCGTATCGTGCACTTCCTCCTCCCAGCCACGCACAAGCCCTTCTGTTTCTGGGCACACAAAACCCTGCCTTGAGGAATCCCCACCTTCAATGCCCCCACTACTTAAATAGTCCTCCTCTTCATCCTCCTCCTGTCTGATCTGAGTAGGACCCGCTGGAATGCTGTCTGTAGAAAGACTGGGGCCTTCAGAGCTAGGGAAGGCCTCCACTTCCTCCCGCTGCTCTGCCTCTAGAGCCACATTTATAATTCCCCGCAGAGTGTGCTCCAGCAGGAACACTAAAGGAATTGTGTCACTGATGCATGCACTGTCCCTGCTCACCATCCTCGTTGCCTCCTCAAATGGTGACAGTACAGTGCATGCATCCTTGATCATCAGCCACTGCGGGGGGAGAAAAAACAAGTTGACCTGAACCTGTCCTTGTGCCATACTCACACAGGTACTCGTTGATGGCCCTCTGCTGCTTGTGCAGACGCTGCAGCATTGCTAATGTCGAGTTCCACCTGGTGGGCATGTCACAGATCAGACGGTTTGTGGGAAGGTGGAATTCTCTTTGAATTTCTGCCAGGCGAACGCTTGCTGGGAATGACCGTCTGAAGTGGCTGCAGACTTTTCTGGCCTGGATGAGAAGCTCTGGCAGCCCTGGGTACTTGGTTAGGAAACGCTGTACCACCAGATTTAGGACGTGTGCTAGGCATGGTACATGCGTCAATTTACCCTTGCGTAGGGCGGATAGAAGGTTGCTGCCATTATCGCAGACGATCATTCCCAGCTCAAGCTGGCGTGGTGTTAACCATCTCTGCACCTGCCCCTGCAGAGCTGACAAAATTTCTGACCCGGTGTGGCTCCTGTCCCCTAAACAAACCAGCTCAAGCACAGTATGGCATCTTTTTGCTTGAGCCATTGCGTACACCCTGTCAGGCGTGGGTTTAACTGCCACTTCGCCAGAGACAGAGAAGGAGGAGGAGGAGGAAGAGGTGGTGGTGGTGGAGCAGACAGACCTCATACAAGCAGCTTTCTGGAGGCGTGGTGGATGAACAAGCTCCAGCACAGAGCCCCGTCTTGGATCCCTCCCAGCTGCAATCAGAGTTACCCAGTGTGCCGTGAAGGAAATGTAATGACCCTGTCCATGCTTGCTGGACCACGTGTC
Organism: Leptobrachium leishanense; assembly: GCA_009667805.1. Classification (NCBI taxonomy): domain Eukaryota; kingdom Metazoa; phylum Chordata; class Amphibia; order Anura; family Megophryidae; genus Leptobrachium; species Leptobrachium leishanense. The sequence continues at coordinate 66,672,188 of CM019075.1, read as the reverse complement.
TAAAGTGACATGCACCTTGCTGCTGACTGCCTTTCCCAATGACTGGATAACATTGTCTTCCACGTGCTGGTATAGTGCTGGAATGGCCTTGCGTGAAAAGTAATGGCGTTTTGGAACCTGCCACAGTGGTACAGTGCATTCAGCAAATTCACGGAAGGGAGCAGAGTCCACCAGCTGGAAAGGCAGCAGCTGCAATGCGAGTAATTTTGGTAAGCTGGCATTTAGACGCTGTGCTTGGGGATGGTTGGGACTATATTTTTTCTTTCGCTGCAGCAGCTGCGGGACCGTAATCTGACTGCGTAAATCTTCAGCTACTGGGATGATGTCACATTGTGAGGAAGGACCTGCTGGTACATCCATTACTGTAGCATCATCCCTGTCGGTGGAGGTTGTAGGCAATTGCATGGCAGGACATACAGTGTGGGTAGAGACAGATGAGGAGGAGGAGGACCTACGCAAAGTTTTGCCCCAACGGGATGTGTGGCACTTGTTCATATGTCGCATCAAGCACGTGGTACCCAAGTGTCCGGTGTTTATCCCACGCTTCAGCCTCCTCTGACATAGATTACAAATAGCAACGGTGGGGTCTGCTGCACAGTTCTTAAAGAACTCCCAGACAGCAGATTTCCTGCATGTGTTCTTTGAGACAACAGCGCTCTGCACCGGAGCAGCTCTGACATGTGATGCCTTGGACTGGCTAGTGCTACGGTTGGTCACAGAGGATGTTGTGCCTCGTGTTTGCTGTGCCTCCTCCTCCTCCTCCCCCTCCTCCTCACTTGATTCCTCAGTTCGATCTGGCACCCAGGTGGAGTCAGTGACCTCATCATCATCAATGTCATCTTCACCCCCTATCTCCTCGTCACTGGAGCCAACTTGGCAGTATGCTGCAGCTGCTGGGGCAACATGAGTGCCAGTTATTTGTGTGTCATCACTGGCACCCCCTTCCTCTAGGTTGATTATACTCCCTTGCTCAACCTCAGAGATTGAATCAGAGCACTGTACTTGCTGGGCATCTTCAAGCAGCATGTCACTCTCATTGTAGTCAATCAATTCAGCTGACTCCTCCGTGTGTGATAGCGAGGCTACGGCAGGAGTAGCTGTGGACATGGAGGCTGCATTAGAAACATAGAAACATAGAAAAATGTCGGCAGATAAGAACCTTTCGGCCCATCTAGTCTGCCCAATTACATGGATACTTTACCTGGATTTATCTTTTGTTTAGGATAGCCTTATGCCTATCCCATGCATTAGATGCTTTGGCAGCTGAGGTGGACTGTAAAGCACTAGAAGCCTGGCTGGCAGAGGACTCGGAGGATGAGGATGGCCTGGTTAGCCAATCCACCAAGTCCTCTGTATGTTGCTGCTGCTTAAGACGGCCAGCACCAGTTAGAAAGGACAAACGTGCCCCTGCAGAGGATGCACCACGTCCACCATGACCAGAGACACAGCCTCCCGACACAGGGGCTGCTTGCCCTCTTATCTGTGGCTGGGAGCGTCTGCCTGTCCTTTTTGTTCTTTCAGACATGGTGAGTGATATATAGATTAATATATACAGAACTCTGATTCAACTCTGGTATAAAGATTTAAATAACTCTGGTATAACTCAGTGAGACACACTGATAGCTGGCAGCCAGTGACAAGAGACAGATCACCTTAATTCCCAAATGTTTTAAATAAATTAGTGAGCCCCAAAATACAGCGTGGTACTGTATGTATGACGAGACACAGATCACTTTAATTCCCAAGTGTTTTAAAGAAATTAGTGAGCCCCAAAAAAAATTGCTGGCTGTGTGACGAGACACAGAAGATCGCCTTAATTCACAAGTGTTTAAAGAAATTAGTGAGCCCCAAAATACAGCGTGGTACTTTTTGTATGACGAGACACAGATCACCTTAATTCCCAAGTGTTTTAAATAAATTAGTGAGCCCCACAAAAACTTGCTGTCTGTGTGACGAGACACAGAAGATCACCTCAATTCACAAATGTTTTAAATAAATTAGTGAGCCCCAAAATACAGCGTGGTACTTTTTGTATGACGAGACACAGATCACCTTAATTCCCAAGTGTTTTAAAGAAATTAGTGAGCCCCAAAATACAACGTGGTACTGTTTGTATGATGAGACACAGATCACCTTAATTCCCAAGTGTTTTAAAGAAATTAGTGAGCCCCAAAATACAACGTGGTTACTGTATGTATGACGAAACACAGATCACCTTAATTCCCATGTGTTTTAAAGAAATTAGTGAGCCCCAAAATACAGCGTGGTACTTTTTGTATGACGAGACACAGAAGATCACCTTAATTCCCAAGTGTTTTAAATAAATTAGTGAGCCCCAAAAAGATTTGCTGGCACAGTGACAAGTCCCAGAAAATCACCTCAATTCACAAATGTTTTAAATAAAGTTGTAAACCCCAACAAAACTTGCTGGCACAGTGACAAGACACACATCACCTAAATTCCCTGATATTTGGTCGAAATGAGACCCCCCCAGACCCCCCAGTAGCGTGGCAGGCCGGCAGTAACAACACACACAACTATCTTCCTTTGAAATCTCCTCTGAAATGCGTGCAGAATCGGCGCGTGGAAACCTTATATAGTGTGCTGCGGGACTTAGCTCTGTGAGCCATGATTGGGCAAAATTTGCCCAATCAGGACTCTGAGCGGTGATTGGCATAGTGTTCAACCAGTCTTGCACCAGACCTGTGGTCAGGTGCAAGGCTGTAGCCAATTACGAGCTTCAGGCCAGTGGGAAAATGCATTGTGGTCCATTGTGGTCGAACATGCGGCGAACACCCGGAAATGTTCGTAGTTCGCGATCCGCCCGAACAGGCTAAGTTCGGGTCGAACTCCGAACCGTCCGAACCCGAACAGCTCATCCCTGGCAGTGACAAAACACAGATTACAATTACCAGATATATTGTAGAAGTGAGACCCCCAATAGCTGCTGGCAGTGAGAACACACACTAACAGAACAATCTCCTCTCAAAAAACACGTGCTGGGGCTACAAGGGACGCCTTATATAGTGTGCTGCGGGACTTAGCTCTGTGAGCCATGATTGGCATAGTCTTGCACCTGTCTTGCTCCTGACCTGTGGTCAGGTGTAAGGCTGTAGCAAATTACAAGCTTCAGGCCAGTGGAAAAGTGCATTGTGGTCCATTGTGGGCGAACACACTCAAATGTTCAGAGTTCGGTGAATAGTCGAACGGCCGATGTTCGATGCGAACTCTGAACAAATCGAACTGAACAGCTCATCCCTATGTAGCTCCTTGATGAGTGGGTGTAGCTCCTCGATAGGTGGGTGTAGCTCCTCGATAGGTGGGTGTAGCTCCTCGATAGGTGGGTGTAGCTCCTCGATAGGTTGGGTGTAGCTCCTCGATGGGTGGGTGTAGCTCCTCGATAGGTGGGTGTAGCTCCTCGATAGGTGGGTGTAGCCTCCTCGATAGGTGGGTGTAGCTCCTCGATGGGTGGGTGTAGCTCCTCGATAGGTGGGTGTAGCTCCTCGATAGGTGGGTGTAGCTCCTCGATAGGTGGGTGTAGCTCCTCGATGGGTGGGTGTAGCAGCACGAATAGTGAGTGTAGCTCCTGGATGACTGGGTGTAAAGAAAAAAATGAAAACTTATGAACGTGTTTACGTTTTGCCTTTCTATCACAAACACTGCGTAGTCTCCACCGACCTGTGACCTCAGCCTTTAAAAAGCATCTTATAGATCAGATCTTCTTGTAATTCACAAGAAAAAGTAAAAAGCAACAGAAATCACCCAAATAATGTGTCCTGAAGTGATTTCATACAACACAAACAGCTTTACAGCTTTCACTTTATCTCATGGTGAGAGAAATAACACATATTGCTGTCAGAGTGTCACTTCATGCGACCAGAAATAAAATATCTCTGGAATATCTGGATGATGAGTTCAGCTCTGAAAGCGGCTGTTAGTGACAGCGATATGTAGTATCTGTCTCTCTCGTGCTCTCTTTCTGTCTGTCTCTGTCTCTCTCGTGCTCTCTGTCCCTCTGTCCGTCTCTCTGTCTCTGTCTCTCTCGTGCTCTCTTTCTGTCTGTCTCTGTCTTTCTCGCGCTCTCTGTCCCTCTCTCTGTCCCTCTCTCTGTCCCTCTGTCTGTGTTTCTCTGTCTCTCTCTTTCTCTATGTCTGTCTCCCTGTCTGGCTCTGGCTCTTTCTTTCTCTCTGTCTTTTTCTCTGTCTCTCTGTCTTTTTCTCTGTCTGTCTTTCTGTCTCTCTGTCTCTCTTTTTCTCTCTCTTTCTGTCTCTCTTTTTCTCTCTCTTTCTGTCCCTCTGTCTTTTTCTCTGTCTGTGTTTCTGTCTCTCTGTCCCTCTGTCTTTTTCTCTGTCTTTCTATCTCTCTGTCTTTTTCTCTGTCTTTTTCTCTCTCTTTCTGTCCCTCTGTCTTTTTCTCTGTGTCTTTCTATCTCTGTCTTTTTCTCTGTTTTTCTGTCTTTCTGTCTCTCTGTCTTTTTCTCTGTCTCTCTTTTTCTCTCTCTTTCTGTCTCTCTGTCTTTTTCTCTGTCTCTCTTTTTCTGTCTCTTTCTGTCTCTCTTTTTCTCTCTTTCTGTCTCTCTGTCTTTTTCTCTGTCTGTGTTTCTGTCTCTTTGTCCCTCTGTCTTTTTCTCTGTCTCTCTTTTTTCTCTGTCTTTCTATCTCTCTGTCTTTTTCTCTGTGTCTTTCTGTCTCTGTCTTTCTGTCTCTCTGTATAAATATGTATTTAGCTTTGTTTTAGTGTTTTATTTTGGTTTTTTTAATCATTGAGTCGTTGTTCCCGTTTTGGAGTTGGCACTTACCTTTATCAGGGCTCTAAATTTCCCCTCGCCTGGTCGCCTCGGGAGAGCGATGATAGCTTAATCAGGGCAAGTGGAAATTTGACCCTTTGCGATGGTGGAATTTGTTGTCGATCACTTGGCTCAGACGTAACTTCTCAGCCTGGCCAGGACCTTAGGGGTTAAAATGCTGAGCCCTGGGGCGCGTGGCCAGCTGTGAAAGGGACCAGACGTGTGTAGCGCTCACTCCCGGAGGAGCCGCTGAAAATGAACCACGGGTCAGTCTCCCCGCACTAGGGAATAAATATACTCCAACACGCTGAACAGTTTTATAATTTAAAAGGTTTACTAAAAGGTTTGCAGCTCTTAAGACACGGTATATGCAGGAAGATTTACAGTACTTTCGTAACACGATAAACGCGCAGCGGCAAAAGAAACGAAAACACGAGGGCTTCGTATTTTCGGAAAAACCCCCGACCGAGCAGAAAATTAAAAGATACGAAATTCGAGGAAAAACCGCGTAGCGGGACACAATAAAATACACAGTTCTCGTATTACGATAGACGCGCAGCGGGAACAAAAAAGGAAAAATCGTTCAGAATGTAGCTTTTTCTTTGCCCCCTTGTATGGATTTTGAAAAAGGAAAACAGAGTCCTGCACAGGTTAAGTCCCAGAACTTGAAGTGATATATATTTATATATGTAGGGTACCCGGGTACTTTTCTACTGGCCAGTGAGCTTACTTTAACGATGTCTTCGACTAGTCAGTTAGGCCCTGTGGGTTTTAGAAGAAAACAGCAGTGTACGCTTAAATTTACACACGGCCTTGGGGGCCTCTCACCCATCCGGCGCAAGCTTGAGGTTCCGCTGACCAGGACGTCTCTCCGCTCGATTTGACTGGGACGCCGACCACCGGATCTGTTGTCTGGCCTCCTGTCTGTCAGCCGCAACTCAGCCGGCTTACTGCCTGCTCCCCGCTTCCATCGACCGCGGTACTCCTTACTCGAGGGGTCTTCTCTCCTCAGCACTGCACTCGCAATACAGCTGGTGATGTCTCTCTCCCGCAAGGCTGGGTGGCCCGATTGTGAGGCCCAATCCACTCTGTCTGCGCTCCGGCCTAGCTCTGGATCTCTCCTTCTGTGTGTGTCTCTGTGCATCCGCTCTCCTCAGCTCTCTGGCGCGTTCTCCCTGCTCTCCACGAGGTGCAGGATGTACAGGCTCTCCACAACCCACCCACTTCCTGTTTCTTCGCAAAGCATGCATGGATATGTAGTTCAAGTGTCCAGGGTCTTAAATCGTGATAGTCTCCATCTTGTGGCAAAAAATGGGTACTGCCACAGTAAACTTTAACACATCGCTACACTCTCCCCCTCCTAGAACTCTTGGGTCTCTCCAAGGAGGTACAACAGTTACATTATCCTTTTACAATTTGCACACAGTTTATACGGTATATACAGGTTCAGCAGCATACATGCAGTGGGTTAGAAACACTTTCTCAAGCTGACTCATGGTCTGGGCTACCTCAGCTAACATAGCAGACACTTCGGGCAATCTCTGCACAGTGGTGATGGCCTCTTCAGTGCTATGTCCAGGTGAGTCATAAGTAAGTCGCTGGGGCGGCCGAATAGAGCGTTTTTGTTCAGGCTCCCTCCGTTCCTCTTCAGGTGGAAGTACTATGGGCGTTGGCTCAATTTCTCTTTCTATCACTGGAGCAGACGTTTCTTCAGAGTATGATCCCTCCAGTGAAGGCATAGAACCGTAATCACCTGAATAAGCTTCCGGAGCTATCGGGATCCCCACAGCCTCAGGGGCTTCCCACTGAAATTCAAGCGGCTCAGGGATATCAACAGTCTCAGGGACTTCCAACAAGAATTCAGGAGCCTCAGGCCTCAAATTACTCTCCCATCGTTCAGGAACTGAGGTAATCTCTTCAGGCTCCGGTGAACGTATCCAGTCCAGACAAAAACTTTCTTCCTCGCTGTCTCTTTCGCTCTCTTCAACAACCCGAGTCTGTTGAGACCGAGTAACAGGAGGTAAACATGGAACAGGCGGATTCGGCGGAGGGTCAACTACCCGAGTCTGTTGAGACCGATAACAGGGGGAACGTGGAACAGGCAGATTCGGCGGAGGAGTTCATCCCCAACTGGTATCCTCACAGCCTCTCTCAAAGGTAACAAATGATTTCGGTGCCAGTTCTTAAGAGGCCCAGCCTTTCCATCTGGCGGATTTGATACACCGGCAGACCCGGCAGTTGCTTGCAGACAATGTAAACCTGGGAACTCCATCTATCCGCCAACTTGTGTCTTGCAGCAACACCCAAATTCTTCAACAGGACCCTATCACCGGGTTGTAGATCTTGTATTCGAACTTTCAGATCATAGTTCTTCTTGTTCCTTTGCTCCCTGTTACCTGAAGTCAACGGGCCTGTTCAAACGCAGAAGCCAGATTCTTCCGAAGTCTATCCACATAGTTTCTATGAGAAGCTACCGACGTCTGGTCTAGAGATAACCCAAATGCCAAATCAACCGGCAGTCGAGCTTCTCTTCCGAACATAAGACGGTACGGTGAATATCCAGTGGCATCACTCTCCGTACTGTTATATGCATGCACCAGAGTAGCTATGTGACGACTCCAACTCTGCTTCTCCACATTAGACAAGGTCCCCAGCATGTTTAACAGCGTGCGATTAAACCTTTCAGGCTGAGCATCACCTTGAGGGTGGTATGGCGTAGTTCGAGTCTTTTGAATTCCCAACAACTCCAGCAATTGCCCGACCAATCTACTTTCAAAGTCTCTTCCCTGATCAGAGTGTATTCTTCTTGGCAGGCCGTAATGAACAAAGAACTTTTCCATCAGCACCTTCGCCACTGTCGGAGCGCGTTGGTCTTTTGTAGAAAAAAGCTTGGGCATAACGGGTAAAGTGATCAGTCACTATCAGAATGTTCCCTTGCCCACTAGCATCCGGCTCTAAGCACAGGAAGTCAATGCACACCAAATCCATGGGTCCCTGACTCTGTAGATGGCTCATTGGGCAGCTCGGGTTGGTAGAGTTTTCCTCTGAATGCACCTCAGACAGGAATGGCAGTAACTCTCGACTTCAGCCCTCATGCAAGGCCAATAAAACCTATCTCGCACCAATTTAAAAGTTCTCTCAGCACCCAAATGTCCATGCTCATCATGTAGTGATCGCAAACACTCTCCCTGTGTTTGGTGGGGAGAAATAACTGTTGAATCTCTTCGGAATTGGTCGAGGGGCCCCTTCGGTAGACCACACCATCCAACATCTTCAACCGCTCCCACTCTTTGTAGACCAATCTGGCTCCATCCGGGAATTGGTTAACAGAATCTCTCGCTGGTTTGTAGTCAGGGCCTTTATGGTCAATGCAATCAAAGGGTCTCTAGCTTGATCCGCTTTCAAATCCTGCTTGGAAAAGGTAGGTAGATTTTCATCCCTCAATTGCGTAGGGTTACAGTAGAACTCAGGAACAGCCGCGGCCATGACTCCTATGGCCTCCGCTTCAACTCCTCCCTTGACCCGGCGTTCTGTTCCTTGACACAAAGCTGCACCCCGTCTGGAACCTGAGTCCATTCTGTAGTGTAGGGTCTTCTCGACAGAGCATCAGCATCTCGATTGTTCACCCAGGGCGATACTTCAGGCTGAACCGAAACCCTGACAGAGCGGCCAACCACCGATGTCCCGTTGCGTCCAGTTTTGCAGTAGTAAGGATGTAGGTGAGAGGATTATTATCCGTCTTGATCACGAACTCAGCTCCGTACAGATAGTCTTTCAACTTGTCCACCACTGCCCACTTCAAAGCTAGGAATTCCAGTTTGTGAGTAGGATAGTTCTTCTCAGAAGGCGCAAGGCTCCGGCTCACATACGCCACAGGCCTCAGCAATCCATCATACTCCTGATATAGGACTCCTCCCAGACCTTCTCGGCTGGCATCCACATGTAGTTCATACGGCTTGTGAGGGTCCGCATAGGCCAGAACAGGAGCTCGGGTTAGATTCTCTTTCAGCTTCACAAACGCACCTTCACATTGACTAGTCCATTCACCTTGTATGGACTCTTTAGCTTTCCTTGGTCCTGGAGCGGAGGGGCTTCGGTCAGAGACCTTACAGCCTTCTTCGGTGGTTTCTTTCTGTAGGAGTTTGTTCAGCGGCTGAGCTATCTTCGCAAATCCTCCCACAAATCTTCGATAGTATGAGCAGAATCCCAAGAAAGATCTAAGTTCAGTGACGTTTCGAGGTCTAGGCCAAGAAGCGACGGCCTCCAACTTTCGAGGATCTGTCGAAACACCTTCTGCCGAGACTACGTGTCCCAGATATGTGACTGAGGGTAAACAGAACTGGCATTTCTCCAGTTGGCACGGGGACCTTACCAGAATAAAACCGTAACTTGCGATATCCGTAATTTGGAGACGCAGTAGAGTTTTTCGCTAGTATTTCCACCAGTTTCCCCATAGTGGTGAAAAATGTAGCAGGAGGGAACCCTGTAGTTGGGGTAACATCGGGAACATTCTCGTGATCACCACGTGGCGTACTTGGCTGTATCAGTTGGACTTCCACCTCACCGGTCAGCTTCACGCTCGCGCCCTGAAAACATGCTGGAATACCTTTTCTCCATTCAAGAAGAACATGCGTGTGAGAGGTATCTGGGTTTTTCTTAATGTCCAGAATTAACCCCCGATGATCTGGTGCTAGCGTGGCCACGGCCTGGCGAATCTGATCTTCGGCCCAAGTGTCTGCGGGAATATCCATGACTATGCAACATGCTAACTGACTACTATACTCCCCACACCATTCGGCAGCAGTGTCTGGATCCATATTTAACCCTTTAGATGCGGTTTTTCCAGAGACTGAATCCCGGAAACGAGCCCCCACGTGTAGCGCTCACTCCCGGAGGAGCCGCTGAAAATGAACCACGGGTCAGTCTCCCCGCACTAGGGAATAAATATACTCCAACACGCTGAACAGTTTTATAATTTAAAAGGTTTACTAAAAGGTTTGCAGCTCTTAAGACACGGTATATGCAGGAAGATTTACAGTACTTTCGTAACACGATAAACGCGCAGCGGCAAAAGAAACGAAAACACGAGGGCTTCGTATTTTCGGAAAAACCCCGACCGAGCAGAAAATTAAAAGATACGAAATTCGAGGAAAAACCGCGTAGCGGGACACAATAAAATACACAGTTCTCGTATTACGATAGACGCGCAGCGGGAACAAAAAAAGGAAAAAATCGTTCAGAATGTAGCTTTTTCTTTGCCCCCTTGTATGGATTTTGAAAAAGGAAAACAGAGTCCTGCACAGGTTAAGTCCCAGAACTTGAAGTGATATATATTTATATATGTAGGGTACCCGGGTACTTTTCTACTGGCCAGTGAGCTTACTTTAACGATGTCTTCGACTAGTCAGTTGGGGCCCTGTGGGTTTTAGAAGAAAACAGCAGTGTACGCTTAAATTTACACACGGCCTTGGGGGCCTCTCACCCATCCGGCGCAAGCTTGAGGTTCCGCTGACCCAGGACGTCTCTCCGCTCGATATTGACTGGGGACGCCGACCACCGGATCTGTTGTCTGGCCTCCTGTCTGTCAGCCGCAACTCAGCCGGCTTACCGCCTGCTCCCCGCTTCCATCGACCGCGGTACTCCTTACTCGAGGGGTCTTCTCTCCTCAGCACTGCACTCGCAATACAGCTGGTGATGTCTCTCTCCCGCAAGGCTGGGTGGCCCGATTGTGAGGCCCAATCCACTCTGTCTGCGCTCCGGCCTAGCTCTGGATCTCTCCTTCTGTGTGTGTCTCTGTGCATCCGCTCTCCTCAGCTCTCTGGCGCGTTCTCCCTGCTCTCCACGAGGTGCAGGATGTACAGGCTCTCCACAACCCCACCCACTTCCTGTTTCTTCGCAAAGCATGCATGGATATGTAGTTCAAGTGTCCAGGGTCTTAAATCGTGATAGTCTCCATCTTGTGGCCAAAAATGGGTACTGCCACAGTAAACTTTAACACATCACTACACGTGCTTCGACAGAGTTCCGATTGATTTTGCTGACAAAGAGGGATTTTAAGCCGGATTCCCCTACAATTTACCCTCTTCTGGAGTCCCTGATCAGCTGGCCATCGGGTGGAGCGCTCTGGAGTCCGTGTTGTCCCCCCTTCGGAGCTGAGCCACGGGGAGCTGTTGCTGTTTCCCGGTGAGAGAGCGTCTGTCGGCCATTTTGGGGGCTATTTTCTGGCTCCTCTTAGGCGCCTCGCTTCTTGTACCTCTCCCTGCAAAGATCCCTTGCCCGGGTGGCCGTTCTACGAGAGCCGTGTGGATGGAGGGCCTCCACCTACTGGCCGCTGTCGTTGTCCCTGCTTCGGAGACGGCGGGGGAACGAGTGGGATGGCGACGCACGGTTCCTCCTCCCGCTCTCGGAGGCCTGGAGGCTGCGCTCACGTGCATGGAGGACTATCTGGAGCTGCTGTCAGTGGATGAGGGAAGCCGATCTCGAGAGGCACCTGGAGGCAGCTGTTGGCAGTGATAAAGGCTGGCTGAGACGTGGAGGCCCTGTGTGGACCAGAGTTGGGAGGTTACTCACCTGGCGGGGGCGCAGGTGGCTCTTCCCTTGTAGCTGATGGTGGGATGCGAGATGCTGACTCTGGTGGCTTTGATCTGGCGCCTTGCATGTGCTTTCCATCTTCAGGGACGACCCTCCAGCTATGCAATGGAGCCGGGACTAATGGCCCTGCACTGAGCGGACACAGCGTCGACCTTGGTCTCGCGGTGCCACTGGTACAGCTGCTGAAGCGGCCTGGCGGCTGAGCACTCGCTGTGTCCGCCTGGAAGAGTATGCAGACCCATCATATGGCTGGACACCGGCTGAGATGACTTGCTCTGCAGCCAGTGGTGTATTTAGGTTTTGTGCTGCCCTAGGCCTGACTAAACTCGTACACCCCCTAATTTAAATTTGAGGCACCCCTTCCTGTCAAGGGCACACCTCTTCCTGGTTAAACCCACCCTTCCTCTTTAAGCTCCGCCTTTTCCTCTCTTTATATTAAAAGTGGATACCAAGTGCCTACTTGTATATTTTGTATACCATTTCAAATGTATCTATTGAGATAAAGAAAATTATGAAATGTTTAAATTCAAGCATTTTTACAAAGAACAGCCACGCATGTCAAGTATACTGGATCACAGCCGCTCTAATTGGTTGAACAATAAAATACACAGAAACGTGCACTGCATATGAGTGTATCCCAGAGCTCCAGGGCAATAAAACTCACAGTAAGATGCAGTGTGTATCACTGAATCCACAGCAATAAAACTCCCAGCAATGCAATGTGCGGTGTGTATGAGCGCATCAGATTTTTATTCTATTCGATTTTATTCCGTATGCAAACGCCCTGCTCCGCTGCTCGTTGTTTGATAACACAGCTCAAAGCTGACACACAGTGACAGTGGCACCTCCTAGTACCCCCTAATGACACCCCAATAATCACTGGTACCTGGGGCGGCCCACCCTCCGCCACTCCTCTAAGTACACCACTGCTCTGTGATATGCTCACACACACGTTTGGCGAACTGCCAGCAAGTACGGTGCTGTTTGAAGGCAGTGCAAATCCCCATAGAGAAGTAATGGTTAATCTATTCAGAGAACACCAAACAGCAGAGAAATGGCAGTGAAATACCCTGATGTTCGGTGGTTTCAATCAGCAGGTTTATTCAGGCGAACCCCATAGGTTTCAATGTTAAAAATATTCCCGTTTTTATGCAATATCTAATAAACCATTTATTATTTTAATCTGCAGTAAAAAGTCTGTATTGATTTTTTTTTTTAGTACCTTTTAGTAATTTTTCAGCAAAATTCCCCCCCCCCCCTTTTTATATAGCGGTTTTTCTTTTTTCTGTAACAGAACTTTTTATTATCAATCATAGGATCTTATATGTAAATTCCAGACATTTTCGTTCAGTAGTTCTTTTGAAAACAGCAGGCCACGGGTTTGCGGTGGCAGCATTCAGCGGCCGACTCCATGCACTTTGGGGACCCTGCGGTAAATGGTGAATTCACTACAGGGTGGGGAAATTTTATTCCCTGAAGTGCAGGGAACTACAGAACACCAAAATGTTGGCGTCATTTCGGTGCTCTGTGAGTAACCCATTTAGTGGTGAGGTTTTTTGCTGCCCCCTGGAAAGTGAAAGCCCTAGGCCTTGCCTACCCAGGACATGCTTGAAAATTAGTGAAATCTCAATGTATCCTTCCTGGCAAAATACTTTGCAAAAGTAAAAAAAGATTTTTTTTAAGGGGTGGGGCGGGCCGCTGCCCCCTGGAAAGTGCCGCCCTATGCCTAGGCCTTGTTGGCCTAGGCCATCTATGTGTCCGTCTTTGACCCACTTCCCAACGCTGAGACCCCCTTTGATGTCCCCCCTTTCTTTCGTTTGTTGCTGATTTCCCTGCCTGACGTGACTTTTTCATTTCCCTTTTTTTTTGCTTTATGTCTTTACTCGAGGACTGTAGCGCAGTATTTGTTTGTTTGCTGAGAATTCGCAGGTTTTTCACCTTTTTTTGTTTTTTTTGCAGGATATATTGGAGGCGTTATTGAGGCCCTGCGTGGCCTGTGATATCCGCTTGCTTTTATTTCTGTGTTTAAATTTCAGAAATAAAGGGCCCTATTGCATTCCTCGCGCATCGGCTTTGTGCGCACGCAAATGCGCATTTGCGCGAGGACAAAACCATTTGCGCAGAACGCCGTATTTCAACGTTCGCGCAAATGATGCGCGTTATCGTGTGACGCGGATGGACTTCAATTAAGGTGAATTGATGTCAATTAAGGTTCTTAATTCTGATTGGCTGAATCCGGCAAAAAAAAAACCATGTCCGCGCACTGATTTACATGCGCAACGTTACTGCGCACGTATTACACTTCGTTTTGCGCGTTTTTTTACTAACGTTATTTTTTGACGGATGAGAAAATGCGTTCGGATCCGAATATCACGTTAATTTTCGCGCGATAACGCTGGACACTGCGCGCAAAAACAATTGCGCTGCGCGAGCGCATTTGCGCAGAGAATGTAATATGGCCCAAAGGATTTTAAAAGGAAATGCTGCGCCACGGCTATGTTTGTATCAGTGTTTGCCGTATTTAGCGATTTGAATATACACAGAAACGTTATAGAAAATCAATGTATTTTGTAATGGATCTGCCTGTACGCTCACTGACCCAATAATAATATTTTGGTTCGGCGCTGCTACAAACACCAAACAAGACTTGAAATAATCCTCAAAAGTCCGTTTTTTCCTCATTCTGTCCTTTGGTTCCTGTAATTACAAGTGATTTCATAAAGGATTTTCAATTTTTAAGAAAGCGCACTTTTGTACTTGATCCAGCTAAAAGGATTTTCTTACATTAGCGCATATAAAGAGCATCTTTAGACTTTTAATGTTATTTCATTAGCACGTGCGCCTGTAGGGTACGTTCCGAAATGGGTTAAAGTTACAAAGTTCTGCCTATGAAAGCGCCTGGTAATTTGGAGTATCAGGAGGATTTATTCATTTTGAAATCTTAAAAGAGCAAAAGCTAAAATGAGATTGGATTAAGTATATTCTTGCAACACAGTCATTTCTAAACACCCTTAAGGAGCACAGAGCAACGTACAGAAGATATTATGCAAATCGTGGCTCTAATGTATCTGTGAGTGCCTGCTAGGCGCGCGGCGTAATATTTTACATGCTTAGTTAAACACATCAAGAAAAAGGTTTGACCTTGATACAGAATGCCGCAAAAGGTATTTATTTTCAAAGTGGATCTTTTTTTAATGGAATTGCAGAATATATCAATGGAACATGCAAGTAATTTGGAAACAAATTTCATCACAACTGCCTCAGTCAGGAACACAGCTTGCTTTAATAAGGAGCTGTTACGGAGACCAAAGATATTCTTTATAATTTATCTTTATCGCAGTTTTGCCCTTGCTGCTCGGACGGATTATCACTATTCCCAGACGCCGCGCGTGGAACAAGATGCTTTTCATTAGTTGGTGGAAAGAGAGAAGGAAAAAAAATACCAGAGCCTCATTCACAAACGGGTGATAAGCAGCGAGCGCAGTGAGTATTCTGATGCCGGCGTCGTGCTTCACATCTTGTATCTCGCGCTGCTTTGTGGATAATAGCTGAAGAATTGATCTTAAATCCTGCAGAACAATTAATTTCTCTTCTCTGCTCGTCTGCAAGTATTTATTTAATGTAAATGATTCTCTTGTGCTGAGGAGATATCATGGAGCTCCCTGAAAACGATGATGTCATGCACGAGCTACACATTTCCAGGCTCCTGGACTCTACTGAGTTAACCACCAAGTCTACACTATCTCCCTCCCAATCACCCGTCTCTGTTACCCTCTGTCTGCCAACCCATCTCTCCATTATCACCTTCCAACAACCCCTCTCTCCATTATCTCCTTCCAACAACCCCTCTCTCCATTATCTCCTTCCAACAACCCCTCTCTCCATTATCACCTTCCAACAACCCCTCTCTCCATTATCACCTTCCAACAACCCCTCTCTCCATTATCACCTTCCAACAACCCCTCTCTCCATTATCACCTTCCAACAACCCCTCTCTCCATTATTTCCTTCCAACAAGCCCTCTCTCCATTATCTTCTTCCAACAACCACTCTCTCCATTATCACCTTCCAACAACCCCTCTCTCCATTATCACCTTCCAACAACCCCTCTCTCCGTTATCTCCTTCCAACAACCGCTCTCTCCATTATCTCCTTCCAACAACCCCTCTCTCCTTTATCTCCTTCCTACAACCCCTCTCTCCATTATCTCCTTCCACCCTCCCTCCATTATCTCCTTCCACCCTCCCTCCATTATCTCCTTCCACCCTCTCTCCATTATCTCCTTCCAATGACCCCTCTCTCCATTATCTCCTTTCACCAACCCCTCTTTCTGTTATCTCCTTCCTACAACCCCTCTCTCCATTATCACCTTCCACCCTCTCTCCATTATCTCCTTCCACCCTCTCTACATTATCTCCTTCCACCCTCTCTCCATTATCTCCTTCCACCCTCTCTCCATTATCTCCTTCCAACAACCCCTCTCTCCATTATCTCCTTCCACCCTCTCTCCATTATCTCCTTCCAACAACCCCTCTCTCCATTATCACCTTCCAACAACCCCTCTCTCCATTATCACCTTCCAACAACCCCTCTCTCCATTATCTCCTTCCTACAACCCCTCTCTCCATTATCTCCTTCCACCCTCCCTCCATTATCTCCTTCCACCCTCCCTCCATTATCTCCTTCCACCCTCTCTCCATTATCTCCTTCCAACAACCCCTCTCTCCATTATCTCCTTCCACCCTCTCTCCATTATCTCCTTCCAACAACCCCTCTCTCCATTATCACCTTCCAACAACCCCTCTCTCCATTATCTCCTTCCAACAACCCCTCTCTCCATTATCACCTTCCAACAACCCCTCTCTCCATTATCTCCTTCCTACAACCCCTCTCTCCATTATCTCCTTCCACCCTCCCTCCATTATCTCCTTCCACCCTCTCTCCATTATCTCCTTCCAACGACCCCTCTCTCCATTATCTCCTTTCACCAACCCCTCTTTCTGTTATCTCCTTCCTACAACCCCTCTCTCCATTATCACCTTCCACCCTCTCTCCATTATCTCCTTCCACCCTCTCTCCATTATCTCCTTCCACCCTCTCTCCATTATCTCCTTCCAACAACCCCTCTCTCCATTATCTCCTTCCACCCTCTCTCCATTATCTCCTTCCAACAACCCCTCTCTCCATTATCACCTTCCAACAACCCCTCTCTCCATTATCACCTTCCAACAACCCCTCTCTCCATTATCTCCTTCCAACAACCCCTCTCTCCATTATCACCTTCCAACAACCCCTCTCTCCATTATCTCCTTCCTACAACCCCTCTCTCCATTATCTCCTTCCACCCTCCCTCCATTATCTCCTTCCACCCTCCCTCCATTATCTCCTTCCACCCTCTCTCCATTATCTCCTTCCAACAACCCCTCTCTCCATTATCTCCTTCCTACAACCCCTCTCTCCATTATCTCCTTCCACCCTCTCCTCCATTATTCTCCTTCCACCCTCCCTCCATTATCTCCTTCCAACAACCCCTCTCTCCATTATCTCCTTCCACCAACCCCTCTCTCTGTATCTCTTTCCCCTACATAACCCCTCTCTCCATTATCTCCTTCCAACCCTCTCTCCATTATCTCCTTCCACCCTCTCTCCATTATCTCTTTCCAACAACCCCTCTCTCCATTATCACCTTCCAACAACCCTCTCTCCACATTATCACCTTCCAACAACCCCTCTCTCCATTATCACCTTCCAACAACCCTCTCTCCATTATCTCCTTCCAACAACCCCTCTCTCTCATTATCACCTTCCAACAACCCCTCTCTCCATTATCACCTTCCAACAACCCCTCTCTCCATTATCTCCTTCCAACAACCCCTCTCTCCATTATCACCTTCCAACAACCCCTCTCCATTATCTCCTTCCTACAACCCCTCTCCATTATCTCCTTCCACCCTCCCTCCATTATCTCCTTCCACCCTCTCTCCATTATCTCCTTCCAACAACCCCTCTCTCCATTATCACCTTCCAACAACCCCTCTCTCCATTATCTTCTTCCAACAACCCCTCTCTCCATTATCACCTTCCAACAACCCCTCTCCATTATCTCCTTCCTACAACCCCTCTCTCCATTATCTCCTTCCTACAACCCCTCTCTCCATTATCTCCTTCCACCCTCCCTCCATTATCTCCTTCCACCCTCTCTCCATTATCTCCTTCCACCAACCCCTCTCTCTGTTATCTCTTTCCTACAACCCCTCTCTCCATTATCTCCTTCCACCCTCTCTCCATTATCTCCTTCCACCCTCTCTCCATTATCTCCTTCCAACAACCCTCTCTCCATTATCACCTTCCAACAACCCCTCTCTCCATTATCACCTTCCAACAATCCCTCTCTCCATTATCTCCTTCCACCCTCCCTCCATTATCTCCTTCCACCCTCCCTCCATTATCTCCTTCCACCCTCTCTCCATTATCTCCTTCCAACGACCCCTCTCTCCATTATCTCCTTTCACCAACCCCTCTTTCTGTTATCTCCTTCCTACAACCCCTCTCTCCATTATCACCTTCCACCCTCTCTCCATTATCTCCTTCCACCCTCTCTCCATTATCTCCTTCCACCCTCTCTCCATTATCTCCTTCCAACAACCCCTCTCTCCATTATCTCCTTCCTACAACCCCTCTCTCCATTATCTCCTTCCACCCTCCCTCCGTTATCTCCTTCCACCCTCCCTCCATTATCTCCTTCCACCCCTCTCTCCATTATCTCCTTCCAACAACCCCTCTCTCCATTATCTCCTTCCACCAACCCCTCTCTCTGTTATCTCTTTCCTACAACCCCTCTCTCCATTATCTCCTTCCACCCTCTCTCCATTATCTCCTTCCACCCTCTCTCCATTATCTCCTTCCAACAACCCCTCTCTCCATTATCACCTTCCAACAACCCCTCTCTCCATTATCACCTTCCAACAACCCCTCTCTCCATTATCACCTTCCAACAACCCCTCTCTCCATTATCTCCTTCCAACAACCCCTCTCTCCATTATCACCTTCCAACAACCCCTCTCTCCATTATCTCCTTCCAACAACCCCTCTCTCCATTATCACCTTCCAACAACCCCTCTCCATTATCTCCTTCCTACAACCCCTCCCTCCATTATCTCCTTCCACCCTCCCTCCATTATCTCCTTCCACCCTCTCTCCATTATCTCCTTCCACCCTCTCTCCATTATCTCCTTCCACCCTCTCTCCATTATCTCCTTCCAACAACCCCTCTCTCCATTATCACCTTCCAACAACCCCTCTCTCCATTATCACCTTCCAACAACCCCTCTCTCCATTATCACCTTCCAACAACCCCTCTCTCCATTATCTCCTTCCAACAACCCCTCTCTCCATTATCACCTTCCAACAACCCCTCTCTCCATTATCTCCTTCCAACAACCCCTCTCTCCATTATCACCTTCCAACAACCCCTCTCCATTATCTCCTTCCAACAACCCCTCTCTCCATTATCTCCTTCCTACAACCCCTCTCTCCATTATCTCCTTCCACCCTCCCTCCATTATCTCCTTCCACCCTCCCTCCATTATCTCCTTCCACCCTCTCTCCATTATCTCCTTCCAACAACCCCTCTCTCCATTATCTCCTTCCACCAACCCCTCTCTCTGTTATCTCTTTCCTACAACCCCTCTCTCCATTATCTCCTTCCACCCTCTCTCCATTATCTCCTTCCACCCTCTCTCCATTATCTCCTTCCAACAACCCCTCTCTCCATTATCACCTTCCAACAACCCCTCTCTCCATTATCACCTTCCAACAACCCCTCTCTCCATTATCACCTTCCAACAACCCCTCTCTCCATTATCACCTTCCAACAACCCCTCTCTCCATTATCTCCTTCCAACAACCCCTCTCTCCATTATCACCTTCCAACAACCCCTCTCTCCATTATCTCCTTCCAACAACCCCTCTCTCCATTATCACCTTCCAACAACCCCTCTCCATTATCTCCTTCCTACAACCCCTCTCTCCATTATCTCCTTCCACCCTCCCTCCATTATCTCCTTCCACCCTCTCTCCATTATCTCCTTCCAACAACCCCTCTCTCCATTATCACCTTCCAACAACCCCTCTCTCCATTATCTTCTTCCAACAACCCCTCTCTCCATTATCACCTTCCAACAACCCCTCTCCATTATCTCCTTCCTACAACCCCTCTCTCCATTATCTCCTTCCTACAACCCCTCTCTCCATTATCTCCTTCCACCCTCCCTCCATTATCTCCTTCCACCCTCTCTCCATTATCTCCTTCCACCAACCCCTCTCTCTGTTATCTCTTTCCTACAACCCCTCTCTCCATTATCTCCTTCCACCCTCTCTCCATTATCTCCTTCCACCCTCTCTCCATTATCTCCTTCCAACAACCCCTCTCTCCATTATCACGTTCCAACAACCCCTCTCTCCATTATCACCTTCCAACAACCCCTCTCTCCATTATCACCTTCCAACAACCCCTCTCTCCATTATCTCCTTCCAACAACCCCTCTCTCCATTATTAGGGATGAGCCGAAAACCCCCGTGTTCGGTTCGCATTCGAACTCGAACAATTTGAAAAGTTCGAGTTCAAACACGATCCGAACTCCATGTAAGTCAATGGGACCCGAACATTAGATTTTTAGAGTGCCGTCCAAGAGGGCATATTTGCTAGATATTTGCCGTAAAAGGTGTATGGGGGTCCGGGTAGTGCCCTGGGGGACAGGAAAAAAGTAAAAAAAAAAAGGTTTTTAAAGGAACAGTGAGTTTTCCATGAAATAAAGGTTAAGAATAAAAACAAAAAATTCCTTCAAATATCGTGCCTAGGAGGTCCCCATAACCTGCCCGTGAAGTGGCGGATTTGTAGGATGTATATAAGCATTTAAAAACAAAAAAATGACATTTCAAATGACGGTAAATGGTTTTCGTTTAATCTATTCATAAACAACTGCTTGGGGCGGCAGCCTGTATGAAAAGAGGAGACGCTCTAGGACACGCAGAACAAGTTTAGTGATTTTTTTGCTAAATTATGGTGAAACTTATGCAGGCTTTGGATGAAAGTAACAATAGGTGCTTTAAAATTGGGCCTTTAGTGTCGGAAACAGTGCCATCACACTGTAACCCCTCTGTGGTATTGTGGAAGAGTGCAGGGTTGGACCCTGCGGTGAAATATTAAAATGATATGAATTTGGTACAGGCGTCAGTGCACCAAAATATTTTGCCTTTGGTGTCAGCAAGTGCCTTCACACCATAACCCCTCTGTGGTATTGTGGAAGAGTGCAGTGGTGGAGGTTTTGGGAATGCAGAAGAGATCCTCGATCTATTCAGTTACGTCAGCATCAGGGGATTGATAGCTGCTGATCCAGGACTGATTCATTTTTATAAATGTCAGCCGGTCTACAGAGTCGGTGGACAGTTCTGGCCAGTGATCCAATCTCAACACCCAGTAAGCCAGTTCATCATCTGCTGTAAAGGTATCCAGGTCTGCCCTTGCCCCTATGTAGTCCTGCACCATACGGTGAAGACGCTGGCAATGGGTGCCTACATTTGACGTCCCTGGGCGTCGTGGACTAAAAAAATTTAAAAAGGCATCAGTCAAGCGGCCCTGGCCTTCACCGCTCTTCCTCTGATCATCCGCAGCCTCAGAAGCATCTGTGTCATCACTTGGTAACCTACCAGTGCCTGGAAAGGTGTTACACAAGTGTCGCTTTAGAGCATCCTCAAGTTGTTTCATCCTGTCCTCCCTCTGTGCAGGCAGGATGAGCTCTGCAACTTTACCCTTGTATCGTGGATCAAGAAGGCTTGCCAACCAGTAATGATCCCTCTCCTTGATAGCACAAATTCTGGGGTCCTTTAGTAGGCTTTGCAGGATAAGGGAAGCCCATGCAGCGTAGGTTGGAGGTGGCATTAGCTTCCGAGTCTTCCTGGTCAATGAGGATGACCCCATCATGCACTTCCTCCTCCCAGCCACGTACTAGTCCTTGGGTTTCTGGGGACACAAAACCCTCCCTTGAGGAATTCACCACCTTCAATGCCCCCACTACTTAAATATTCCTCCTCCTCCTTATCCTCCTCCTGTCTGATCTGAGGACCCACAGGAATGCTGTCTGCGTAAAGACTGGGGCCTTGAGAGCTAGGGAAGGCCTCCTCTTCCTCCTGCTGCTCAGCCTCTAGTGCCACATCTATAATTCCCCATAGAGTGTGCTCCAGCAGGAACACTAAAGGAATTGTGTCACTGATGCATGCACTGTCCCTGCTCACCAACCTCGTTGCCTCCTCAAATGGTGACAGTACAGTGCATGCATCCTTGATCATCAGCCACTGCGGGGGGGAAAAAACCAAGTTGACCTGAACCTGTCCTTCTGCCATACTCACACAGGTACTCGTTGATGGCCCTCTGCTGCTTGTGCAGACGCTGCAGCATTGCTAATGTCAAGTTCCAACTGGTGGGTATGTCACAGATCAGACGGTTTGTGGGAAGGTGGAATTCCCTTTGAATTTGTGCCAGGTGAACACTTGCTGGGAATGATCGTCTGAAGTGGCTGCAGACTTTTCTGGCCTGGCTGACCTGGTTAGGAAACACTGTACCACTAGATTTAGGACGTGTGCTAGGCATGGTACATGCGTCAATTTACCCTTGCAGAGAGAAGGTTGCTGCCATTATCACAGATGACCATTCCCAGCTGAAGCTGGCGTGGTGTTAACCATCTCTGCACCTGCCCCTGCAGAGCTGACAGAATTTCTGGCCCGGTGTGGCTCCTGTCCCCTAAACAAACCAGCTCAAGCACAGTATGGCATCTTTTTGCTTGAGCCATTGCGCAACCCCTGCCACGTGTCAGTTTAACTGCCACTTGGCCAGAGACATTGAAGGAGGAGGAGGAGGAAGAGGTGGTGGAGCAGACAGACCTCATATAAGCAGCTTTCTGGAGGCGTGGTGGATGAGCAAGCTCCAGCACAGAGCCCCATCCTGGATCCCTCCCAGCTGCAAGCCGATTTACCCAGTGTGCCGTGAAGGAAATGTAACGGCCCTGTCCATGCTTGCTGGACCATGTGTCTAAAGTAATGTGCACCTTGCTGCTGACTGCCTTTCCCAATGACTCCAAATATTGTCTTCCATGTGCTGGCATAGTGCTGGAATGGCCTTCTGTGAAAAGAAATGGCTTTTTGGAACCTGCCACTGTGGTACAGCACATTCGGCAAATTCACGGAAAGAAGCAGAGTCCACCAGCTGGAAAGGCAGCAGCTGTAATGCGAGTAATTTTCCTAAGCTGGCATTTAGACGCTGTGCTTGGGGATGGTTGGGACTATATTTTTTCTTACGCTGCAGCAGCTGGGGCAACGTAATCTGACTGTATAAATCTTCAGCTGATGGGATGCTGTCACATTGTGAGGAAGGACCTGGTACACCCATTACTGTATGTAGCATCATCCCTGTCAGTGGAGGTTGTAGGCAATGACATGGCAGTACATATAGTGGGGGTAGAGACAGATGAGGAGGAGGAGGACCTATGCAAAGTGTTGTGCCAACGGGATGCTGTCACGTCTCGGCCTTGCCCCCTGGTGGTGAAGGGTATTCATGTTTGTTTTTCCCCTATGGTGTGTCTGGCTGTGCTGTTTAGGGCTGATCTGGGGTTCTGTTGTGATCTCCTGGTCTGGGGTCACATGGCCCAATCACACAGACCCACTCCCTATATATTCCCAGCAGCACAGACCCTCATTGACTGTTTGTGGAGTTTGATGGTGGTTCTGTCTGGTTCGTGTTTCCTGAGTTGCTGCAAAGCATTCCTGTTCAAGTGTTTTCTGGTTCTGACCTCGGCTTTATTTTTGACTATCCCTTCTACTCCCCCCTGGTACCGTATATTTCTGATTTGTTGCCAACCTCTGCCTGATTGACGATTCTTGTATGTTTCATGTTTTATGTACCTTGTCTGTCTTAGTTTAGTATTATATTCAGAGGCCGCTTATAAGGACCTTTTTTAGTATAGTCTGTCTGTTTTGTTTACTGTCCTGCAGCCTGCTCCCTTCACGGATTGTCAAGTGTATCTTTGTGTTTCTGAGTGTCCTAAGTTGTCTGTCGGTCTTGAAGCCTTCGGAGCTTAGTGGCAATTCTGTTCTGTTTTTTGGTGCTCCTTGGTTTTGGAGAAATCCGTCTGTCCTTGTGTCCAGTCAGTTACTCACCTGCCTTAAGGGCTTCATCTCATGTTCCAAGCCACCACGATGGCCCAAGCAGGGGCTAACCGTTACATTACAAACAGTCCATTAATGCCTGCAGGTGAGCTTACTGTGTTAAATTTTGTGCTTCAGATGGTTTTTGATCTGCTGACAGAGCTGAAGAGGTTAATGCTGTCTCTCAGTGTGCTTAATTATGCGGTTCCTCCCAGCAGAGTCTCTGGGGAACCTCCCATGAGTGAAAGAGAGAGACGTGGAATTCTTAATCTCTGTTATTATTGCAGTTCACCCCAGCATAAAATCTTTTGCTGTCCATTAAAGCCCAAACCCAGAATGTCATGTTCTCAGGGTGAGACGTATCCACGTCATGTAGCCATAGCGCTGACCCTACTGCTGGGACCTCTGTTTCTGTGCAATGCAGGGGTGTTGCAAATTCCATGTGTGGTAATAAAGCCAAAATTGTTCCACCTCAAGGCACACTACCTGCTTCCATGTTATGCAGTGGATCACTGTTTCTCAGTTCTTGTCATGGGTCTAGGGCCCAGGGTGGCGCTGTTGCCACAAGGGCCCAGGGTGGCGCTGTTGCCACAAGGGCCCAGGGTGGCGCTGTTGCCACAAGGGCCCAGGGTGGCGCTGTTGCCACAAGGGCCCAGGGTGGCGCTGTTGCCACAAGGGCCCAGGGTGGCGCTGTTGCCACAAGGGCCCAGGGTGGCGCTGTTGCCACAAGGGTCCAGGGTGGCGCTGATGCCACAAGGGTCCAGGGTGGCGCTGTTGTTACAGGTACACAGCATAAAGAAAAACCTGTCTGTTCTGCACATTGTATTGTGCCTATGTCCGTTCCTGGCGGGAGGCCAGTTTTGTTTCTGTCTGACAAGGTGTCAGCGGTGCCAGAACCTGGCACATTGCCGGTAACACTCCCAAGCTGTGTGTCAGCGGTAACACTCCCAAGCTGTGTGTCAGCGGTAACACTCCCAAGCTGTGTGTCAGCGGTAACACTCCCAAGCTGTGTGTCAGCGGCAACACTCCCAAGCTGTGTGTCAGCAGCAACACTCCCAAGCTGTGTGTCAGCGGCAACACTCCCAAGCTGTGTGTCAGCGGCAAGACTCCCAAGCTGTGTGTCAGCGGCAAGACTCCCAAGCTGTGTGTCAGCGGCAAGACTCCCAAGCTGTGTGTCAGTGGCAAGACTCCCAAGCTGTGTGTCAGCGGCAAGACTCCCAAGCTGTGTGTCAGCGGCAAGACTCCCAAGCTGTGTGTCAGCGGCAAGACTCCCAAGCTGTGTGTCAGCGGCAAGACTCCCAAGCTGTGTGTCAGCGGCAAGACTCCCAAGCTGTGTGTCAGCGGCAAGACTCCCAAGCTGTGTGTCAGCGGCAAGACTCCCAAGCTGTGTGTCAGCGGCAAGACTCCCAAGCTGTGTGTCAGCGGCAAGACTCCCAAGCTGTGTGTCAGCGGCAAGACTCCCAAGCTGTGTGTCAGCGGCAAGACTCCCAAGCTGTGTGTCAGCGGCAAGACTCCCAAGCTGTGTGTCAGCGGCAAGACTCCCAAGCTGTGTGTCAGCGGCAAGACTCCCAAGCTGTGTGTCAGCGGCAAGACTCCCAAGCTGTGTGTCAACGGCAAGACTCCCAAGCTGTGTGTCAGCGGCAAGACTCCCAAGCTGTGTGTCAGCGGCAAGACTCCCAAGCTGTGTGTCAGCGGCAAGACTCCCAAGCTGTGTGTCAGCGGCAAGACTCCCAAGCTGTGTGTCAGCGGCAAGACTCCCAAGCTGTGTGTCAGCGGCAAGACTCCCAAGCTGTGTGTCAGCGGCAAGACTCTCAAGCTGTGTGTCAGCTGTACCCCTCCCAAGCTGTGTGTCAGCGGTTTTGTCCCAGGTGGGCCCAGAGCCCTTCACGCCTGTCGTGGGCCCAGAGCCCTTCACGCCTGTCGTGGGCCCAGAGCCCTTCACGCCTGTCGTGGGCCCAGAGCCCTTCACGCCTGTCGTGGGCCCAGAGCCCTTCACGCCTGTCGTGGGCCCAGAGCCCTTCACGCCTGTCGTGGGCCCAGAGCCCTTCACGCCTGTCGTGGGCCCAGAGCCCTTCACGCCTGTCGTGGGCCCAGAGCCCTTCACGCCTGTCGTGGGCCCAGAGCCCTTCCTGCCTGTCGTGGGCCCAGAGCCCTTCCTGCCTGCTGACGAGTCAGTTGTGCCGATGTTGAGCTATGAGGTAGCCGTGCCTATGCTTTGTTATGAGGCCGAAGTGCCTGTATCTAAACATGAAACCTTCATGCCTGGTTCTACTAGCGAGCTGCTAGTCATGCCGATTCCGATCCACGAGACAGTTGTGCCGTGTTGTGCGAGGCAGCCGTGCCCATGTTCTGCTGCGAGGCAGCCGTGCCCATGTTCTGCTGCGAGGCAGGCGTGCCCATGTTCTGCTGCGAGGCAGCCGTGCCCATGTTCTGCTGCGAGACAGCCGTGCCCATGTCTTTCTGCGAGACAGCCGTGCCCATGTCTTTCTGCGAGACAGCCGTGCCCATGTCTTTCTGTGAGACAACAGTGCCCATGTCTTTCTGCGAGACAACAGTGCCCATGTCTTTCTGCGAGACAACAGTGCCTATGTCTTTCTGCGAGACAGCCGTGCCCATGTCTTTCTGCGAGACAGCCGTGCCCATGTCTTTCTGCGAGACAGCCGTGCCCATGTCTTTCTGCGAGACAGCCGTGCCCATGTCTTTCTGCGAGACAGCCGTGCCCATGTCTTTCTGCGAGACAGCCGTGCCCATGTCTTTCTGCGAGACAACAGTGCCCATGTCTTTCTGCGAGACAACAGTGCCCATGTCTTTCTGCGAGACAACAGTGCCCATGTCTTTCTGCGAGACAACAGTGCCCATGTCTTTCTGCGAGACAACAGTGCCCATGTCTTTCTGCGAGACAGCTGAGGCCTCGTTAGGTTATGAGACCAATGTGCTCACATTAACACATGAGACCACTGTGCCCTTGTCCCACAGTGGGTCCAGTGTTGTTCCTACCGTTGTCTTGCCAAGTGTGGGTCCCGAGCCCTTCATGTGTAATTCGGGCAATGTGCCCCTAATGCCTTTTTCTGGCGATATGCCAATTTTGTCCCAGGTGGGTACTAAGTCCTTCATGTCTGGTTTGGGCCAAGAGCCCCTCATGTCAGCCCCTGATGGCACGCTGCCAGGTATGTCTGTTTCTGGTTATTTGCCAGTCCTGCCAGTTAATGGAGTGACATCCAAACTGACTGGTGCTACAAATTCTAGCCCTGTACCCGAAGGTTATATACGATCCCCATGCGGGATGTTGTTCCGTGAGACACACTGGGCCATGATCAAGAAAGACCCTAATGCTCTCAGGTGTTTTGAGGAGGATTCCGATGACTCGGAGGGTCCACAGTGCACTCCTCCAGGTGAAATCTGTAACAATGGTGAGGTGCCAGTTGTATCATATCCTGGCAATGTCCTCTGTTCCAACGGTGTGCCAGTTAAAGGCGAGTTGTCAAGTCTGTCCAAGTCGAGCTGCAAGGGAGTCGTATCCAAGTCAAGTCACGTGACCACTGTGCCCACGTCTTGCAGTGGGCCCATTGCTGTCAAACCCACTTGTGGGGTAGAGAGGTTTCAATCGTGTGGTGTTAAACAGATAACCAAGTCTGCCCCTACTATTGCCGTGTCATGTGGGGTGGTCACCAGTTCTAGATCTCGTTCAAGGAGAAGACGTAAAAAGGTGACTAACCCTAGTCCAACTGATTCTATGTCCAGTCTGACTGATGCCGAGATCCCCCAACCCTGTCATGTCCCTGAGGGCTATGTGCAGTCGCCCTTTGGACTGGTGTTCAGGAAGGACCACTGGGTTGCCATTCAAAGGAACCCTCATAGACGGGGGCGTTTGTGGAGGAGGATGACGACTCTGAATGGGACCTCAAAGGACTTTGGTGACTGGTGTTCGTGATCTGGTTTCCTGATTCTGTCTGCCATGTTTTTTGTTTTGGGTGCCCGGGAGGTCACCCGTAAGGGAGGGGGTTATGTCACGTCTCGGCCTTGCCCCCTGGTGGTGAAGGGTATTCATGTTTGTTTTTCCCCTATGGTGTGTCTGGCTGTGCTGTTTAGGGCTGATCTGGGGTTCTGTTGTGATCTCCTGGTCTGGGGTCACATGGCCCAATCACACAGACCCACTCCCTATATATTCCCAGCAGCACAGAGCCTCATTGACTGTTTGTGGAGTTTGATGGTGGTTCTGTCTGGTTCGTGTTTCCTGAGTTGCTGCAAAGCATTCCTGTTCAAGTGTTTTCTGGTTCTGACCTCGGCTTTATTTTTGACTATCCCTTCTACTCCCCCCTGGTACCGTATATTTCTGATTTGTTGCCAACCTCTGCCTGATTGACGATTCTTGTATGTTTCATGTTTTATGTACCTTGTCTGTCTTAGTTTAGTATTATATTCAGAGGCCGCTTATAAGGACCTTTTTTAGTATAGTCTGTCTGTTTTGTTTACTGTCCTGCAGCCTGCTCCCTTCACGGATTGTCAAGTGTATCTTTGTGTTTCTGAGTGTCCTAAGTTGTCTGTCGGTCTTGAAGCCTTCGGAGCTTAGTGGCAATTCTGTTCTGTTTTTTGGTGCTCCTTGGTTTTGGAGAAATCCGTCTGTCCTTGTGTCCAGTCAGTTACTCACCTGCCTTAAGGGCTTCATCTCATGTTCCAAGCCACCACGATGGCCCAAGCAGGGGCTAACCGTTACATTACAAACAGTCCATTAATGCCTGCAGGTGAGCTTACTGTGTTAAATTTTGTGCTTCAGATGGTTTTTGATCTGCTGACAGAGCTGAAGAGGTTAATGCTGTCTCTCAGTGTGCTTAATTATGCGGTTCCTCCCAGCAGAGTCTCTGGGGAACCTCCCATGAGTGAAAGAGAGAGACGTGGAATTCTTAATCTCTGTTATTATTGCAGTTCACCCCAGCATAAAATCTTTTGCTGTCCATTAAAGCCCAAACCCAGAATGTCATGTTCTCAGGGTGAGACGTATCCACGTCATGTAGCCATAGCGCTGACCCTACTGCTGGGACCTCTGTTTCTGTGCAATGCAGGGGTGTTGCAAATTCCATGTGTGGTAATAAAGCCAAAATTGTTCCACCTCAAGGCACACTACCTGCTTCCATGTTATGCAGTGGATCACTGTTTCTCAGTTCTTGTCATGGGTCTAGGGCCCAGGGTGGCGCTGTTGCCACAAGGGCCCAGGGTGGCACTGTTGCCACAAGGGCCCAGGGTGGCGCTGTTGCCACAAGGGCCCAGGGTGGCGCTGTTGCCACAAGGGCCCAGGGTGGCGCTGTTGCCACAAGGGTCCAGGGTGGCGCTGATGCCACAAGGGTCCAGGGTGGCGCTGTTGTTACAGGTACACAGCATAAAGAAAAACCTGTCTGTTCTGCACATTGTATTGTGCCTATGTCCGTTCCTGGCGGGAGGCCAGTTTTGTTTCTGTCTGACAAGGTGTCAGCGGTGCCAGAACCTGGCACATTGCCGGTAACACTCCCAAGCTGTGTGTCAGCGGTAACACTCCCAAGCTGTGTGTCAGCGGTAACACTCCCAAGCTGTGTGTCAGCGGCAACACTCCCAAGCTGTGTGTCAGCGGCAACACTCCCAAGCTGTGTGTCAGCAGCAACACTCCCAAGCTGTGTGTCAGCGGCAACACTCCCAAGCTGTGTGTCAGCGGCAAGACTCCCAAGCTGTGTGTCAGCGGCAAGACTCCCAAGCTGTGTGTCAGCGGCAAGACTCCCAAGCTGTGTGTCAGCGGCAAGACTCCCAAGCTGTGTGTCAGCGGCAAGACTCCCAAGCTGTGTGTCAGCGGCAAGACTCCCAAGCTGTGTGTCAGCGGCAAGACTCCCAAGCTGTGTGTCAGCGGCAAGACTCCCAAGCTGTGTGTCAGCGGCAAGACTCCCAAGCTGTGTGTCAGCGGCAAGACTCCAAGCTGTGTGTCAGCGGCAAGACTCCCAAGCTGTGTGTCAGCGGCAAGACTCCCAAGCTGTGTGTCAGCGGCAAGACTCCCAAGCTGTGTGTCAGCGGCAAGACTCCCAAGCTGTGTGTCAGCGGCAAGACTCCCAAGCTGTGTGTCAGCGGCAAGACTCCCAAGCTGTGTGTCAGCGGCAAGACTCCCAAGCTGTGTGTCAGCGGCAAGACTCCCAAGCTGTGTGTCAGCGGCAAGACTCCCAAGCTGTGTGTCAGCGGCAAGACTCCCAAGCTGTGTGTCAACGGCAAGACTCCCAAGCTGTGTGTCAGCGGCAAGACTCCCAAGCTGTGTGTCAGCGGCAAGACTCCCAAGCTGTGTGTCAGCGGCAAGACTCCCAAGCTGTGTGTCAGCGGCAAGACTCCCAAGCTGTGTGTCAGCGGCAAGACTCTCAAGCTGTGTGTCAGCTGTACCCCTCCCAAGCTGTGTGTCAGCGGTTTTGTCCCAGGTGGGCCCAGAGCCCTTCACGCCTGTCGTGGGCCCAGAGCCCTTCACGCCTGTCGTGGGCCAGAGCCCTTCACGCCTGTCGTGGGCCCAGAGCCCTTCACGCCTGTCGTGGGCCCAGAGCCCTTCACGCCTGTCGTGGGCCAGAGCCCTTCACGCCTGTCGTGGGCCCAGAGCCCTTCACGCCTGTCGTGGGCCCAGAGCCCTTCACGCCTGTCGTGGGCCCAGAGCCCTTCACGCCTGTCGTGGGCCCAGAGCCCTTCACGCCTGTCGTGGGCCCAGAGCCCTTCCTGCCTGTCGTGGGCCCAGAGCCCTTCCTGCCTGCTGACGAGTCAGTTGTGCCGATGTTGAGCTATGAGGTAGCCGTGCCTATGCTTTGTTATGAGGCCGAAGTGCCTGTATCTAAACATGAAACCTTCATGCCTGGTTCTACTAGCGAGCTGCTAGTCATGCCGATTCCGATCCACGAGACAGTTGTGCCGTGTTGTGCGAGGCAGCCGTGCCCATGTTCTGCTGCGAGGCAGCCGTGCCCATGTTCTGCTGCGAGGCAGGCGTGCCCATGTTCTGCTGCGAGGCAGCCGTGCCCATGTTCTGCTGCGAGACAGCCGTGCCCATGTCTTTCTGCGAGACAGCCGTGCCCATGTCTTTCTGCGAGACAGCCGTGCCCATGTCTTTCTGTGAGACAACAGTGCCCATGTCTTTCTGCGAGACAACAGTGCCCATGTCTTTCTGCGAGACAACAGTGCCTATGTCTTTCTGCGAGACAGCCGTGCCCATGTCTTTCTGCGAGACAGCCGTGCCCATGTCTTTCTGCGAGACAACAGTGCCCATGTCTTTCTGCGAGACAACAGTGCCCATGTCTTTCTGCGAGACAACAGTGCCCATGTCTTTCTGCGAGACAACAGTGCCCATGTCTTTCTGCGAGACAACAGTGCCCATGTCTTTCTGCGAGACAGCTGAGGCCTCGTTAGGTTATGAGACCAATGTGCTCACATTAACACATGAGACCACTGTGCCCTTGTCCCACAGTGGGTCCAGTGTTGTTCCTACCGTTGTCTTGCCAAGTGTGGGTCCCGAGCCCTTCATGTGTAATTCGGGCAATGTGCCCCTAATGCCTTTTTCTGGCGATATGCCAATTTTGTCCCAGGTGGGTACTAAGTCCTTCATGTCTGGTTTGGGCCAAGAGCCCCTCATGTCAGCCCCTGATGGCACGCTGCCAGGTATGTCTGTTTCTGGTTATTTGCCAGTCCTGCCAGTTAATGGAGTGACATCCAAACTGACTGGTGCTACAAATTCTAGCCCTGTACCCGAAGGTTATATACGATCCCCATGCGGGATGTTGTTCCGTGAGACACACTGGGCCATGATCAAGAAAGACCCTAATGCTCTCAGGTGTTTTGAGGAGGATTCCGATGACTCGGAGGGTCCACAGTGCACTCCTCCAGGTGAAATCTGTAACAATGGTGAGGTGCCAGTTGTATCATATCCTGGCAATGTCCTCTGTTCCAACGGTGTGCCAGTTAAAGGCGAGTTGTCAAGTCTGTCCAAGTCGAGCTGCAAGGGAGTCGTATCCAAGTCAAGTCACGTGACCACTGTGCCCACGTCTTGCAGTGGGCCCATTGCTGTCAAACCCACTTGTGGGGTAGAGAGGTTTCAATCGTGTGGTGTTAAACAGATAACCAAGTCTGCCCCTACTATTGCCGTGTCATGTGGGGTGGTCACCAGTTCTAGATCTCGTTCAAGGAGAAGACGTAAAAAGGTGACTAACCCTAGTCCAACTGATTCTATGTCCAGTCTGACTGATGCCGAGATCCCCCAACCCTGTCATGTCCCTGAGGGCTATGTGCAGTCGCCCTTTGGACTGGTGTTCAGGAAGGACCACTGGGTTGCCATTCAAAGGAACCCTCATAGACGGGGGCGTCTTGTGGAGGAGGATGACGACTCTGAATGGGACCTCAAAGGACTTTGGTGACTGGTGTTCGTGATCTGGTTTCCTGATTCTGTCTGCCATGTTTTTTGTTTTGGGTGCCCGGGAGGTCACCCGTAAGGGAGGGGGTTATGTCACGTCTCGGCCTTGCCCCCTGGTGGTGAAGGGTATTCATGTTTGTTTTTCCCCTATGGTGTGTCTGGCTGTGCTGTTTAGGGCTGATCTGGGGTTCTGTTGTGATCTCCTGGTCTGGGGTCACATGGCCCAATCACACAGACCCACTCCCTATATATTCCCAGCAGCACAGAGCCTCATTGACTGTTTGTGGAGTTTGATGGTGGTTCTGTCTGGTTCGTGTTTCCTGAGTTGCTGCAAAGCATTCCTGTTCAAGTGTTTTCTGGTTCTGACCTCGGCTTTTTTTTTGACTATCCCTTCTACTCCCCCCTGGTACCCTATATTTCTGATCTGTTGCCAACCTCTGCCTGATTGACGATTCTTGTATGTTTCATGTTTTATGTACCTTGTCTGTCTTAGTTTAGTATTATATTCAGAGGCCGCTTATAAGGACCTTTTTTAGTATAGTCTGTCTGTTTTGTTTACTGTCCTGCAGCCTGCTCCCTTCACGGATTGTCAAGTGTATCTTTGTGTTTCTGAGTGTCCTAAGTTGTCTGTCAGTCTTGAAGCCTTCGGAGCTTAGTGGCAATTCTGTTCTGTTTTTTGGTGCTCCTTGGTTTTGGAGAAATCCGTCTGTCCTTGTGTCCAGTCAGTTACTCACCTGCCTTAAGGGCTTCATCTCATGTTCCAAGCCACCACGATGGCCCAAGCAGGGGCTAACCGTTACAGATGCATGGCAGATGGTCATATATCGCCTCAAACACGTGGTACCCAAGTGTCTGATGTCTTTCCCATGCTTGATCCTCTTCCTACATAGCTTACAAATAGCAACGCTGCAGTCTGCTGCACATGTCGTGAAGAACTCCCAGACAGCAGAGATCCTGGACGTGTGCTGTGAGACAACCACGCTCTGCACCTGAGCAGCTGTGACTTCTGTTGCCTTGGACTGGCTACGGTTGCTCATAGAGGACGTTGTGCCTCCTCCTCCTCACTCGACTCCTCTGTTCGATCAGGCACCCAGGTGGAGTCAGATGACCCCCTATCTCCTCGTCACTGGAGCCAACTTGACAGCATGCTGCAGCTGCTGGGGCAACAGCAGGGTAAGTAGTCAATGTAATAGAGCAGCAGGAAATGCTGGCAGAATGCTTGGTTGTGTAGGGAGAGGTATTAGCAGTAGGAAAAGGGAAGTGCTCATGCCACTGTACAGAGCACTGGTGAGACCTCACTTGGAGTACTGTGTGCAGTACTGGAGACCGTATCTCCAGAAGGATATAGACATCTTAGAGAGAGTTCAGAGAAGGGCTACTAAAATGGTGTACGGCTTGAAGGAGAAAAGTTACCAGGAAAGGCTTAATGATCTTAACATGTACAGCTTGGAAAAAAGATGAGACAGAGGAGATATGATAGAAACATTTAAATACGTAAAGGGAATCCACAAGGTAGAGGAAGGGAGTATATTTAAACGGAAACAAAGTAGCAAAACAAGAGGACATAGTCTTAGATTAGAGGGGCAAAGGTTTAAAAGTAACATCAGGAAGCATTATTTTACTGAGCGGGTGGTGGATACATGGAACAGTCTTCCAGTAGAAGTGGTAGAGGCCAAAACAGTGATTGAATTTAAGCAAGCATGGGATAGGCATAAGGCTATCCTAAACAAAAGATAAATCCAGGTAAAGTATCCATGTAATTGGGCGACTAGATGGGCC
Source organism: Leptobrachium leishanense (assembly GCA_009667805.1). Lineage (NCBI taxonomy): Eukaryota > Metazoa > Chordata > Amphibia > Anura > Megophryidae > Leptobrachium > Leptobrachium leishanense. The sequence goes on along the minus strand of CM019075.1, from coordinate 66,638,448 downwards.
GAAAGGTTCTTATCTGCCGACATTTTTCTATGTTTCTAAGTTTCTAACATGAGTGCCAGTTATTTGTGTGTCACTGGCACCCCCTTCCTCTAGGTTGATTATACTCCCTTCCTCAACCTCAGAGTTTGAATCAGAGCACTGTAGTTGCTGCGCAACCTCAAGCAGCATGTCACTGTCATTGTAGTCAAACAATTCAGCTGATTCCTCCGTGTATGTTGGTGAGGCTACGGCAGGAGTAGCTGTGTGGACATGGAGGCTGCATTTGATGCCTTGGCAGCTGAGGTGGACTGTAAACCACTACAAGCCTGGCTGGTAGAGGACTCGGAGGATGAGGATGGCCTGGTTAGCCAATCCTACAAATCCCCTGTATGTTGCTGCAGCTTAAGATGGCCAGCACCAGTTAGAAAGGATAAGCGTGCCCCTGCAGAGGATGCACCATGTCCACGATGACCAGGGGCTGTGCCTTCCGACACAGAGGCTGCTTGCCCTCTTGTCTGTGTGTGGGAGCGTCTGCCTGTCCTTTTTTGTCTTTCTGACATGGTGAGTGATATATAGATTAAAGATATACAGAAGTCTGATTCAACTCTGGTATAAAGATTGGAGATATACAGAAGTCTGATTCAACTCTGGTATAAAGATTGGAGATATGCAGAACTCTGATATAAGTCGGCGATTTTACTGCTATTTTCCCTGCAAGACTGCCAATGTCCTCTACTCTCTCTCTCTGCTTCACTTCCTCTCCTGCAGGCTGCAACACCCTGATAGCTGGCAACAGCCAGATTCAACTCCCAATAGATAAACAGATGAACTCTGATTAAACTATGTTATTGTATGGGATCTAGAATTAGATCAAAGATATACAGATTTTCCAGAACAATGCTATAAATCAGTGATACACACTGTCCCTGATAGCCTGGCTGTGCCAAAACAGATTAAAATTTGCTGAACTGTGGTATAACTCACTGATACACACTGATAACAGGCTGTGCCAAGACAGATTCTAATTTGCTGAACTGTGGTATAACTCACTGATACACACTGTCCCTGATAGCCTGGCAGTGCCAACACAGATTCAAATTCCCAGAAATCTCCTACAACTCACTGATATACACTGTCCCTGATAGCCTGGCAGTGCCAACACAGATGCAAATTCCCAGAAATCTCAAAACACGTCACTGATACACCCTGACAAAACAATCACCTCTCCTCTCTGATTCACTCCTGCAAATACACGCGCTGGGGCTGCAGGCAGGGAAGCCTTATATAATGTGCTGCGGGATTTAGCTCTGTGAGCCCATGATGGGGCACAATTTGCCCAATCTGGACTCTGAGCCGTGATTGGCATAGTCTTGCACCTGTCTTACACCTGACCTGTGGTCATGTGTAAGGCTATACCCAATTACAAGCTTCAGGCCAGTGGAAAAGTGCATTGTGGTCCAATGTGGGCGAACACGTGGAAATGTTTGGAGTTCGCCCTATTCATTATCTCCTTCCAACAACCCCTCTCTCCATTATCACCTTCCAACAACCCCTCTCTCCGTTATCTCCTTCCAACAACCCCTCTCTCCGTTATCTCCTTCCAACAACCCCTCTCTCCATTATCTCCTTCCAACAACCCCTCTCTCCATTATCGCCTTCCAACAACCCCTCTCTCCATTATCACCTTCCAACAACCCCTCTCTCCATTATCTCCTTCCAACAACCCCTCTCTCCATTATCTCCTTCCAACAACCCCTCTCTCCATTATCTCCTTCCAACAACCCCTCTCTCCATTATCTCCTTCCAACAACCCCTCTCTCCAAGTGCTGATAGCAGAATCTTCACCAGCAGCTTCCATGGCCGGAATAAGTCCTGAAATGGGAATAGATTTCCACCAACATTCAACGGAGCAAATCTAACAAAGTGGCTCAGCTTTATTGATCAGTTACTCTGACGTTCCCTCATTAAACGCTGAGAAAGCCCCGTTAAATGTGAGTGGAAACTTCTTAAATTTTTAGATTGTAAACTCTGGGGCAGGGTCCCCTCTTAGATTGTAAGCTCTGGGGCAGGGTCTCCTCTCCTCTTAGATTGTAAACTCTGGAGCAGGGTCCCCTCTCCTCTTAGATTGTAAACTCTGGGGCAGGGTCCCCTCTCCTCTTAGATTGTAAGCTCTGGAGCAGGGTCCCATCTCCTCTTAGATTGTAAGCTTTGGAGCAGGGTCCCCTCTCCTCTTAGATTGTAACTCCGGAGCAGGGTCCCCTCTCCTCTTAGATTGTAAGCTCTGGAGCAGGGTCCCATCTCCTCTTAGATTGTAAGCTCTGGAGCAGGGTCCCCTCTCCTCTTAGATTGTAAGCTCTGGGGCAGGGTCCCCTCTCCTCTTAGATTGTAAGCTCTGGAGCAGGGTCCCCTCTCCTCTTAGATTGTAAGCTTTGGAGCAGGGTCCCCTCTCCTCTTAGATTGTAAACTCTGGACCATATACCTGAATGTAGATGCAGGGACTGTGATGGACAGAAGGAAGGGCCTGATGAGGCATTAATTCTATGCGAGGCAAGGCTGGTACATGTTTGTTACATTGTATTATCCTTTTTCATGTAACCAGGGAGTCTTTTTGTATTTTATATTTACCATTTCAGTAAAGAAATTGGTAGAAAATGGTAATTTTTTATCAGGTTTCATCGAAAGAAACAAACCTTTGTTGATAAATACGTCACCCTCTCACACTTTATCCCTAAGGCTAGGGTCAGACGAACGCAGTGCGAACGCGCGTACAGCCGCACTTTATCACGGCCGTAGTAGCAGCAAATGTAGTAGCAGCAAATTTTTCTGAGAAGGTGATACCGCTAGTACTGACGTACAGAGTGCGCTGCATCGGCATAGTGGCGTGTGTGTGTGATTAGGAGACGTCAGACGCTGCTAATGTCCGGCCAACATAACGTCCAGACGCAAAAAGTGTTTTATTGATATCCGTACAAAATCACGGACGAAAATGCGCATCGTATGACCACTATCGCGTATTCCGTGAAAAAATACGTCCATTCGTTCGAACGCACTTTTTCACGGATAACGCAAAACATGCCTTCGTCTGACCCTAGCCTAAATGTCTTGCGCGCGACCACTGTCATGTCCATTTGGCTAGTGATGTGGCGGCAGTTGATTTGTCAGCAGTTGGAGCGGATTGTAAAGCATCATCTTCTTCACAGACGCTCTCTCCTCCTGGAAGATCTAGAAGAAAAACAAAGCGCACAGTGCGTCCGCGCCGCCTTCAAATTACACATCAATAAGATTTCCAGCCACAAATACTTTCAAGGCAAACAAACTGAAGAGAAATTAAAAAATCTCTGTGGGGCACAAATATGTAATTACGCTCACACAGGGAGCATTTTTATCAGGTAAACCATCCTACTTTGTTAATTGAAAATGCTGCGGCCTCCAGATTTTATGTTTCCTTTTAAACAAAAGCTGTGGATGCACACGATGGGTCGGCATTGTAACCGCACAGAGCCCCTCAATTGCCCCCGCGTTGTGATCACATTGTGTATTACTGATACGTCAGACACTGTATGGAAAACAATCCTCTCTGTTTGTTTCTTAAATGCTAATTAGCCTAACGAGCGAGCTCGCACATACTCAGATCGACACACAGGGCCGCGTCATGTCCTACTACAAGAAGAAAAGTCCGTGTTCAAGGAGAATGGAGGAGACACCACAAGCGATGTGGTGTGGAGGATAAGGGAGAGACGTTCTCTTTATGGATCCTGATGAGCAGATTCAGGTTTACCTGTCACTCGTCCCTGTTAATGTCAGTGATGATACAATGATGATCACACGCTAACCTGGTATCAATCATATGTATCCAATCGATCGCAATATATGTCCATTTCTGACAGCGCTTCCCTCCCCCTCCCAGCAGCCGCCACCGCAACCTATACCAGCAAAGCCTCAACTGTCCACATGTACGCAGACGCCACCATAACCTATACCAGCAAAACCTCAACTGTACACATGTACACAGACGCCACCGTAACCTATACCAGCAAAGCCTCAACTGTACACATGTACACAGACGCCACCATAACCTATACCAGCAAAGCCTCAACTGTACACAGACGCCACCGTAACCTATACCAGCAAAGCCTCAACTGTACACATGTACACAGACGCCACCATAACATATACCAGCAAAGCCTCAACTGTACACATGTACACAGACGCCACCATAACCTATACCAGCAAAGCCTCAACTGTACACATGTACGCAGACGCCACCGTAACCTATACCAGCAAAGCCTCAACTGTACACATGTACGCAGACGCCACCGTAACCTATACCAGCAAAGCCTCAACTGTACACATGTACGCAGACGCCATCGTAACCTATACCAGAAAAGCCTTAACTGTACACATGTACGCAGACGCGACCGTGACCTATACCAGCAAAGCCTCAACTGTACACATGTACGCAGACGCCATCGTAACCTATACCAGCAAAGCCTCAACTGTCCACATGTACGCAGACACCATCGTATTTTACTGAGAGGGTGGTGGATACATGGAACAGTCTTCCAGTAGAAGTGGTAGAGAGGCCAAAACAGTAATTGAATTTAAGCAAGCATGGGATAGGCATAAGGCTATCCTAAACAAAAGATAAATCCAGGTCAAGTATCCATGTAATTGGGCGACTAGATGGGCCGAAAGGTTCTTATCTGCCGACATTTTTCTATGTTTCTATGTTTCTATGTAACCTATACCAGAAAAGCCTTAACTGTACACATGTACGCAGACGGACCGTGACCTATACCAACAAAGCCTCAACTGTACACATGTACGCAGACGCCACCGTAACCTATACCAGCAAAGTAAGTCTCAACTGTACACATGTACGCAGACGCCACCGTAACCTATACCAGCAACGCCTCAACTGTACACATGTACGCAGACGCCACCGTAACCTATACCAGCAAAGCCTCAACTGTACACATGTACACAGACGCCACCTTAACCTATACCAGCAAAGCCTCAACTGTACACATGTACGCAGATGGACCGTGACCTATACCAGCAAAGCCTCAACTGTACACATGTACGCAGACGCCACCGTAACCTATACCAGCAAAGTAAGTCTCAAATGTACACATGTACGCAGACGCCACCGTAACCTATACCAGCAATGCCTCAACTGTACACATGTACGCAGACGCCACCGTAACCTATACCAGCAAAGCCTCAACTGTACACATGTACGCAGACGCCATCGTAACCTATACCAGCAAAGCCTCAACGGTACACATGTACACAGACGCCACCGTAACCTATACCAGCAAAGCCTCAACTGTACACATGTACACAGACGCCACCTTAACCTATACCAGCAAAGCCTCAACTGTACACATGTACGCAGACGCCACCGTAACCTATACCAGCAAAGCCTCAACTGTACACATGTACACAGACGCCACCTTAACCTATACCAGCAAAGCCTCAGCTGTACACATGTACGCAGATGCCACCATAACCTATACCAGCAAAGCCTCAACTGTACACATGTACGCAGACGCCACCGTAACCTATACCAGCAAAGCCTCAACTGTACACATGTACGCAGACGCCACCGTAACCTATACCAGCAAAGCCTCAACTGTACACATGTACACAGACGCCACCTTAACCTATACCAGCAAAGCCTCAACTGTACACATGTACGCAGACGCCACCGTAACCTATACCAGCAAAGCATCAACTGTACACATGTACGCAGACGCCATCGTAACCTATACCAGAAAAGCCTTAACTGTACACATGTACGCAGACGCGACCGTGACCTATACCAGCAAAGCCTCAACTGTACACATGTACACAGATGCCACCGCAACCTATAACAGCAAAGCCTAAAGTGTACACATGTACGCGGGCACCACCGTAACCTATACCAGCAAAGCCTCAACTGTACACATGTACACAGACGCCACCGCAACCTATAACAGCAAAGCCTCAAATGTACACAGACGCCACCTTAACCTATACCAGCAAAGCCTCAACTGTACACATGTACGCAGACGCCACCGTAACCTATACCAGCAAAGCCTCAACTGTACACATGTACACAGACGCCACCTTAACCTATACCAGCAAAGCCTCAGCTGTACACATGTACGCAGATGCCACCATAACCTATACCAGCAAAGCCTCAACTGTACACATGTACGCAGACGCCACCGTAACCTATACCAGCAAAGCCTCAACTGTACACATGTACGCAGACGCCACCGTAACCTATACCAGCAAAGCCTCAACTGTACACATGTACGCAGACGCCATCATAACCTATACCAGAAAAGCCTTAACTGTACACATGTACGCAGACGCGACCGTGACCTATACCAGCAAAGCCTCAACTGTACACATGTACACAGACGCCACCGCAACCTATAACAGCAAAGCCTAAACTGTACACATGTATGCAGACGCCACCGCAACCTATACCAGCAAAGCAAATCTCCCGCAGCTGGAGGCCGTGCTGCAAGAACAATTCACAAAAGAAGAAAAGTGCATCAAAGATATCAAACTATAACTAAATACTGACACAACTGTTACGATGCTCTTTGTAACAAAACCTAAACTACATAAATTACAAACTCCCCATAAATCAGGACAAGATCAAATGACACGCTGACCACAGTCACTTTTCTCAAATATCTAGGTATGTGGTGGTTAGACCCAAATCTACCCTTTGGCCCCACATCGAAAAACTCTCATCTAAACTTTACCCCAAACTAGGTGCCCTGTAGAGAAACAAATCCTGCCTGAGCCCCGCGGTAAGAAAGCAGATTGTACAACAAATGCTTATGCCGGCTATTGATTACGGAGATGTAGTGTATGCAGCCGCCCCTCCAACACACCTTCATAAACTTACTACATTGTATAACTCATTCTGCCGCTTTGTGCTACAATGTAACTACATGCTTCTCAGGAAGCATTATTTTACTGAGAGGGTGGTGGATACATGGAACAGTCTTCCAGTTGAAGTGGTAGAGGCCAAAACAGTGATTGAATTTAAGCAAGCATGGGATAGGCATAAGGCTATCCTAAACAAAAGATAAATCCAGGTAAAGTATCCATGTAATTGGGCGACTAGATGGGCCGAAAGGTTCTTATCTGCCGACATTTTTCTATGTTTCTATGACCCACCATTGTGACATGTTAACCTCCCTGGTGGTCCGATTCTGACATATTTTATATGTCAGAATCGGTCCTGAGTGTGGCTCGGGAGATAACTTTCAAAACTGAAAGCGGTATCCCCCGAGCCACACTCAGGCCAATACTTACATGTCCTGCGCTCCCTCGCTGTCCCCGCAGTCACACTGCATCCAATCGCGATGTCACACTTCCTGGATTCACTCCTTGCGAGAAGAGAACCAGGCAGTGTGACGTTGCGAGCAGCTGGAGGAGACTGCGGGATCAGCGAGGGAGCGCAGGACATGTAAGTATACAGCCTGAGTGTGGCTCGGGGATACCGCTTTCGGTACAAAAAGTTAAACCCAAGCCACACTCAGGATTACCGTCAGGGAGGCTAAGCTATTAACATACCTCAACATGCGGGTTAAAAAATGACAAGCTCAGAGTCGTGTCTATAAATACTCACAGTTTAGTCAATAAAATCAATGAACTGGAGGCAATGATGGCAGCTGAAAAAGTAGATTTAGTGGCGGTTACTGAGACATGGTTCAGTGAGAAAAATAACTGTGACATAACAATACCGGGTACTCTTTATATAGAAAAGACAGAGAGGTAGGAAAGGAGGAGGAGTGGCCCTGTATGTGAAAAACAACATAAAAACGAACCAAATAAAAGTGAGCGAGGTGAACATAGAGTCAGTTTGGGTTACGCTAACATTTGGCAATCATACAGTAGCTCGTGTAGGTGTGATCTATAGACTCCCTGGACAAGTAGAAGAGCTAGATAATCTGCTGTTTGAGGAAATAGCCAAAATGGCAATGAAGGGGGAAGTTATTATCATGGGGGACTTTAATCTTCCTGATGTGAACTGGAAAACCAAAACAGCTGGGTGCACCAGGAGTACAAATATTCTAAACTCCCTACTGGGATTATCTCTAACACAAGTAGTTGAGGAGCCGACCCGTAAAGAGGCCATATTGGATTTAATACTCACAAATGGAGGTTTGGTATCGGACGTTGTTGTAGGTGAAAATTTGGGATCTAGTGATCACCAGTCAGTATGGTTTAATATAAGAACAGAGATGGAGCCACACCACACAAAAACAAAAGTTTTAGACTTTAAAAAAACAGATTTTTCTAAAATGAGACTTTGTGTGAAGGAGTCATTATCAGACTGGAGGAGTTTAAAGGGAGTCCAGGAGAAATGGGATTATTTAAAGGAAGCATTATTGAAGGCCACAGGAAATTGCATTCGGCTTGTTAGCAAAAACAAAAAAGGGAAGAAACCACTGTGGTACTCTGCAGAAGTGGCCAAAATAGTGAAGAACAAAAAGACAGCATTCAATTAATTATAAAACAACTCAGAGTGAAGAAGATAGGCAAACCTATAAGATTAGGCAGAAAGAGGCAAAGCAATTTATAAGAGCTTCCAAAGCACACGCAGAAGAGAAAATAGCTCAGTCAGTAAAAAAGGGGGACAAAACATTTTTTAGATACATAAACGAGAAAAGAAAAGTAAAACAAGGATTAGTTAGATTAAAAACAAAGGAAGGAAGGTATGTAGAAGAGGATAAAAGTCTCGCTGACTGCCTCAATGAATATTTTTGTTCAGTCTTTGCAGAAGAAAAGGAAGGAAAGGGACCTCAGTTAGGAGAGAACACTAAAGAGACATTTACATATCAGTTTACAGAGGAGGAGGTTCTACAGCAGCTGTCTAAAGTAAAGACAAATAAGTCAATGGGGCCTGATGGGATCCACCCTAAATTATTAAAAGAGCTCAGTGATGTAATAGCAAAACCGTTAACAGATTTATTTAACCAATCCTTGTTAACGGGAGTCGTCCCAGAAGACTGGAAATTAGCAAATGTTGTGCCCATTTACAAGAAGGGTAGTAGGGAGGAATCGGGGAACTATAGGCCAGTTAGTCTTACGTCAGTAGTGGGGAAATTAATGGAAACCATGTTAAAGGAAAGGATTGTTGAACATCTAAAAACACATAGATTACAGGATCAGAAACAACATGGGTTTACCTCAGGGAGATCATGCCAAACTAATCTTATTGATTTTTTTGATTGGGTAACAAAAATAATAGACACAGGTGGTGCAGTAGACATTGCTTATTTAGATTTCAGTAAGGCTTTTGATACTGTTCCGCATAGAAGGCTTATCAATAAATTGCAATCTTTGAGCTTGGATTCCAATATTGTTGACTGGATTAGGCAGTGGCTGAGTGACAGACAACAGAGGGTTGTGGTAAATGGAGTTTATTCGGCACAAGGTCTTGTTACCAGTGGGGTACCTCAGGGGTCAGTACTTGGACCCATTCTCTTTAATATTTTTATTAGTGATATTGCAGAAGGTATTAATGGAAAAGTATGTCTTTTTGCTGATGACACAAAGATTTGCAACAGGGTTGACGTTCCTGGAGGGATCAGCCAAATGACAAATGATTTAGGTAAACTAAAAAAATGGTCGGAGTTGTGGCAATTGAGTTTTAATGTGGATAAGTGCAAGATAATGCACCTGGGACGTAAAAACCCAAGGGCTGAATATAGAATATTTGATACAGTCCTAACCTCAACATCTGAGGAAAGGGATTTAGGGGTCATTATTTCAGAGGATCTAAGGGTAAGTAGTCAATGTAATAGAGCAGCAGGAAATGCTGGCAGAATGCTTGGTTGTGTAGGGAGAGGTATTAGCAGTAGGAAAAGGGAAGTGCTCATGCCACTGTACAGAGCACTGGTGAGACCTCACTTGGAGTACTGTGTGCAGTACTGGAGACCGTATCTCCAGAAGGATATAGACCTCTTAGAGAGAGTTCAGAGAAGGGCTACTAAAATGGTGTACGGCTTGAAGGAGAAAAGTTACCAGGAAAGGCTTAATGATCTTAACATGTACAGCTTGGAAAAAAGACGAGACAGAGGAGATATGATAGAAACATTTAAATACGTAAAGGGAATCCACAAGGTAGAGGAAGGGGGTATATTTAAAAGGAAACAAAATAGCAAAACAAGAGGACATAGTCTTAGATTAGAGGGGCAAAGGTTTAAAAGTAACATCAGGAAGCATTATTTTACTGAGAGGGTGGTGGATACATGGAACAGTCTTCCAGTAGAAGTGGTAGAGGCCAAAACAGTAATTGAATTTAAGCAAGCATGGGATAGGCATAAGGCTATCCTAAACAAAAGATAAATCCAGGTAAAGTATCCATGTAATTGGGCAGACTAGATGGGCCGAAAGGTTCTTATCTGCCGACATTTTCCTATGTTTCTATGTTTGGTATCGGACGTTGTTGTAGGTGAAAATTTGGGATCTAGTGATCACCAGTCAGTATGGTTTAATATAAGAACAGGGATGGAGCCGCACCACACAAAAACAAAAGTTTTAGACTTTAAAAAAAAAGATTTTTCTAAAATGAGATTTTGTGTGAAGGAGTCATTATCAGACTGGATGAGTTTAAAGGGAGTCCAGGAGAAATGGGATTATTTAAAGGAAGCATTATTGAAGGCCACAGGCAATTGCATTCGACTTGTTAGCAAAAACAAAAAAGGTAAGAAACCACTGTGTTACTCTGCAGAAGTGGCCAAAATAGTGAAGAACAAAAAGACAGCATTCAATAATTATAAAAAAAGTGAAGAAGATAGGCAAACCTATAAGATTAGGCAGAAAGAGACAAAGCAATCTATAAGAGCTTCCAAAGCACACACAGAAGAGAAAATAGCTCAGTCAGTAAAAAAGGGGGACAAAACATTTTTTAGATACATAAACAAGGAACGAAAAGTAAAACAAGGATTCGTTAGATTAAAAACAAAGGAAGGAAGGTATGTAGAAGAGGATAAAAGTCTCGCTGACTGCCTCAATGAATATTTTTGTTCAGTCTTTGCAGAAGAAAAGGAAGGAAAGGGACCTCAGTTAGGAGGAAACACTAACGAGACATTTACATATCAGTTTACAGAGGAGGAGGTTCTACAGCAGCTGTCTAAAGTAAAGACAAATAAGTCAATGGGGCCTGATGGGATCCACCCTAAGTTATTAAAAGAGCTCAGTGATGTAATAGCAAAACCGTTAACAGATTTATTTAACCAATCCTTGCTAACAGGAGTCGTCCCAGAAGACTGGAAATTAGCAAATGTTGTGCCCATTTACAAGAAGGGTAGTAGGGAGGAATCGGGGAACTATAGGCCAGTTAGGCTGGGGTCAGACCAGCGCATTTTTAACGTGCATTCTGGCGCACTTAATCACGGCCGCACTAGCAGCAAATGACGGGCAATGACGGCCAATATACGAAGTACGGTCGCACGAAAGTCCGGCCGCGCAACGCAAGTGGAAAATGAACGCATTTTTTCGAGAACGCAGAACCTCTAGTACGGACGTACAGAGTGCGCTGCGCCCGCTAGCGGTGTGTGTGTGTGATTTGGAGACGTCAGACCCTGCTCATGTTCGGCCAACATAACGTCCAGACGCAAAAAGTTTCCTGGTTTGGATTCGTAAAACATCACGCACGAACATGCGCATCGTATGACCGTTTTTGCATATTCCGTGAAAAAATACATCAATCCGTTCGGACGCACTTTTTTACGTTCGCGTGTAAAAATGCTTTCGTTTGACCCTAGCCTTAGTCTTGCGTCAGTAGTGGGGAAATTAATGGAAACCATGTTAAAGGAAAGGATTGTTGAACATCTAAAAACACATAGATTACAGGATCAGAAACAACATGGGTTTACCTCAGGGAGATCATGCCAAACTAATCTTATTGATTTTTTTTGATTGGGTAACAAAAATAATAGACACAGGTGGTGCAGTAGACATTGCTTATTTAGATTTCAGTAAGGCTTTTGATACTGTTCCGCATAGAAGGCTTATCAATAAATTGCAATCTTTGAGCTTGGATTCCAATATTGTTGAATGGATTAGGCAGTGGCTGAGTGACAGGCAACAGAGGGTTGTGGTAAATGGAGTTTATTCGGCGCAAGGTCTTGTTACCAGTGGGATACCTCAGGGGTCAGTACTTGGACCCATTCTCTTTAATATTTTTATTAGTGATATTGCAGATGTATTAATGGAAAAGTTTTTCTATGTTTCTATATACAGAATGCACCTGTAAACATGTTACACAGTGATTATATACAGAATGCACAAAAAGATGGTCAGCGCCCAAATTTGTACCACCACCAGTATCCCAATGCCAAAACCAGATTTATAGAGGTTTCCCCCAAAACCAATGTGACGACAAGTATAGATATACGTATCTGGTGGCGCGATGACAATCGCTTCTTGGTATTCAGGTGGTTCTCATGATACGTATCATCCAATTGGATTATATAAAAATGAAGCAAAGCACAGAATACAAATAATAGTGCAGGGTGTACAAATTGTGGTAGAATATAACACTAGTAAGCTGTTCCACTCACAAACAAAGAGCCCTGTCACTGGCTCTGAGTGGTTACGTGCATCTGGGTCCTTTTTCTTCTTATTTTTGAAGGAGACGACTACCCTTCCAAATTGTTGATTACTCTCATTAATCGAACATGAAAAAAAGCATAGAAAAGGGAAGAGAGACCTCCTTGTGCAGGTCAACCAATGAATGTGTACAGTAATTTAAATAGAGTGCCAACTCACATTCGGTGGAGCTTATAGCCAAGCTCTAGGAGATAGTGCCAGTGGATTTATGGGGTAAATCCACAAAAACCTCAAGCAGATTCCGGGACAAAGGGACCAGGTTCTTTTTTTAAAGTTTAAAAAAGAAAATCTTTAATTAAAACATAAAGTAGGTATTAAATAAAAACTCTGCCAAATGCCAGAACGCGTTTCGCCGCGTGTTGCGGCTTCATCAGCTGGTTTAAACTGCTGATGAAGCCGCAACACGCGACGAAACGCGTTCTGGCATTTGGCAGAGTTTTTATTTAATACCTACTTTATGTTTTAATTAAAGATTTTCTTTTTTAAACTTAAAAAAAAGAACCTGGTCCCTTTGTTCCGGAATCTGCTTGAGGTTTTTTGTGGATTTACCCCATAAATACAGAATGCGTCTGTAAACATGTAACACAGTGACTATATACAGAATGCGCCTGTAAACATGTAACACAGTGACTATATACAGAATGCACCTGTAAACATGTAACACAGTGATTATATACAGAATGTGCATGTAAACATGTAACACAGTGACTATATACAGAATGCGCCTGTAAACATGTAACACAGTGACTATATACAGAATGCACCTGTAAACATGTAACACAGTGACTATATACAGAATGCACCTGTAAACATGTAACACAGTGACTATATACAGAATGCACATGTAACACAGTGACTATATACAGAATGCGCCTGTAAACATGTAACAGTGACTATATACAGAATGCGCCTGTAAACATGTAACACAGTGACTATATACAGAATGCACCTGTAACATGTAACACAGTGACTATATACAGAATGCGCCTGTAAACATGTAACACAGTGACTATATACAGAATGCACCTGTAAACATGTAACACAGTGACTATATACAGAATGCACCTGTAAACATGTAACACAGTGACTATATACAGAATGTAAACATGTTACACAGTGACTATATACAGAATGCGCCTGTAAACATGTAACATAGTGACTATATACAGAATGTAAACATGTTACACAGTGACTATATACAGAATGTGCCTGTAAACATGTAACAATGACTATATACAGAATGTGCCTGTAAACATGTAACACGGTGATTATATACAGAATGTGCATGTAAACCTGTAACACAGTGACTATATACAGAATGCACCTGTAAACCTGTAACACAGTGACTATATACAGAATGTGCATGTAAACATGTAACACAGTGACTATATACAGAATGCGCCTGTAAACATGTAACAATGACTATATACAGAATGTGCCTGTAAACATGTAACAATGACTATATACAGAATGTGCCTGTAAACATGTAACACGGTGATTATATACAGAATGTGCATGTAAACCTGTAACACAGTGACTATATACAGAATGCACCTGTAAACCTGTAACACAGTGACTATATACAGAATGTGCATGTAAACATGTAACACAGTGACTATATACAGAATGCGCCTGTAAACATGTAACAGTGACTATATACAGAATGCGCCTGTAAACATGTAACACAGTGACTATATACAGAATGTAAACATGTTACACAGTGACTATGTACAGAATGCGCCTGTAAACATGTAACATAGTGACTATATACAGAATGTAAACATGTTACACAGTGACTATATACAGAATGTGCCTGTAAACATGTAACACGGTGATTATATACAGAATGTGCATGTAAACCTGTAACACAGTGACTATATACAGAATGCACCTGTAAACCTGTAACACAGTGACTATATACAGAATGTGCATGTAAACATGTAACACAGTGACTATATACAGAATGCGCCTGTAAACATGTAACATAGTGACTATATACAGAATGCGCCTGTAAACATGTAACAGTGACTATGTACAGAATGTAAACATGTAACACAGTGACTATATACAGAATGTAAACATGTAACACAGTGACTATATACAGAATGTGCCTGTAAACATGTAACAATGACTATATACAGAATGCGCCTGTAAACATGTAACATAGTGACTATATACAGAATGCGCCTGTAAACATGTAACACAGTGACTATATACAGAATGCGCCTGTAACATGTAACACAGTGACTATATACAGAATGCACCTGTAAACATGTAACACAGTGACTATATACAGAATGCACCTGTAAACATGTAACATAGTGACTATATACAGAATGCGCCTGTAAACATGTAACACAGTGACTATATACAGAATGCACCTGTAAACCTGTAACACAGTGACTATATACAGAATGTGCATGTAAACATGTAACACAGTGACTATATACAGAATGCGCCTGTAAACATGTAACACAGTGACTATATACAGAATGCGCCTGTAAACATGTAACAGTGACTATATACAGAATGCGCCTGTAAACATGTAACACAGTGACTATATACAGAATGTAAACATGTTACACAGTGACTATGTACAGAATGCGCCTGTAAACATGTAACATAGTGACTATATACAGAATGTAAACATGTTACACAGTGACTATATACAGAATGTGCCTGTAAACATGTAACACGGTGATTATATACAGAATGTGCATGTAAACCTAACAGTGACTATATACAGAATGCACCTGTAAACTGTAACAGTGACTATATACAGAATGTGCATGTAACATGTAACACAGTGACTATATACAGAATGCGCCTGTAAACATGTAACATAGTGACTATATACAGAATGCGCCTGTAAACATGTAACAGTGACTATGTACAGAATGTAAACATGTAACACAGTGACTATATACAGAATGTAAACATGTAACACAGTGACTATATACAGAATGTGCCTGTAAACATGTAACAATGACTATATACAGAATGCGCCTGTAAACATGTAACATAGTGACTATATACAGAATGCGCCTGTAAACATGTAACACAGTGACTATATACAGAATGCGCCTGTAACATGTAACACAGTGACATATACAGAATGCACCTGTAAACATGTAACACAGTGACTATATACAGAATGCACCTGTAAACATGTAACATAGTGACTATATACAGAATGCGCCTGTAAACATGTACACAGTGACTATATACAGAATGCACCTGTAAACATGTAACACAGTGACTATATACAGAATGCACCTGTAAACATGTAACACAGTGACTATATACAGAATGTGGCCTGTAAACATGTAACACAGTGACTATATACAGAATGCACCTGTAAACATGTAACACAGTGACTATATACAGAATGCACCTGTAAACATGTAACACAGTGACTATATACAGAATGCACCTGTAAACATGTAACACAGTGAACTATATACAGAATGCACCTGTAAACATGTAACACAGTGACTATATACAGAATGCGCCTGTAAACATGTAACAGTGACTATATACAGAATGCGCCTGTAAACATGTAACACAGTGACTATATACAGAATGTGCCTGTAAACATGTGACACAGTGACTATATACAGAATGCACCTGTAAACATGTAACACAGTGACTATATACAGAATGCACCTGTAAACATGTAACAGTGACTATATACAGAATGCACCTGTAACATGTAACCCAGTGACTATATACAGAATGCACCTGTAAACATGTAACACAGTGACTATATACAGAATGCACCTGTAAACATGTAACACAGTGACTATATACAGAATGCACCTGTAAACATGTAACACAGTGACTATATACAGAATGCACCTGTAAACATGTAACACGGTGACTAGATACAGAATGCACCTGTAAACATGTAACACGGTGACTATATACAGAATGCACCTGTAAACATGTAACACAGTGACTATATACAGAATGCGCCTGTAAACATGTAACACAGTGACTATATTTGCTACATATTTATTTTCTGGGTTAATCTGTATTTGTGTTTTTAATATCTTGCATTTTATTACTTTGTGTTTCTGTAACAATTCAATGTTCTTGAATCCAGAACAAACTGAAAACCAGAGAAATCTCAATGTGTCGGTCCTGGGAAAATCCTTTATAAATAAATAAATCACCTCCATGGATACATTCAGCACCATCTGCTCTCCAGTAAAGATGTGCACGCATTTTTTTTCTGTTTCATTTAGTTTCGGCTCGTTTGGTTTTTTAAAAGTTTAATTTCGATTCGTTGCGGCTTGTTGTTTCGAATCGATTTTTGTTTTGTGAAATGGGGGAATTTCGGTCTTTCGGATCGTCTGTTCTCTTCGTTTCCACTTCGTTTTGATGTTAGACGTATGGTATTTCGGATGCTCCGATATTTCATTCGATACGGTAATCCTGCCGATTCATTCCTTCGGACGTATAGTATTTTATGAAAGATCCTTTTTTTCTTATGAATATGCATTGCACAACTTTATTTAATCATATTATCTTGTACTGTTAGACGGGGATTTAGGGAAAAGCTAATTAAATATTTAAAATAAATATATTATTGATGCAGAAAGAAAGCACTGGAACAAGTGAAAAAAGTGACTGACAATACGAAATCAGCAACGGACTCGAAACGATACGAAAATACATTGTCTGAAATGAACCAAACGAAAATGATTTGCGATTTTACAAATTTCATGTCCATACGAAATAACGATTCTTTTTTGTTTCGTATCGGGAAATATTTTGGATGAAGTGTATTTCTTTTTGCAGGTCTGGTTCAGAACATCGGATGTTTGCGAAGCACCGAATCAGCCCGTTTCCTGAGAAAAACAATTCGGTGCGAAACAAAACGCACATCCCTACTCTCCAGCTCCAGAGCCAACGTCACGAAGACGGGAGAGATTGGATAAATTGTATAATATCTCCCAATATGAGGACAGTGCGGTGCAGAGCCTCAAATCATTGAACTTACCCAAATCCATCATCAAGCAACCCTCTTACCTGTCTGGTTACCTGTGAGGGATTTTGGCCGCTCCTGGTTCCTTTGAGCCCCCGTCCTGTTCTGAGGAATGATTACAGGAAGCAGCTTGATGCTATTTATATATTTATTATTACATCATGTTATCCTTTATCTTTTTTTTTTTTTTTTAGAAAGGATTTTACCAGGACGGATACATTGAGATTTCTCTCGTTTTCAGTATGTCCTGGGTGGTGAGTATGTACCGTTAGGTGTCTTGCCCAAGGACACTTACTGGAGATGTGCTAGTCAGGATCAAACCCATGTCTTCACAGTCTCTCTCCACACTGAGCAGTGATGTTACCTCTACTCCACCCAGCCGGTACACGGTTCTTTCAGGAATATCTGCTCAGAGAAGTCACCTTATCATTTATCTCATGTTTTATAATGTCTCTTTGCTCATTGCACATAATGGTTGGTCATTTCAAGAACTCCAGAAGTCCCTTCGATCCTACATACTCCAACCGAGCTGCTACTCCGACTGAGCCGCGACTCCGACCGAGCCGCGACTCCGACCGAGCCGCTACTCAGATTGAGCTGCAACTCTGACTGAGCCGCTACTCAGACTGAGCCGCAACTCCGACCGAGCTGCTACTCCGACCGAGCCGCGACTCCGACCGAGCTGTAACTCAGACCGAGCCACTACTGCGACCGAGCCGCTGTTCCAACTGAGACGCTGCTCCGACTGAGACGCTACTCCGACTGAGACGCTGCTCCGACTGAGACGCTGCTCCGACTGAGACGCTGCTCCGACTGAGACGCTGCTCCGACTGAGACGCTGCTCCGACTGAGACGCTGCTCCGACTGAGACGCTGCTCCGACTGAGACGCTGCTCCGACTGAGACGCTGCTCGACTGAGACGCTGCTCCGACTGAGACGCTGCTCGACTGAGACGCTGCTCCGACTGAGACGCTACTCCGACTGAGACGCTGCTCCGACTGAGACGCTGCTCCGACTGAGACGCTACTCCGACTGAGACGCTGCTCCGACTGAGACGCTACTCCGACTGAGACGCTGCTCCGACTGAGACGCTGCTCCGACTGAGACGCTGCTCCGACTGAGACGCTGCTCCGACTGAGACGCTGCTCCGACTGAGACGCTGCTCCGACTGAGACGCTGCTCCGACTGAGACGCTGCTCCGACTGAGACGCTACTCCGACTGAGACGCTACTCCTAACGCAACCTTTTTTACTAATTTCCCACGCAGGGTCTGAAATATTTCTCGAATCGTGGGTTTGCCCCCATCCTGACCCTAATGACACCCTGTTTGTGCGGTCCCTGGCATCTCAGCGCATCAGTCACAGGAAACACCTTTATCCACCTTTACTTGCCTTCCATTATTTTTCTGCATAAGACGGGGATTCGCAACCTCAGCTATCTGGATGTCTTGAAACTACATTTCCCATGATGCTCCACCACTCATTATATTGGGTGAGCCTCATGGGGAATGTGGTTCCCAAACATCTGGAGGACCGAGCTACCTGCCAGTGTTACCGGTGTCTTCTACCACCTGCCCCCAAATTGAAATGTTTCTGAAAAGTGACCTGAGACCATCCGGTGGACGAAGCAGCGGAATATTCCGGGCTGTGGAGTTCACATTGTGTGCAATCTGTATTTTTCATATTTAAGGAATCTCTTACTTTATTTGTCGTCTTGTTGCTAAGAAACAAGTTAAAATGGTTCCTCTGGAAAATCTACCCCAGGAGCCGTAATTTAGGTCATGTAGCTGCCAAGCGCGCTGTATCTGTAGCAACACCTGTTGAGTCAGTTACTGCAGGAGAAAGTCCGACGACAAGAGACGGCTCGGAGCGTGCCAAGAGCTCTGGGAATGTGGATCCTTGTGACGGCGAGATATCTGGAGCTGTCTGGATCTCTTTCAATAAGCCGGGTGTCTGCTGTCTGCCGGCCAACAAACGCGCGATGAGCGTCTCTTTAAGTACGTTTGCACGGAACAAAAACCTTCTTAAATGTGAAGCAATGCTTTTATTTTACTCACAGCCAAGATTTCTGCATTTCAGAGCGCGCTTCACAAAATGTGATTACATTTGTAATATGTGTTACCTAATCTCCAGTCTCTCCAGGATCAAAACACAAATATCTGTATTAGCGGCAAAGTTTTTGGGCATCAGTTCAGAAGCGCGTTCCATGAGCCGTCAACAAAGTAATATTTTAATTAGCGCGCGCCATGAATTACGTGTGGCTTTTAATCTGTCGGCTTCTCCTCAGCAGACGACGCGCAAGATGTAACGTATAGCGATGGCCGGCGCTCTGGAAACACTCAGAGCTGAAACCGCATCACCAGATCATTGCTACAAACTGAATTTAATGGTTTATACTGGAGTTTATCTTCCAGCCTCTATGAATCTCACTAGAAGCCAGTCCTTTATATGTCTTAGGTTAGAATCGGGTTGTTGTGTCACGTTACATTTTCTGATACATTTCATAGCTTAATATAAACAAATGTTGCAGCTTAATGTCAACAAAAGAAATAAGACATAAAGAAATAAACAATTAAAACAGAACAAACACTAAAACAAAACAAACAATAAAAACAAAAGAAACAAGACAATTAAAAAAGAACAAACAATAAAACAAAACAAACAATAAAACAAAACAAACAATAAACCAAAACAAACCATAAAAACAAAACAAAACAAACAATAAAAAAACTATAAAAACAAAACAAGCAATAAAAACAAGACAAACCATAAAACCAAAACAAACAAGAAAAACAAGGCAAACAATAAACCAAAACAAAAACAAACAATAAAAAAAAGAAACAATAAAAACAACAAACAATAAAACCAAAACAAAACAAAAAACAAAACAAACAATAAAAACAAAACAAATAATAAAACAAAAAACAATAAAACAAGAGAAACAATACAAACAAAACAAACAATAAAAAAGGCAAACAATAAAACCGATACAAACAAGAGACAATAAAACAAGAGAAACAATAAAACGAAAAACAAACAAACAATAAAAACAAAACAAGCAATAAAAACAAGACAAACCATAAAACCAAAACAAACAAACAATAAAAACAACAAGGCAAACAATAAAACCAAAAAAAACAAAAAACAAAAGAAACGATAAAAAACAAAAGAAGCAATAAAAACAAGACAAACAATAAAAAACAAAAGAAGCAATAAAAACAAGACAAACCATAAAACCAAAACAAACAAGAAAAACAAGGCAAACAATAAAACCAAAACAAAACAAACAATAAAAAAAAAGAGAAACAATAAAAACAACAAACAATAAAACCAAAAGAAACAATAAAACCAAAACAAACAATAAAAACAAAACAAATAATAAAACAAAAAACAATAAAAACAAGAGAAACAATACAAACAAAACAAACAATAAAAAAGGCAAACAATAAAACCGATACAAACAAGAACAATAAAACAAGAGAAACAATAAAACGAAAAACAAACAATAAAAACAAAACAAGCAATAAAAACAAGAAAACCATAAAACCAAAACAAACAAGAAAAACAAGGCAAACAATAAAACCAAAACAAAACAAACAATAAAAAAAAGAGAAACAATAAAAACAACAAACAATAAAAACAAAAGAAAACAATAAAACCAAAACAAACAATAAAAACAAAACAAATAATAAAACAAAAAACAATAAAACAAGAGAAACAATACAAACAAAACAAACAATAAAAAAGGCAAACAATAAAACCGATACAAACAAGAACAATAAAACAAGAGAAACAATAAAACGAAAAACAAACAATAAAAACAAAACAAGCAATAAAAACAAGACAAACCATAAAACCAAAACAAACAAACAATAAAAACAACAAGGCAAACAATAAAACCAAAAAAAACAAAAAACAAAAGAAACGATAAAAAACAAAAGAAGCAATAAAAACAAGACAAACAATAAAAACAAAAGAAGCAATAAAAACAAGACAAACCATAAAACCAAAACAAACAAGAAAAACAAGGCAAACAATAAAACCAAAACAAAACAAACAATAAAAAAAAAGAGAAACAATAAAAACAACAAACAATAAAACCAAAAGAAACAATAAAACCAAAACAAACAATAAAAACAAAACAAATAATAAAACAAAAAACAATAAAAACAAGAGAAACAATACAAACAAAACAAACAATAAAAAAGGCAAACAATAAAACCGATACAAACAAGAGACAATAAAACAAGAGAAACAATAAAACGAAAAACAAACAATAAAAACAAAACAAGCAATAAAAACAAGACAAACCATAAAACCAAAACAAACAAACAATAAAAACAACAAGGCAAACAATAAAACCAAAACAAACAAAAAACAAAAGAAACGATAAAAAACAAAAGAAGCAATAAAAACAAGACAAACAATAAAAACAAAAGAAGCAATAAAAACAAGACAAACAATAAAAACAAAAGAAGCAATAAAAACAAGGCAAACAATAAATTGGGCCGAAAGCTTCTTATCTGCTGACATATTCTATGTTTCATTGTTTCTATGCACAACCCAAGGGCTCCTGCCGTCCCTAACGTGTAGATCCACAACCAATGGATGAATCACAGCAGTATATGTAATCGTCTAGGCTTGACAAAAACCTGTTTGGGTCGAAAGTTGCCAAGGTCCACATATAGTGGTATAAAACACATTTCTTTTTAAAAGTCCTGGTGTGACGCATCCATTTCCCCCCAGAAGGTTGTGGCCTACAAATCCCCGAATTCTGCAAAAGCAACAGGTGGGTTGTAGTTCAGGACGTGTTGGATCCCCGGTGCTAGAAGAGGCTCTTTGCACATCTTGTGACTTTACATTAAAACCACTGGTCTCCGCAGTAACATGGGGAGTAACATGGGGAGTAACACGGGGAGAGGTGGAGATAAGGGCCACCACATTGATTTAACAGTATGTGACCACGTCTTCAGGGGATCTTACCTTTCCATTAACTCGCTCACAGACGGACACGCAATGTCTACATCAACAAACACCAGAAAATCCCCTTATTATTAATCTACAGACATAAAAGGGACGCCCTATTGTTAAAATGGGAGGAGGAAGCAAAGGGGTTAAACATTAACCCTGACTGAACTCCCCATTTATTCCTGACTACTAATGGGGGGGGGGGCGGGCGAAGGGATAAAATAATAAACTGTATGGACAATAATTCACAGAAACATACAAATACCCCAAATTACCCCTGTGGGGGCACCTTCAGCCCTTCCCCCATAAGGAAGTGGGTGAGGGATTTATAGTGATACAAAGTGCAGAGCACATGGCATGGGGGGGAGCTGGGAGCGGGCGGCCTGGGGGGCAGCTCACCCATTCTCATTATCGGGGGATGGGTGTAAAGGTCTCTCTGGGTTCTCCTTATTTAATGTCCGTCTCAGTATGAGAAGATTAACGAGTCGCGCACATCGACGGAAACTGAATTTTGTGCAAAGCTTTTGATTTATTTATTTTGCTGATAGATTCATTCACGAGTCCAGAGAATCTGTGTAACCTCCAGCATTTCGCCGTATTGTGCCGGGAACATAGGAATCGCACGTTTCTTTAATATTAAACACTTCCCAGGTGATTGTTTGGGATCGCTGGAGAGTTTATGTTGTTACTCCCCGTCTCACCATTCACTGAACCTCACTGCTCCGCTATAGAAAGTGACGCCTGTGACGCTGCGCCGGGTCTATGCCTTGTTTAAGCTTGGAATGTTCAAAATACCAAAATATTCTTTATTTCTCCACAGAAATCAAACGTTTGCCGGACATCGATCAATACTCGACTTTGCTGCTTTTCACAAAAGGTGGAAAAAGTAAAATCATAAATAAACAGAGAATTGTTCCACGTGGGAAAGGAATCCAGCGTCCTGATCCCGGCGTCCTCATCCCGGCGTCCTGATCCAGCATCCTGATCCAACGTCCTCATCCCGGCGTCCTCATCCCGGCGTCCTGATCCAGCGTCCTGATCCAACGTCCTCATCCCGGCGTCCTGATCCCGGCGTCCTGATCCAGCGTCCTCATCCCGGCGTCCTCATCCCGGTGTCCTGATCCCGGCGTCCTGATCCAGCGTCCTCATCCGGCGTCCTGATCCCGGCGTCCTGATCCCGGCGTCCTGATCCAGCGTCCTCATCCCGGCGTCCTCATCCCGGCGTCCAGATCCAGCGTCCTGATCCAACGTCCTCATCCCGGCGTCCTGATCCCGGCGTCCTGATCCAGCGTCCTCATCCCGGCGTCCTCATCCCGGTGTCCTGATCCCGGCGTCCTGATCCAGCGTCCTCATCCGGCGTCCTGATCCCGGCGTCCTGATCCCGGCGTCCTGATCCAGCGTCCTCATCCCGGCGTCCTCATCCCGGCGTCCTGATCCCGGCGTCCTGATCCAGCGTCCTGATCCAGCGTCCTCATCCCGGCGTCCTGATCCCGGCGTCCTGATCCAGCGTCCTCATCCCGGCGTCCTGATCCAGCATCCTCATCCCGGCGTCCTGATCCCAGGGTCCTGATCCCGGGGTCCTGATCCGCCGTCCTGATCCCGCCGTCCTGATCCCGGCGTCCAGATCCAGCGTCCTGATCCTGGCTATGGATGAGCTGTTCGGGTTCGGACGGTTCGGAGTTCGACCCGAACTTTGGCAGTTCGAAAGTTTGCGAATTTCGAACTTTTTGGGTCTGTTCGGTTCGAGTTCGAAAAAAAAAAGAACTTTTGAAAAAAGTATAGAAAATGCTTAAAAAATACTAAAAAATCTAGAAATAAAGAGACTCTTTACTGCAGAATATTATAAGCAACGGTTTATTAGATATTGAATTAAAAACTAATGTGTACGTGGAAAGATTATCAACTCTAAATGACCTCTGTTCACAAATGGGCATAACACCAGGTGTTTTTAGTCTGGTAATCAATTCGATACATTGTACAACATACTGAGGGTGGGGTGGTGTCTGCTTCTGATTGAGATTTGAGAATTAATTTCCCTAAAACATCCTAATATGCTGCATTTAACCCTTTCGCTGCTGAGGCTTTTCACACCTCTGCTGAGGTCATTTTTACCGCTTTCGCTCATCATGATTAACCGCGTTTTGTAGCCATATTTTGATATATGACCCAGACATATTATATATCGTTCTTTGCGGCAGACTTGGCAGATTCATAATATGTCATTATTATATGTATACGTTATGTCATGTCTGTATATTATAACAAAAATGCAATAAAATTAGAATTTTCAATAATTTATTATGTGTAAAGTGGTTTTTTTCACATTTTAACATGCGATCGTTTGTGGTTATATTTTGTATGGGGTGCGCTTGTTAAAAAAATTAGAAATGGGGCCTTGTTACATTTTTTTTTTGGGGAAATTTACGCTTTTTTTAACAAACGCACCGCATACAAAAATCGTTAGTGCAGCATCATTGTTCACATTATAATTGAAATGGGAACAATATTGCTGCATTAACAAAACAAAAACAAAAAAAACTTGCGTTGAGCATTTTCCACTTGCGTTGCGCAGCCGGACTGTCGTGCGACCGTACTTCGTATATTGGCCGTCATTGCCCGTCATTTGCTGCTAGTGCGGCCGTGATTAAGTGCGCCTAAACGCACGTTAAAAATTCGCTGGTCTGACCCCAGCCTAAGGCTGGGGTCAGACGAGCGTAGTGTTCACGTCCGTGATTGCGCCTAAAAGTACGTCCGTGATAGCATGAAAGTAAGTCCAATGGAGCCTGACACATGAAGTACGTCCACACTGAACTGCGGACGCACAACGGCCGCGGCAAACGGACGCAGGTTAGGCAAGAACGTAATACTGCTAGAACGGACGTGCGGAGTGCGCTGCGTCCACAACGTCTGCATAGCTTTGTGTGTGAGTGATGGAGCGAGGTCAGACGTCCAGCATTTATACGTCCAGCATTTTTGACGGACAGAATGTTTTTTCATTGTAATTTATTTTTCCCTCCTACATCCGTCAAAAAATAACTTCAGTGAAAAAACGGACTGTGTGACCACTACTGCGTCATCCGTACTGACGATGTCCATACTGCACGGACGTACAGTCCGTAGAAATCACACTCGTCTGACCCCAGCCTAAATGGGAGAATTTTTCTGGTTTGGCTATTTTGACCTAGAATTTTCCATTCTCCAGTCATTCTCCTGCTTTTCACCGCCAAAAAAATCAGTAAACTTTTTCTGCGTCTCCGAAAATGTCTCCTCTTTTCATACAGGCTGCCGCCCCAAGCAGTTGTTTATGGATAGATTAAAGGAAAAGCATTTACCGTCATTTGAAATGTCATTTTTTTGTTTTTAAATGTTTCTATACATCCTACAAATCCGCCACTTCACGGGCAGGTTATGGGGACCTCCTAGGCACGATATTTGAAGGAATTTTTCGTTTTTATTTTTAACCCTTATTTCATGGAAAACTCACTGTCCCTTTAAAAACGTTTTTTTTTTTACTTTTTGTCCTTGTTTCCTGTCCCCCAGGGCACTACCCGGACCCCCATACACCTTTTATGGCAAATATCTAGCATATATGCCCTCTTGGAGGACACTCTAAAAACCGAATTTTCAGCCCCATTGACTTGTATGGGGTCCGAGTTCGGGTTCGGACCAGAACATTTGGAAAGTTCGGCTTCGAACCGAACTTGGGGAGTGTTCGGCTCATCCCTAATCCTGGCGTCCTCATCCCACCGTCCTGGATGGCCTTCTGGTTGAGATGACTAAATCCTGTGCACAATGTATCCACATTAGAAGCACGGAGCTGATTACACTCTCAGCAGGAAGATAAGGACACCGAGGAGACGCTCGTTTGAAAGTTCAGTGTTACTGAATGTCCAGATGACGAGAATCTCAAGCCTTCAGGAGAAGCATCAACTTCTTAATTAAAGAAAAACGGAAAAACGATGCGTAACGCAAAGACCTTGATCCAATTAACATGGTGGATCGCGGTGGCTTTGTGGGGTCACGGCTAACATGCATAATCTGGCATATCTGGAAATGTCTGAGTCGTTCACACGGAGATGATAAACTACAAAGCTAACCATTCATCTAAAAGTCGAGTCCGGCCGTAGACATCATGGAAGCTGTTGGCTTGACGGTCATGAAAGTCCAGGCTCGTCCAGAGAATCCCTTCCAATCTTTGTTATTTGTGTTGTCTCAGATGCTCCTCGCTCTACTAATAAGTCTTTTTATGTTTCGCCGGACGAGTCAATCCGTTCCATTCTTAGATTCTCCAGGCTGGGATTAGTATCCAAATGCTGCACTTATGTCCAGGTTACCTGCAGCTGCAGGTCAAAGGCCCAGCGGTTACCTTCAAAGGACTTTCTGAAGACTTCTATTTAATCTGTCTTCCAAGACAATGGGGCGGGTTTCCACGAATTCCGGCCTCTTTGTTCGCCCGGTACAGTTCTCGCCAGCTGTGCCTCAGAAAGAAAAGCTTTATGTTTTCTGAAATTCCGACATGAACATTGAAACGCGTCGAGTGACTTGTCAGAGGCCGATGTATTAACAATAAACAGCGATAATATGTATCACCTCTCCGTGGAAACCTGAGATCCAGGACACCGTGGAACCACAGTTTGTCACCATCATGGCTACATCCCAACCAACATCTCTGGTTCTCGAGGAAGAACAGAGCAAATCTAGGTGCCCCACACTGACCAGCACCTGTCAGGCGATTCGGCTGCTGTCTCTGCCATTGGTGGCTTCATCTGGTTTTGAGGAGATCCCGGTTACATTCTGTGCTCTTGCCTGAAGAAGAAGAACAGCAGGAGGAGAACAATATGGGGGTCAATTAACCCTTTCACTACCAGCCACTTTCATAAATTTTATTTAAAATATAGGACAGACCGTTAACCCTTAAACCCAGACATGTAAAAACAATAAAATAACATTAAATTTGCTACTTTTTCATGCATTGATTTATTGTTTAATGAAATTGTACTGGGATGAAAGGTTGTAAACTCTAGATGACGTTCCTTATCTGGCACAATGTCATACTGGGTCTGCATTATCAGCATACAGGCAGAAATGGCCTTGTGTCAGTAAATGTGCTGCAGACAGATAATAAAATGGTGAGATCTCCTGCTTACATGGGGTCTCCATTATCAGCATACAGGCAGATGCATTAAATGTGCTGCAGACAGATAATAAAATGGTGAGATCTCCTGCTTATGGGGATTTGAAGTGATCAGAATGAGATTATTAGCAATGCAATATTTGTATGTGCCGCATAATGCCTGTGTGTGTGGCAATTACAGCAACACGTTGTATCTGTATGTGCCGCATAATGCCTGTGTATGGCAATTACAGCAACACCTTGTATCTGTATGTGCCGCATAATGCCTGTGTATGGCAATTACAGCAACACCTTGTATCTGTATGTGCAGCATAATGCCTGTGTGTGGCAATTACAGCAACATCTTGTATCTTTATGTGCCGCATAATGCCTGTGTATGGTAATTACAGCAACACCTTGTATCTGTATGTACTGCATAATGCCTGTGTATGGCAATTACAGCGACACCTTGTATCTGTATGTGCCGCATAATGCCTGTGTATGGCAATTACAGCAACACCTTGTATCTGTATGTGCCGCATAATGCCTGTGTATGGCAATTACAGCAACATCTTGTATCTGTATGTGCTACATAATGCCTGTGTGTGGCAATTACAGCAACACCTTGTATCTGTATGTGCCGCATAATGCCTGTGTATGGCAATTACAGCGACACCTTGTATCTGTATGTGCTACATAATGCCTGTGTATGGCAATTACAGCGACACCTTGTATCTGTATGTGCCGCATAATGCCTGTGTATGGCAATTACAGCGACACTTTGTATCTGTATGTGCTACATAATGCCTGTGTGTGGCAATTACAGCAACACCTTGTATCTGTATGTGCCGCATAATGCCTGTGTATGGCAATTACAGCAACACCTTGTATCTGTATGTGCTGCATAATGCCTGTGTATGGCAATTACAGCAACACCTTGTATCTGTATGTGCTGCATAATGCCTGTGTATGGCAATTACAGCGACACTTTGTATCTGTATGTGCCGCACAATGCCTGTGTATGGCAATTACAGCAACGCCTTGTATCTGTATGTGCTGCATAATGCCTGTGTGTGGCAATTACAGCAACACCTTGTATCTGTGCTGCACAATGCCTGTGTATGGCAATTACAGCAACACCTTGTATCTGTATGTGCCGCATAATGCCTGTGTATGACAATTACAGCAACACCTTGTATCTGTATGTGCCGCATAATGCCTGTGTATGGCAATTACAGCAACTCCTTGTATCTGTATGTGCTGCATAATGCCTGTGTGTGGCAATTACAGCAACACCTTGTATCTGTGCTGCATAATGCCTGTGTATGGCAATTACAGCAACGCCTTGTATCTGTATGTGCTGCATAATGCCTGTGTATGGCAATTACAGCGACACTTTGTATCTGTATGTGCCGCATAATGCCTGTGTATGGCAATTACAGCAACGCCTTGTATCTGTATGTGCTGCATAATGCCTGCGTGTGGCAATTACAGCAACACCTTGTATCTGTGCTGCATAATGCCTGTGTATGGCAATTACAGCAACGCCTTGTATCTGTATGTGCTGCATAATGCCTGTGTGTGGCAATTACAGCAACACCTTGTATCTGTGCTGCATAATGCCTGTGTATGGCAATTACAGCAACACCTTGTATCTGTATGTGCCGCATAATGCCTGTGTATGGCAATTACAGCAACACCTTGTATCTGTATGTGCCGCATAATGCCTGTGTATGGCAATTACAGCGACACTTTGTATCTGTATGTGCCGCATAAAGCCTGTGTATGGCAATTACAGCAACACCTTGTATCTGTATTGTACAGGGATTTACAATCTTTATAACCCCCTGAGTCTTATCCCTGTACAGCAGCGACTGACCCCACAGCTCTCCCTGTATTCTGACAAGTCCCTGGCTGTTGCAATGCTGCATTAACATTTGTTACAGTGAGGGTGGAGGTCACTTCTTGCAGCTTTGTTACAGCGAGGGTGGATGTGATGGAGCGACTGTACCCTGAGTACCTCCGTCCATGGGCTCTCTCCCATGTAACAATCGCCGGAGCAATCTTCCCTAACAGCTCCCTCAAAGCTTTGACCGCAGCCGAAAGAATGAGGCTCACCATTCGAAGTCCAACAGCAGAATGCCAGTTTATTCACAGACACACAGATACAGTCACCCCCGGCCTCATTTACATACATTGAAGCCGATAACTGCACAGGACCTTCAAACAATGGACAATGGAATTTCCTAGCAGAAGGGGGGAGGGAGAAGGTAGAGTAAACAAAAGGAATTTCTTATAGAGAGAACATACACCAAAGAGAGAGCAGGTACTATACAGAGGTCACACTATACAGAGCGAGCTTAGAATAATTGAGGAAATATACGCATAATACACAACAAGAGACTATACAATAACTACACAAGGGAATAACACACCGGCATCAGTAATCTTTAGTTTGCCAGGGAATGTTTAAAACCGTGAAAAACCAAATATATTTAAAAGGTCCACCAGTTCCCCAATAGTCTCTTTCACGGGCCATAGTCTCTGGGCAGGAGGCTAGCGCACATGATGCATCCTGCTCCAGTGACGGTAGGTTCCGTCACAGTGGATAGGACTGCTCCTTGTAGCTTTGTTACAGTGAGGGTGGGGCCGCTCCTTGTAGCTTTATTAAAGTGAGGGTGGGGGCTGCTCCTTGTAGCTTTATTACAGTGAGGGTGGGGGCTGCTCCTTGTAGCTTTGTTACAGTGAGGGTGGGGCCGCTCCTTGTAGCTTTATTAAAGTGAGGGTGGGGGCTGCTCCTTCTAGCTTTATTACAGTGAGGGTGGGGGCTGCTCCTTCTAGCTTTATTACAGTGAGGGTGGGGGCTGCTCCTTCTAGCTTTATTAAAGTGAGGGTGGGGCTGCTCCTTCTAGCTTTATTACAGTGAGGTGGGGGCTGCTCCTTCTAGCTTTATTAAAGTGAGGGTGGGGGCTGCTCCTTCTAGCTTTATTACAGTGAGGGGGGGCTGCTCCTTCTAGCTTTATTACAGTGAGGGTGGGGGCTGCTCCTTCTAGCTTTATTAAAGTGAGGGTGGGGGCTGCTCCTTCTAGCTTTATTACAGTGAGGGTGGGGGCTGCTCCTTCTAGCTTTATTACAGTGAGGGTGGGGGCTGCTCCTTGTAGCTTTATTAAAGTGAGGGTGGGGGCTGCTCCTTCTAGCTTTATTACAGTGAGGGTGGGGCTGCTCCTTCTAGCTTTATTACAGTGAGGGTAAGGGCTGCTCCTTGTAACTTCTTTACAGTAATACAGGGGGAAGGATTGAAAGCTCAGAGAATTCAGGCCCGGAAATCACTTCCTGCCTATATCAATATAAAACATTTATTTAGATTTTTTTTTGCTCTTTTAAGATGTCTTTATTGTTTCCATCCACCTTGTTCTCTTCCTGTATTTTGTGGCACTTTTGGAATCTGCTATTCAATGAATCCGTCATCATGTGACGCCTCGTTTCATTACGTTTAATTGATTAGAATGATAAGATGACACTCGTCGCTTTCAAAAGGAGCAGAATGACCCTCTGGATGGAGAATGCGCAGACATTGATATTTTCTCACCTACATGTTCAGGCAATTATCAGGATGAATGGAATCTGATTTCAAACGGCAATTTATCAAATCTTACTCCTTCAACATGAAAAAAACTTCCCTTTTATCTTAATCTCCCTCAAAGCTTTTCGTGCGAATTTAAAGCTCGACTGCGATCGCGTCGTCACATGGAAATCGCTTTGCCGTTCGGACGATGCAGATTCCGTGATATTTTAATAGAGAAGAAGATCAGGCGCAGCGGAGCGTCCGTGTGTCTGTACCCAGGGGACAAATGGACAGATCTGGACACTCACCCACTGCTCCTCCCAGGTGCTCATTGGTTGCTCGTCTGTCCGTTCACATGTTTATGTGCTGATGTGTTTTATGACACGATGTAACCAATGGTGTCACCTCCCCAGCTCCCTGGACTTTGTCTCGCCTTCCTTATCCCCGTCCCATTAATCTTTCCACTTGTTTCGCAGATGATGTCGTTGGGTTTTACTCTTGGTGTAAAAGATGGAGTATTGGAGCTGCCGAGCCATGAGCTTCCCGTGTAAATCCACCCATATACACCCAATTACATCCTATTACACCCCAATACCCCCAAATACGCCAATAACATCCTAATACACCCCAATACCCTCTAATACAGCCTATTACACCCCAATACCCCCAAATACGCCAATAACATCCTAATACACCCCAATACCCCCTAATACACCCTATTACACCCCAATACCCCAAATACACCCAATTACATCCTAATACACCCCAATACACCCATATACACCCAATTACATCCTATTACACCCCAATACCCCCAAATACGCCAATAACATCCTAATACACCCCAATACCCCCTAATACACCCTATTACACCCCAATACCCCCAAATACACCCAATTACATCCTAATACACCCTAATGACCCATATACACCCAATTACATCCTATTACACCCCAATACCCCCAAATACGCCAATAACATCCTAATACACCCCAATACCCCCTAATACACCCTATTACACCCCAATACCCCCAAATACACCCAATTACATCCTAATACACCCCAATACACCCAAATACATCCAATTACATCCTATTACACCCCAATACCGGCTGGGTGGAGTAGAGGTAATGTCACTGCTCTGCATGGAGAGAGCCTGTGGAGTCATGGGTTCGATCCCAGCGAGCAACCTCTCCAGTAAGTGTCCTTGGCAAGACACCTAACAGTACAGACTCGCCACCCAGGACATACTTGAAAACGAGAGAAATCTCAATGTATCCTTCCTGGTAAAAATCCTTTCACAAAAAAAAAAAATACACCCAATTACACACAATTACACCCCAATACACACATTTACGCCTCAATAAACCCAAATACATCCTATTACACCCCAAATACACACAATTACACCCAATACACACATTTACACCCCAATAAACGCAAATACATCCTATTACACCCCAATACACCCAATTACATCCTGTTACACCCCCATACACACATTTACACCCCAATATACTCAATTACATCCAATTACACCCCAATACACCCTAATACACCCCAGTACACCCATATACACCCAATTACATCCTAATACACCCAATACACACATTTACACCCCAATACACCCACATACAGCCAATTACATCCTAATACACCCAAGTACACACATTTACACCCAAATACACATATTTACACCCCAATACACCCAAATACACCCATTTACATATTATTACACCCCAATACACCCAATTACATTATAACACACCCAAATACAAACATTTGCACCCCAATACACCCAAATACAAACATTTGCACCCCAATACACCCAAATACAAACATTTGCACCCCAATACACCAAATTACATCCTAACACACCCAAATATAGCCAATTACACCCTAACACACAGACCCTGTCAGCAGGTACACACAGTACATGCGCTGGTTCAGTTTTGTGTTTCTCAGAATAAATATGAAGATTCTTGACCCATAAGAGGGAAATTCACTGAGCGCAGATTCTTCGCAGGGTTTTACGCCCGGTAACAGGCCGTCTGTATAAAATAACTCCTGTGACTAATACGATAAACACTTCCCCCTCATGTCCTCCATTTATTTATTGTTTGTTTGTTGTTGAAATAACAGACATCGTATAAATCCCCATGTTTGGAGAAATAACATTCTGTTTGGATTCTGTGTCATGTGACGCGATTTTAGCCATTAGTGATGTTTCTTCAGCTCGGAGCAGGGGTGTAAAGATTAAATAAAGCAGAGGCCGGTGCCAGGTGACGCCCCCCCTCCCCTCTCCGCCCCCGAGGCCCCACATATCTATTAGTACTGATTACAAAGTAACAGCTGAAAACCTTCCTTACAGCAAGAAGTTTCTGCTATGAGATGCAAATCCTGTTTTCAGCTCGGCAGTTGCAGCCGTTCCTGTGGAATTGGGGGGGTTATTAAAAGGGACATAACTTTATATCGCCCGGGGCCGGCGAGCTTAAAACGATTCCACGACGCACGGAAATTCCTATTAAAAACGTTTATCTTTCCTGCAGTGAACGCGGCCGGCGGCGGGAGAAATGTCTCCTTCATAAACCGCAGGACATGAATCCAGGACGTCCTTCTTCAACGCGCAGTTTGGGTGGAAATGATCTCTTCTGGAAGACGTAATAATTATCATTATTTATAACGGTAATGACATGATAAACGAGACATTGGCGGCGCGTGAACTGGACACATTGTAACTGCGGACACTCTGTGTTTGTAAACGTTTCACCCTATCTTTATCTGTAAACAACAGAAGCAACTTGAGAAATGGCGTTGATAAGCAGATTCCTGGCAGAGTCCTCCTCCTGGGCGTGCGTGGCTCGGGCTGCGAGTCCGTCTGACGTGGGCCGTGTCTGTCCGTCTGACGTGGGCCGTGTCTGTCCGTCTGACGTGGGCCGTGTCTGTCCGTCTGACGTGGGCCGTGTGTCCGTCTGACGTGGGCCGTGTCTGTCCGTCTGATGTGGGCCGTGTCTGTCCGTCTGACGTGGGCCGTGTCTGTCCGTCTGACGTGGGCCGTGTCTGTCCGTCTGACGTGGCCGTGTGTCCGTCTGACGTGGGCCGTGTCTGTCCGTCTGACGTGGGCCGTGTGTCCGTCTGACGTGGCCGTGTCTGTCCGTCTGATGTGGGCCGTGTCTGTCCGTCTGACGTGGGCCGTGTCTGTCCGTCTGACGTGGGCCGTGTCTGTCCGTCTGACGTGGGCCGTGTGTCCGTCTGACGTGGGCCGTGTCTGTCCGTCTGACGTGGGCCGTGTGTCCGTCTGACGTGGGCCGTGTGTCCGTCTGACGTGGGCCGTGTGTGTCCGTCTGACGTGGGCCGTGTCTGTCCGTCTGACGTGGGCCGTGTCTGTCCGTCTGACGTGGGCCGTGTGTCCGTCTGACGTGGGCCGTGTCTGTCCGTCTGACGTGGGCCGTGTGTCCGTCTGACGTGGGCCGTGTGTCCGTCTGATGTGGGCCGTGTCTGTCTGTCTGACGTGGGCCGTGTCTGTCCGTCTGACGTGGGCCGTGTCCGTCCGTCTTACTTGATTCAATCTCCTTAACCAAAATATGGCTAAGGCTAGGGTCAGACGAACGCATTTTTCGCATTGTCTGTAAAAAAGTGCGTCCGAACGCATTGACGTACTCTTTCACGGCAGACGCGATAGCGGTCATACGATGCGCATTTTCGTGCGTGATTTTTGACGGAGCTATTAAAAGCATATGGACGTTATGTTGGCCGGACATGAGCAGCGTCTGACGTCTCCTAATCACGCACACACGCCGCTAGCGGACGCAGCGCACTCTGTGCGTCAGTACTAGCGGTTCTACCGTCTCGAAAAAAAGCGTTTGTTTGCCGCTTGCGTTGAGCGGCCGCACTTTCGTATATTGCCCATCATTTGCTGCTACTACGGCCGTGATAAAGTGCGGCTGAACGCGCGTTCGCACTGTGTTCGTCTGACCCCAGCCTGAATCGCAGCTGAAAATGCTCTTAATGTCAGCGATTGATCTAAATTAAACGGAGCTCAAGGTGGGATCAGGTCCTTGTGTCCCAAACACTGGCCGCCTGTCCACAAGTGTAAAACCCAAAGCAGATGTTACGGCAAATGAATTCGGCGGAAGAGCCTGTTGCCCCTTGCCAGTGCCGTCAGGTTTCCCCTCTGCTATGCATGGACCCTCAAGGGTCTCATCACTTTCTGCAGGTCAGGGAGGCCAGGGACGTTTTGTCTTTGGAGGAATCACTGACGGAGCAGACAAACGGACAGACATACACACATACACAAACACACACCAACACACAAACACAAACCAACACACACGCACACCTACACATTCACACACCCAGACACACACACATACACACACCCGGATACACACACGAGGACACACACACACATTCACACACCCGGATACACACACGAGGACACACACACACACATTCACACACCCGGACACACACACATACACACACCCGGATACACACACGAGGACACACACACACACACACACACCCGGACACACACACATACACACACCCGGATACACACACGAGGACACACACACACATTCACACACCCGGACACACACACATACACACACCCGGATACACACACGAGGACACACACACACATACACACACCCTGACACACACACATACACACACCCGGATACACACACGAGGACACACACACATACACACACCCTGACACACACATACACACACCCGGATACACACACGAGGACACACACACATACACACACCCTGACACACACATACACACACCCGGATACACACACGAGGACACACACACATACACACACCCTGACACACACATACACACACCCGGATACACACACGAGGACACACACACATATACACACAAGCACTTTTTGCAAACAGCAGAGGGTGAGAATTTGCTTTCGATGCGGCCCCGGCCCCTTCGCTGGAAAACGCTGGAATATTCCTGCGCGGCGCCAACATGTGCGAAGCAAACACTTTAATCCCTGATTAATCTCTGGTTAAACTGGAAACGCGGAGGGAAATAAGGCGACATTTCTGTCGTGAGTTATTGCATTGTTCAGGGAATTGTGGGTAAAGGCAGCCGCCTGACCCTGGTTCTGTTGTGGTGGGGCTTGGCACGCGCCGCCGTCTCACACAGCGCAGGAGTAAACATGTGACCGAGCTCCTTTTCTCCCATTATATTTGGATTTTTTCGTATACATTGTATTCTCCCGTCTCTTATTGATGTGACTACATTGTCCTTAACCCCTTGCCATCTGGTGGTCGGGGCAGCATAGCTACTCCGGCCAAACTCCCCGTGCCAGCTGGGGGTCTACCTGGCAGCTCAGGCCGCCCCCCTGCAGTCTGGGAGGGTTTGAGTCATGTGATTAGGGGGGGCCTGTCACCCCATCACTGCTACAATGTCTCAGCCAGTGATTTGTAACATTGTCTCGGCTCCTCCATTGGGATCATTGTGTAAAACATCTTTCAAAAGGTAAAAGAAATTAACCCTTTCAGTGCTGATCGCAGCCTTAACCCTGCGATCACAGCCTGATCTGTATACAGACTATATCGTTATACAAATTGTATTTCTTTTATTTTTTGACTCTTTGTGTCAGCTGCAGAAATTATTAATTTGTTTTAACCCCTTCGCTGCTGCCTGATCGCTGTATGTAGCGTATCAGGGATCAGAGAGCTTTATGGTCAAGCTGACATTTTTGGGGTTCTTTCTATTAAAGAAAGTAAAAATAACCCTTTTAGTGCTGGTGGCAGCCGTGTGATCTGCACGCAGTAAAATATTTCTAAACGCAGAACATAGAAACTGACTAGTATTTTTATTATTTATTCACAGAGACGATCCGGCCCCGAAATGTCCCCGAACAGTGAGTTTCCCCAAACGGTGACATTTCGTGGCCATTCAGCTATTCAGAGAGCCTAATATTGTCGAATTGCCAGTGAAATACGGTGTCTGTTCGGCGGCAGTGAAATACGGTGCCTGTTTGGCGGCAGTGAAATACAGTGCCTGTTCGGCGGCAGTGAAATAAGGTGCCTATTCAGCGGCAGTGAAATACTGTGCCTTTTCGGCGGCAGTGAAATACTGTGCCTGTTCGGCGGCAGTGAAATACGGTGCTGTTCGGCGGCAGTGAAATACGGTGCTGTTCGGCAGCAGTGAAATACGGTGCTGTTCGGCGGCAGCGAAATCCCCCATAGAGAAGCAATGGTTAATCTATTCACACTGAACAGCAGAGAAATGTCAGTGAAATGCCCTGATGTTCAGTGGTTTCATTCGGCAGGTTTAATCAGGCGAATCCCATAGGTTTCAATGTTAAAAATATTCCCGATTTAATCCAATATCTAATAAACCACTTAATATTTTAATCTGCAGCAAAAAGTCTCTTTATTGATTTATTTATATAGACTTTTTCAGGATTTTTTTCGGCAAAATTTTTTTTTCCTTTTTTTTTAAAGCTTTTCCTTTTTTCTGTAACAGCCCTTTTTTATTATCATTCATTGGATCTTAATATGTTAATTCCAGGCATTTTCGTTCAGTATTTTTTTTGCAAACAACGTTTCAATTTTGATACTTTCAGTCATACTGTGTTTTTTGTTTTTTTTTCCAGACACAGCGTCCAGCTCCTGCGCTGCCGCCGCGTTTTCCATGTCACCTGGAGTTCAGCCATGTTGTTTTTTCCTTTGGCGCATCACTTTTATTCCTGGAAAACAGTTAACCTGGTATTTTATGCCAGTTTTTTGGGCTGTCAGAATCCACCTGGTGGACCATCTGCCTTCATCCCAAAAACTCAGTATTTTGAGGAGTTTGCCAGGTTTTATTGACACCCCCCAGACAGAGCCAGCGCGGCCACAAAATCAGTGACTGCAGGCCAGGCCTCGTCCGCTCCGTGTTTTTCATTGAGCCTCAGAAAGCAGCATTTACAAAACCAGACAAAGTATATGTATTATATTATGGAATTGTGGAAAAATATCCAAAAACCTGCATTCTGACGCATCTCGCAGCAAGTATTTCACACTGTGCGTCCAGGTAAATGCTCCCGCTGGGAGCGACGCGACCGTCAACACGGTGTCACAAAGTCTATGAGTCTGTATCTTTAAGTCTTGGGAAGATGTAAAAAAACAGAAGCTGGACACTCCATACAATTTATTTTTTATTAGGAGTCATACCGCGTTTTGACTAAGGTACAGTGTCAGCTGCGAAGTGCGAAGCAGCAACATTTCTTCTCTACAACCAGTGAGGCGCAGGTTCAGATCCCGATCAATGATTCATAAAGTGATTCATAAAGTGAGTGATAAAGTGATAAAGTCATTCATAAAGTGATTCAATAAAGTGATATATAAAATTATCCATTAAGTGATTTTAATGAAGTGCTCCATAACTGATTGATAAAATGATCAATAAAGTGATTGATAAAGCGACTGATAAAGTGCTTCATAAAGTGATTGACAAAGGGATATTTAAAATGATGCATAAAGTGATCAATAAAGTGACTGATAAAGTGATTGATAAACTGATCAATAAAGAGACTGATAAAGTGATACATATACAGGGTTATTCAAAGAGATTCAAAAAGTCACTGCAAGTTCAGTGACTTTTCGTTCTCTTCAATTCGGTTCCTTTTGCCGATCCCATTTCGGTGACCCTGCGGTGTATTCAGCAAACAGCACAGGGTCCCCGAATTGCAGGGAAAGACTGCAGCAAACCCGACGAAAACTAACTGCAAAACCCAGCGAATGCACGCCGAAAACCCCCAAAACATCTGGATTAACCTGCCAAAAACTAAGCCCGAGCAGGAGCCGAACACAGCCGAAACAGCTGAGACGCAGACGAGGGAGGTGAATAAATTAGCAAAATAGTTTGTATGAATCTGTGAAAATTAAACGCTGTTTGCAAATAAACTACTGAGCGAAAATGTCTGAAATTTACACAGGAGGTCCAGGGAATGATAATAAAGAGGCTGTTACAGAAACATTAAGTAAACTTAAAAAAAAAAATCGGACTTTTAAAAAAAATATTAAGAAAAATGCTTAAAGTATCCTAAAAAATCTATAAATAAAGAGACTCTTTACTGCAGAATTTTATAATGAACGGTTTATTAGATATTGAATTAAAACGGGAATATTTTTAACATTGAAGCCTATGGGATTCGCCTTAATAAACCTGCCGAATTAAACCACCGAATGGCAGGGCATTAGGGGAACCTTTCACTGCTGGTTTGTGTTCTCTGAATAGATGAAGCAGTGCTTTTTCATGGGGATTTCACTGCCCTCGAACAGGCACCGTATGTTCAGGCAATTCGCCAGGATTTGGCGAATTGTCTGCTCTCTGGATAGCCGAATGGCCCGGAAAGGTAACCGTGCCCTGATTTTCAGCGTTCGGTTACCTTTCTCAAGCAATTCGGATTTCTTTGGATAACCCTGATAGTGATTCATAAAATGATCAATAAAGTGATTGATAAAGTGACTATCAATTGCTTTAGGAAGCACTTTATCAAAGTGATATCTAAAATTATCCATAAAGTGATTAATAAACTGTTCCATAAAGCGATTGATAAAATGATCAATAGAGTGACAAAGTGCTTCCTAAAGCAATTGATAAAGTGATATTTAAAATGATCCATAAAGTGATTGATAAAGTGATTGACATATTTGAAAATGATAAACGATTCATAAAATGAGCGATAAAGCGAGTGATAAAGTGATTGATAAAGTGATCAATAAAGTGACTGATAAAAGAATTGATAAACGATTCATAAAGTGAGCGATAAAGCAACTGATAAAATGCTTCATAAAGTGATTCATAAAGTGATCGATAAAGCGACCGATGAAGTGCTTCATAAAGGGATCGATAAAATGATAAATAAAGTGATCAATAAAGGGATTGTTAAAGGGACTGATGATGACGCTCCGTTGTATTTTCCAGCAATTCAAATGAAAAGCTGAGAAATGAAATTGTTCTTTTTTATAAGTAAACCTTTTTACACAATAAACTCTTTTTTTTTTTAATAAAAACCCTCTTTTCTGTCGACACGTTATGAAAGTAATATTGGGATTTAGTGAGGGGCTGCAGAGCGCTGAGCGCACCACGGCGCGGCTTTCTGCATGTCACATGCGAGGTCCTCCCGCGAGCAGCGGTGGGATTAACGTGCCTAAACTTTCGGAGCTCGTTCCCCTTAGATCAGGTGACAAACCCTAAATAGTTTCCAGAGTCGCCGCCTGTTTAAGATCCAAATTAATTTTTCAATTGGACGATTGTCGGCTGTTTTTTTTTTTGTACTTTCTAATTGAGTCTTGGAGAGAACAGAAATGCTTTGCAAGCAGAAGGATCGGGAGGACAAAGGAACCTATTATCAAACGAACATGGCGCTCGGCGAAAACCCTTTCAATTAGCACTTGAAGGTTATCAAACAAATGAAGTAAACTGGCAGCAATGTATGCTTTGCTCAGCTTTCACAATATAGCCAGGGATTTTCTGACATGATTGCAATTTTCCATGCTAGTTTGCATCTTATATTTTTCATTTACCCCCTGCGTTTACTAATAACTAACATTGCAACATTGTTATAAAGGAGCTGGAACAGGCGGCACATAAACCCCTCTCACCGCATGGAGCCTAATACTTAGGAACCAGGCGACGCCTCAGCTCTATCCACCTGATACACTACATTCACAATTACTCATTAAATCACTCGATTTGTAGAAAAAGCCTTAAAGGGGCAGCGCAAAAAAAATGCTTTTATCAACTGTATTGTCCGCGCGTCGGAAGAGCCGGAGGAATGGTCAGGATTCCGCGGAAATCAGTCGTTATATGGACTGACTTATAAAAGCAAGAAATAAAATGAATTAATGTGCGCCCCTCCCCCACCCCGTCATAATCCAAGATGCCACAAGTCACGGGCAATGCCAGCTTCTCAATTAAATGGCGTTAGTATAAAGGATGAATTGCAGCTGCAACATGAGATATTTATAAAACAATCAGAGGTTTTCTTCCAAATCACTGGAAATCTTATAGAAAATCCAGAGAAATAGCAAATCAAAGAAACACTGGGACCAATCAAACCCCGTCCTGCGGAGGCTCAGCGGCGCAGCGTGGCACAGCGTGGCAAGGTGTGGCGTGACAAGGTGTCACACTTAAGGCTAGGGTCAGACGAAAGCATTTTCCCGCGAACGTGAAAAAGTGCGTCCGAACGCATTGACGTATTTTTTCACGGAATGTGCACAAACGGTCAGACGACACGCATTTTCGGGCGTGATTTTGTACGGATCGTCAATAAAACTCTTTTTGCGTCTGGACGTTATGTAGGCTGGACATTAGCAGCGTCTGACATCTCCTAATCACACAAACACGCCGCTATGCCGCAGCTGCGCACTCAGTACGTCAGTACTAGCGGTTCAGCGTTCTCAGAAAAATGCGTTCAAATTCCACTTGCGTTGCACGGCCGGACTTTTGTGCGGCCGTACATCGTATATTGGCCGTCATTGCGCGTCATCTGCTGCTAGTGCGGCCGTAATTATGTGCGCCAGAACGCGCGTTAAAAGTGCGCTGGTCTGACCCCAGCCTTAGGCAATCTTAGTAAATGTCAGGTCTCTGTCTCTCTCAAGCGCCCCCATGCCCCGAGCTGGCCCTCAGCTGGCCCAAAGCTGGCCCCGAGCCGGCCCCGAGCTGACCCCGAGCCGGCCCTGAGCTGACCCCGAGCCGGCCCCGAGCTGACCCCGAGCCGGCCCCGAGCTGGGCCCCATGCCCAAAGCTGGCCCCGAGCCGGCCCCGAGCTGACCCCAAGCCGGCCCTGAGCTGACCCTGAACTGGGCCCCATGCCCAAAGCTGGCCCCGAGCTGACCCCGAGTTGACCCCGAGCTGACCCCGAGCTGGCCCTGAGCTGACCCCGAGCTGGCCCCGAGCTGGCCCCGAGCTGACCCTGAGCTGGCCCCGAGCTGGCCCCGAGCTGACCCCGAGCCGGCCCAGAGCTGACCCCGAGCTGACCCTGAGCTGGCCCTGAGCTGGCCCCGAGCTGGCCCCGAGCTGACCCCGAGCTGACCCTGAGCTGGCCCTGAGCTGGCCCCGAGCTGGCCCCGAGCTGACCCCGAGCCGGCCCAGAGCTGACCCCGAGCTGACCCTGAGCTGGCCCCGAGCTGGCCCCGAGCTGACCCCTCACAGGCTCTATTAGTCTGGATTATCAATTAAGCCAAGAAAAACATTTAAAGCATACAGGTTTGGAGCGTTTTTATTTACATGTTTGGATTGTATTTAACCCCTTTTCTGCTGTGTGAATTTCCACAAAACTAGCGACCAGACCCAGTGATTTTATGGAAAACCACTTTCCGTTATCCGCACAGTAACAATGCTTGTAGCAGCACCTGTATATACATGTATACGATACCATACGGCCAGCTCATGTGACAGAAAGAGGGCGCCCCCTGCTGCTCAGAATTTGCTTGCGCAGCATTTGTCCATGAGACAAACAATGTTATTCAAAGAGATCCGAATGGCTGGAGAAAGGTAACGGAGCAGTGAAAATCAGCGTTCGGTTACCTTTCCTGGCCATTCGGCTATCCAGAGAGCAGGCAATATGCCAAATCCTGGCGAATTGCCTGCACATACGGTGCCTGTTCGGTGCCTGTTCGAGGGCAGAGAAATCCCCATGAAAAAGCACTGCTTCGTCTATTCAGAGAACACAAACCAGCAGTGAAAGGTTCCCCTAATGCCCTGCCATTCGATGGTTTCATTCGGCAGGTTTATTAAGGCGAATCCTATAGGCTTCAATGTTAAAAATATTCCCGTTTTAATCCAATATCTAATAAACCGTTCATTATAAAATTATGCAGTAAAGAGTCTCTTTATTTATAGATATTTTAGGATATTTTAAGCTTTTTTCGGATTTTTTTTTTTTTTTAAAAGTCCGATTTTTTTAAATTATTTTTTTAAGTTTTCTTATTTTTTTCTGTAACAGCCTCTTTATTATCATTCCCTGGATCATATGTAAATTTCAGACATTTTCGCTCAGTAGTTTCTTTGCAAACAGCTTTTCACTTTTCAATCATTCATACAAACTGTTTTCCTAATTTATTCACTTCACTCTGTCTGCTGTGTCGGCTTTTTCCGGCGACTTCGCTGCGGGTGATCGACTCCTGCTCGGGTTTTTCTGTGGTTTTCGGCAGGTTAATCCAGATGTTTTTGAGGGTTTTCGGCGTGCATTCGGCAAGTTTTGCGGTTAGTTTTCGTCAGGTTTGCGGCAGCTTTTCCTGCAATTCGGGGACCCTGTGGTGCTTGCTGAATACACAGCAGGGTCACCGAAATGGGTTCGGCAAAAGGAACCGAATTGAAGAGAACGAAAAGTCACCGAACGTGCGATGACTTTTCGAATCTCTTTGAATAACCCTGTGTTAGAGACACTTTGTCCATTACGGACGCAGACAGCAGGTCCATGAGCTGCATCAGTTGCAATGTCCGATAATATGCAGTCGTTTTGGGATCATGTTCTGGAGAACCTGTACCATAAAGGAAATTCTTTTGTATCACTCCAGAACTCCAGCCTGGGTGGAGTTTACTTCATGCTGGGCTCCTGC
Organism: Leptobrachium leishanense; assembly: GCA_009667805.1. NCBI lineage: Eukaryota > Metazoa > Chordata > Amphibia > Anura > Megophryidae > Leptobrachium > Leptobrachium leishanense. The sequence goes on along the minus strand of CM019075.1, from coordinate 66,594,610 downwards.
AGGAGCTTTTGATGATTGATTATACTTGATCATGGCAGTGAAGGGGTTAATGTCAGGGTTCTTTTCCATACATTTTTAAACCATACAGCGCTGAATCTCAGTTGTTGCAAGGGTTAATTGTGATCCATGAAGTGATGCAACGGAGGGCAGGCACCCCTCATCCTAAATTCTAAACTCCGAAAGTTCCTGAAAACCAAAGTTTTTGGAGCTTTTTGGTCACAGTCCTCCTTCCTTTCCTGCCACGTCCTCCTCCATTCTCTGGCGTCTCTTTTTATTGTCTGTATGTGTCCTCGGTATGTTGGCGTCTGCTCCGGCCGAGTCGCAGCTCGTCTCTCACCTTGATTTGCGTCTTATAATATTAATACTCTGACACTTCTCACCTGTAGCATCATCACACGGAATATTCTTATTCTTACCTGTGTCGTCATCAAACAGAATATTCTTATTCTTACCTGTGACATCATCACACGGAATATTCTTATTCTTACCTGTGACATCATCACACGGAATATTCTTATTCTCACCTGTGTCGTCATCAAACAGAATATTCTTATTCTCACCTGTAGCATCATCACATGGAATATTCTTATTCTCACCTGTGTCGTCATCAAACAGAATATTCTTATTCTTACCTGTGACATCATCACACGGAATATTCTTATTCTCACCTGTGTCGTCATCAAACAGAATATTCTTATTCTCACCTGTGACATCATCACACAGAATATTCTTATTCTCACATGTGACATCATTACACAGAATATTCTTATTCTCACCTATGACATCATCAAACAGAATATTCTTATTCTCACCTGTGACGTCATCACACGTAATATTCTTATTCTCACCTGTGATGTCATCACACGGAATATTCTTATTCTCGCCTGTGACGTCATCACACGGAATATTCTTATTCTCGCCTGTGACGTCATCACACGTAATATTCTTATTCTCACCTGTGACGTCATCACACGTAATATTCTTATTCTCACCTGTGACGTCATCACACAGAATATTCTTATTCTCACCTATGACGTCATCACACAGAATATTCTTATTCTCGCCTGTGACGTCATCACACAGAATATTCTTATTCTCACCTGTGATGTCATTACACGGAATATTCTTATTCTCACCTGTGATGTTATTACACGGAATATTCTTATTCTCGCCTGTGATGTCATTATACGGAATATTCTTATTCTCGCCTGTGACGTCATCACACGTAATATTCTTATTCTCGCCTGTGACGTCATCACACAGAATATTCTTATTCTCACCTGTGACGTCATCACACGGAATATTCTTATTCTCACCTGTGACGTCATGACACGGAATATTCTTATTCTCACCTGTGACGTCATGACACGGAATATTCTTATTCTCACCTGTGACGTCATTACACGTAATATTCTTATTCTCACCTGTGACGTCATCACACAGAATATTCTTATTCTCACCTGTGACGTCATCACACGGAATATTCTTATTCTCACCTGTGACGTCATCACACGGAATATTCTTATTCTCACCTGTGACGTCATCACACGGAATATTCTTATTCTCACCTGTGACGTCATCACACAGAATATTCTTATTCTCGCCTGTGACGTCATCACACAGAATATTCTTATTCTCGCCTGTGACGTCATCACACGGAATATTCTTATTCTCACCTGTGATGTCATTACACGGAATATTCTTATTCTCACCTGTGATGTCATTACACGGAATATTCTTATTCTCGCCTGTGATGTCATTATACGGAATATTCTTATTCTCGCCTGTGACGTCATCACACGTAATATTCTTATTCTCGCCTGTGACGTCATTATACGGAATATTCTTATTCTCGCCTGTGACGTCATCACACGTAATATTCTTATTCTCGCCTGTGACGTCATCACACAGAATATTCTTATTCTCGCCTGTGACGTCATCACACAGAATATTCTTATTCTCGCCTGTGACGTCATCACACGGAATATTCTTATTCTCACCTGTGACATCATCACACGGAATATTCTTATTCTCACCTGTGACGTCATGACACGGAATATTCTTATTCTCACCTGTGACGTCATTACACGGAATATTCTTATTCTCACCTGTTTTTCTGTCTTTAATAATATTTATTTTATGTTTGAATGAATTCTTTCCATTCGTTGCAGATGACACACTCAATGCCCAAACACACAGCGGCTTCCTCCAGGCTGACAGAAGGTTAGGAGCCGGACCCTGGCTCTCACCGCAAAATCCACCAACATTTTCTCAAAAATCATTTAATTTCCTGATGTTCAGAAATGCTACTTGTAATAAAAGCATTTTTAAGATTGTGGTTATTCTATGGTTTGGGAAATGTTTTACCCAATTAACCCTTTCTGCTGTTTCAGATCTCACTTTATCCACCCGCTCTATACTGACTGCATCACCTATCATCCTGACTCCATCCTCTCAGATCTCACCATATCCAGCCACCCTTCACACTGGCAGGGCCTCTACCACTTTAGTAGAAGTGGTAGAGGCCAAAACAGTAATTGAATTTAAGCAAGCATGGGATAGGCATAAGGCTATCCTAAACAAAAGATAAATCCAGGTAAAGTATCCATGTAATTGGGCGACTAGATGGCCGAAAGGTTCTTATCTGCCGACATTTTTCTATGCTTCTATTTACAATTAGGCAAGCTAGGTATGTGTCTACCCGCATCTACCACTGAGGGGCCCTGTGCTCCGTAAAAAAAAAAAAGGTAAATCCAGATTCAGGATGATAGGGGATGCAGTCAGTGTGAACGGTGGGTGGATATGTTGAGACCTGAGGACAGATTCAGGATGATAGGGGATGCAGTCAGTGTGAAGGGTGGGTGGATATGTTGAGATCTGAGGACAGATTCAGGATGATAGGGGATGCAGTCAGTGTGAAGGGATGATGGATATGGTGGAGAGACCTGAGGACAGATTCAGGATGATAGGGGATGCAGTCAGTGTGAAGGGATGATGGATATGGTGGAGAGACCTGAGGATGGATTCAGGATGATAGGGGATGCAGTCAGTGGGAAGAGTGGGTGGATATGTTGAGACATAAAGTTGGATTCAGGACTTCGTTGTTTTACCGTACCAGCTGTAACATTTTATAGGTCGCCGACTGATGACCGGTTCGGACGCAGGGAGACAATAAATACTCAAAAATACAAACACATAACTTTGGAATAATATATATTTATTTATTATATATAAAGTATTTTCCCAGGACGGATACATTGAGATTTCTCTCGTTTTCAAGTATGTCCTGGATTCAAGAACATTGAATTGTTACATTACAGTATATTTATTATATATAGGCCACAGCTAAAACTCCACACTAGAAGTGTAGAAGAGGATAAAAGTCTCGCTGACTGCCTCAATGAATATTTTTGTTCAGTCTTTGCAGAAGAAAAGGTAGGAAAGGGACCTCAGTTAGGAGAGAACACTAAAGAGACATTTACATATCAGTTTACAGAAGAGGAGGTTCTACAGCAGCTGTCTAAAGTAAAGACAAATAAATCAATGGGGCCTGATGGGATCCACCCTAAATTATTAAAAGAGCTCAGTGATGTAATAGCAACCGTTAACGGGAGTCGTCCCAGAAGACTGGAATTAGCAAATGTTGTGCCATTTACAAGAAGGGTAGTAGGGAGGAATCGGGAACTATAGGCCAGTTAGTCTTACGTCAGTAGTAGGGAAATTACTGGAAAACCATGTTAAAGGAAAGGATTGTTGAACATCTAAAAACACATAGATTACAGGATCAGAAACAACATGGGTTTACCTCAGGGAGATCATGCAAACTAATCTTATTGATTTTTTTGGATTGGGTAACAAAAATAATAGACACAGGTGGTGCAGTAGACATTGCTTATTTAGATTTCAGTAAGGCTTTTGATACTGTTCGCATAGAAGCTTATCAATAATTGCAATCTTTGAGCTTGGATTCCAATATTGTTGAATGGATTAGGCAGTGGCTGAGTGACAGACAACAGAGGGTTGTGGTAAATGGAATTTATTGCGCAAGGTCTTGTTACCAGTGGGGTACTCAGGGGTCAGTATTTGACCCATTCTATTTAATATTTTTATTAGTGATATTGCAGAAGGTATTAATGGAAAAGTATGTCTTTTTGCTGATGACACAAAGATTTGCAACAGGGTTGACGTTCCTGGAGGGATCAAGCCAAATGACAAATGATTTAGGTAAACTAAAAAAATGGTGGGAGCTGTGACAATTGAGTTTTAATGTGGATAAGTGCAAGATAATGCACCTGGGACGTAAAAACCCAAGGGCTGAATATAAAATATTTGATACAGTCCTAACCTCACATCTGAGGGTTGGATTTAGGGGTCATTATTTCAGAGGATCTAGGGTAGTAGTCAATGTAATAGAGCAGCAGGAAATGCTGGCAGAATGCTTGGAAATGCTGGCAGAATGCTTGGTTGTGTAGGGAGAGGTATTAGCAGTAGGAAAAGGGAAGTGCTCATGCCACTGTACAGAGCACTGGTGAGACCTCACTTGGAGTACTGTGTGCAGTACTGGAGACCGTATCTCCAGAAGGATATAGACATCTTAGAGAGAGTTCAGAGAAGGGCTACTAAAATGGTGTACGGCTTGAAGGAGAAAAGTTACCAGGAAAGGCTTAATGATCTTATCTAGGGATGTGCGTTTCGGGTTTCGGAATTTCGGAATTTTCACGAAATTTCCCGATTCGTGTTTTCGGATGCGGCCGAATTTCCGAAAAATTTTAGATCCGAAAATTTCAGATCCGAAATGTTTTCCGAGCCGAAACGAAATATTTTCGGATTTTTCGAATGGACTTGAAATGTGTCAAACGAGGAGAACAGATGTTCCGAAAAACGAAAATTTTCCAAAAAACGAAAATTTTCCGAAAAACGAAAATTTTGTAAAAACGAAAATTTTGTAAAAACGAAAATTTGCTGAAAACGAAAACTTTTCGAAAAAACGAAAAGTCGATACAAAAAACGGGCAAAATGACACGAAAAATACGAAAAATGGTAGATATCCCGAAAAATGTGCAATTCCGAAAAACGAAAATTTCCGAAATTACGAAAAGTCGAAACAAAAACCGAGCACAGTGAACACGAAAAATACGAAAAATTGGTCGATATTCCGAAAAAAAAATGTACCCGAAAAACGGGCCGAACCGAATCGAATCGAAACCGAAATCGGTCGAAACGAGCCGAATTGAAAAGTTTAAAAATCCGAAAAATCAAACCGAATCGAACCGAAAAAAAAATCGGTGCACAAGCCTAATCTTAACATGTACAGCTTGGAAAAAAGACGAGACAGAGGAGATATGATAGAAACATTTAAATACGTAAAGGGAATCCACAAGGTAGAGGAAGGGAGTATATTTAAAAGGAAACAAAGTAGCAAAACAAGAGGACATAGTCTTAGATTAGAGGGGCAAAGGTTTAAAAGTAACATCAGGAAGCATTATTTTACTGAGAGGGTGGTGGATACATGGAACAGTCTTCCAGTAGAAGTGGTAGAGGCCAAAACAGTAATTGAATTTAAGCAGGCATGGGATAGGCATAAGGCTATCCTAAACAAAAGATAAATCCAGGTAAAGTATCCATGTAATTGGGCGACTAGATGGGCCGAAAGGTTCTTATCTGCCGACATTTTTCTATGTTTCTATGTTTCTATAACCCACCATAATGACATAACCATTCCCATAACAAATTAAAACATTAATCCAGTGCTGAAAGAGGACTCCCACCAACCCCACACACCTCCAAACCAACCAACCAACCACCAAAAATCTTCCCAACTCCCAACCATCTGACCAAAGTAATCCTAACTAAAAAGGAACCCCTAGCCAGCACTGCCTACAAGCCCCCGCCACGAGCTCCTCACATAATCCCCTTATGGGAGAGCTCCACCACCAAGAAAAAACAGGGCTTGTGCAATCCCCTCCTTGAGTCCCAGAATGAACAGATCCTCAGGTGAACTCCATCCGCCATATAATAACACGCCACATCTTCCTCTACAAAGGGTAGATGCCGCACCAGCACCTCATCTATAAACCTTCCCATACAGCGATTCACCTTAATCCGGCAAAGCCGCATCGCCTCCTCATTCTCGGCCTGCTTCCACACCATCCTTGGCATCACCTCGGACCACACCACCACTGTCCATGGTGACCACACCCTCAACTGCCGCAGATCCTCCTGCATCTGCTCCAGCAGCACACCAAGAGGGACCACAACCAAATCGTTCCCTCCCATGTGAACCACCAGCACATGGGGAACTTCACCGTGCCTAAGGGCACCCAAAACCGTCGGCTTAAACTCCTCCCATAGGAGTCCCCGGATTCCGAACCACCGTACCCGTGTTGCCGACCCAAGCAAACCCATCTGTACTCCAGATGTTCGCACCAACACCCTTCTCCTCGCCCCAAAAAAAAACAACGAGTCTCCAACAATCCATACAACTCGAAGGATCTGCAAAAAACAAAACAAATTACCAACGTCTCCACCACACAAAATACTCCGAAAAAAGAAAAGACTCCGCCAAACCACCACACACCCCCCCAAATAAACGATGTCCATACCTCCAAAGAAAACATAACATAAACAATGACCATGCTCCTAGCCTCCAAACCCTCCAACCCCCCACACCCCTCCACAAACACCAAACATATATACAAAGATAAAATAGAATAAATATATAGATTCCATATAAAAAGGTATAAATTCATATTCCATGTAAAAGTTTGATTTTTTTTTTTGTAAAAGTGAAAAACATAACAGAACAGATCATATAGCAAACTTTTCTCCACATAACCTCCCAGCATTAACAAGTGTTTCCAAAATTTATACCACCAAACCTGGTCGCACGTAGGACTGAAAAGCCCTCGAGTTCCATCCTCCCAATTCTTGAATTTCCGTTGCCGACAAACCCAACCTTGAAGCTTCCGTTGCTGCCCCAATACGAAAAGAGTGAGAACCAAATTCCTCCGGATTCTCCCTAACCTAAACAAACCCTTCTTAAAAATGGTAACAAACCGATACCTCGATAAAGCCCACTAGTCCGCGTGACATAAAAAGGCCACTCCAGACTCCACCCATACCTCCAAAAATTCCTTCATGTTCTTAACTGAACAAACCACACAGTTATCCACATTGGATAAACCAACTGTACGCCCCCTACCCAACTGATCCGTCTTGGAGTTAGAAACCCAAATAACAATTTCCCTAACTCCCAACCAAATCGCATCAGCTCCCAAACCACCACCTCCTCTCCTAGAATTACATACCAGCTCACCCCCTCGAACCTGATAACAAAATCCTTAGTGACATCTCTTTTCCCCGATACCTGGAAAAGGAAAGCCAAGGCGGCCAATGACCACCGTACCACCCCAGGAGATGCCCCGACTCGAATAACCGAATGAGGTATGCCCTGAGCAAACTCTCCTCATCCAATCCACCCACCGAAACGTACCTGAACCGTTCAGCCAATGCGTCCCAATCCCTCCATACTCGCGAGTAGGCCTTCCAAGAGGACTCAGACAAAGAACCTCACACCCATCTTCCAAAAATTCCGAGCCTAGCTGCCAAAGGCCCTCCGGACAAGGGGTGTCCACCTCTGCCAACGGAGCCAAGAAACGAAACCTGTCCCACTGAAAACGAGACAAAGCATCCGCCACTGAGTTAAGGCGACCCGGGACATGCCTTGCCCTGCATAAAACATAAATTTAAGACAAAGCAACGCAAACCTCTTCAGCAATCTGATGACTGGCAATGATGAAGCCGACAAAGAATTAACCGCCGACACCACCGCCATGTTGTCAGAACGGAACAGAATCCTTCTCCCCTCCAGAGCACCTCCCCACAGCTCCAAGGCCACCACTAATGGAAACAACTCCAAAAAAGCCAAATTCTGCACCAATGAAGATGCCAACCAACGATCAGGCCAATGAGAAGCACACCAACGTCCCCCAAAATATACCCCAAAACCAACACCTCCCGAGGCATCCATGAAAAATTCCAGCTCCTTCGCCAAAACCTCCTTCGAAGGGAATAAGGCCACCCCATAAAACCAAACCAAAAAGGAACAAAGTGATGACCTTCCTGAACACCCTGTGTCGCCAAAGCCAATCCACGTAAAAGACTCTTCCCACTGGAATAACCCTGCACGCAAAATTCAAGCGACCAATCAGCGGTTGCAGCTCTCTCAACTGTAATATTTTAACCGACAGGGCCCCTTCAACCTGTCTCAAAGCTTCCACCACTTTCCCCAAAGGTAAACGACACTCACCCTTTACTGAATCAATCTCAATCCCCAAGAAAGTGATAACCGACGCCGGACCTTCCATTTTATCAGAGGCCAAAGGAACACCAAATCGATGTGCCACCCACTGAAAAGACCGAAGAATGTGCAGACACTCTCCTGTCCCTTCCTTTCCCACGCACAAAAAATCATCCAGATAATGAGTCAGATTGTTCGACCCTGCCACTTCATGGCCCACCCATTCCAAGAATGTACTGAAACACTCAAAAAAGGAACAGGAAATGGGACAACCCATAGGCAAACATAAATCCACATAAAATTCGCCTTCAAACCAAAATCCCAGAAGATGATGACACGAAGGATGAATAGGTAATAGCCGAAAAGCCGACTCAATATCCACCTTGGCCATTAAAGCCCCCGGACCAGCATCACGAACCAAACTGACCGCGGAATCAATTGACACGTATGACACCGAGGCCAAGTCCTCACCAATATCATCATTCCCCGATTCCCCCCGTGGAAAGGATAAACGATGAATCAAACGAAATTCTCCTGCCTTCCTCTTCGGCACAACCCCCAAAGGGGAGATCCTCAAATCCCGCACCGGAGGAGACGAGAATGGACCAGCCATCCTACCAGCCCCAATCTCCTTAAACACCTTCTCCCGAACTACCTCCGGATACACTCTAGCCAACTTCAAATTTCTTAGCTTGCCACCCCCAGGTCGTGCCACAAAAGGAATCTGAAAACCAACACCAAAACCAACACGTAAAAACTCTGCATCTCTACGTCTTCCGTAAAGCCTTAGCCACGGTAACATCGGGTCGAGTTTCACCGGGGAAGCTCCCCTCTCCAGACTCTCCAAAAGGCAGACCTCCTTGTCTTGCCCTCTTAAAACATCTGGACAATGAATGCAATCCTCCACAATTTGAACATTCGTGGCTGAACCTGCACCCATTACCAAACTTGCACTGACCCTCGTTAAACTGCCGGCACGATCCCATTTTAACCCCTGCCGGTGGAGAACTGACCCCTCCCCCACTGGCGCCCCCTGGAAAGGGCAAAACCTTCTGAGCCCCCATCAAACGCAACCACAGTGTAATGTCCATCTGATCCCACCCCATGCCTGGGTGAGCCGCCAAATGTTGCCTAAACTGCTCATCGTATTTCCACCACGCCCAACCACCATACGTTCGATAAGCCTCCCAGATCCCATCCACATAAGAAAAAAGACCCGAACAGTGCTGTGGGCTCCTTTCCCCAACCACACTTGCCAAAATACAAAAAGCTCGGAGCCAATTCCCGAATGACTTAGGAATCCTTCGAAACCTCTTTTTCCTTTCCTCCTCTTCCTTTAAACCGTCCTTAGACGAATCATCTTTTACCCCAGCCACCTCACCCAACGGAAGCAGGGAAAAAAGTTCCACATACTCCCCCGCCATATGCCTTCTTTAACCTCCTGCTTCAAATGAAACCCCAAAGGCCCAGAAAATGACACCTAAGCATTCCTCCTTGCCACATCCGCCACTCCTGCGGACTCACCGAGTGAACCCACATCGCCACTCGGCCTTCTTGAAGCCATAGCTTCACCACCAAGAGCTCCACCAGCTCTCACAACTGGCCCACCTGCACCCTTCCATGCATGGGCCAAATCCACTCCCTGGTTCACACCCCCTGGTGAAACCGACCAAGCCTCAAAGGGCCCCTGTAAAAAAGACATGAAAGAACTCACATCACCACCATTTCCATTACCTGTTGCCACACGAGGTCCATCCGAACTTCCTGGAACCTCCTGTGCCACAGTTTCCGAACCCCTCACTCCAACTCCACCGACTCCACCAGCCTGAAAACCACCAACCGGCTGCGGACTCCTCTCCCGAACCATTGGAAATGTGGAAGAAAAAAACATTTGTGCGATGAGCCTCAGAACCCGAAGTACCAAAATCATTATAACGCTCCCCCCACACCAAATTCCGGAGCCCCATCAGCTCCACCATCTGAACACCAATTTACTTCGAGCTCCTGAGTGACCTCATCCCGCACACCATCACCCTGTGCCACATCACCATCCACACCCCCATCCACCAACTGCCTTACCGCCGAAACATCCATCCCTGACCCAGCCAACGCTCCACCTCTGGGACACCTGGCGGACCACCGAACTCTTCTTCTACCCGAGGAACTCGTCGACCACTGCACACCTTCTCTCCTGGTAGAGCTCACCACACCACCCCTCCGACCAGAAGGATCTTTAGCCCCCGATAACGGCCTCGAGCTCCTACCTTCCACACGTCTGGAAGCGCTCATGCCAGCCTCATACCCAACTGCGTCACCACCAGCCAACATCTGCTGAACCAACCGTCCTCGGCCTCTCAGAGCCTCCAATCTCAACTTCTCAGCCGCCGATTCACCACTGGATTCGCCTCCCGGACTGAAACGCTCCGGAGGCCTTGAAATCCTGACAGGCCGAGCACCCACTTCCGAATCTGCTGCCAGCACTTCCGACAGGCTTCTTCTGGCCCACTCCAAACCACGATGCCGAGCCGCCTCCCGCACTTCCTCCAATAGCGACTCCAGTTCACCACCTTTCGCCATCCACAAAGACAATTTTTTAAAAGGCAAAAAGCCAAAAAACACCGCTCTCTGACGCAGCTCAGATTTTCACAGCTCTACCTCAGGAGAAAAAGGCGCGCAGAGCCTCTCCACACGCGCCTTAAGTACCCTCCTGGTGACTCCTCCCACACCGCTCCCGCCCAATCTCCTCACACGCTGCAAACCCTTCTAGAAAAATCCTCCCTGCGTCCTGGAATCAGAGGCAACTTAAGGGCCCTACGCCTTAGGTGCTTCAGGCCTTCATTTTGGTGAATTTACTGAATTTTTGAAGATTTTATTATTATTATAATTTTCCTACAAGTTAAAAACAACCAAAAAGCAACGACTGACAGGAGCAAAAAAGCTCATAATAGTGATATGTTTGTGGTTGTGCACCAAGGAACGTCACGTTACACCTCCGCCACATCGACGGGAGAGGAATATAATATTCTTTGTGTTGCCTCTGTATTTTCTCCCATGATGCATTGCACGCCCAGTGTCCCAGAAATGTGCAGCGGGTGCAGGTGCGCACCTGGCAGGTGTCTGTTTACCCCCAGATCCAGGAAACAAAGATAAACATAGGAAGCTTTTCATCATTTCAGTTTTCTGCTGTGTGAAAAGGAACGAGCGGAGTAATAATTATCAGATAATTGAGCTCGGTGGAACGTGAGGGACTCACACTCTGCCGAGGACACAGTCGCCTCTTCATTCCTGCCGGTTTCTGCTGCGTCTGTCATGTGTAGCATTCGCGCAGGAGAAGCCGCCGATACAATCGCTGCCTCAGATGCTGTGTTTTTTTTGTACTGGGTGGTAGGTAGGAATTACTAATCCGATCTGCCTGAGTTAACTCAAAACAAGGATTAGGGTTAAATTCTACAAAACGTTAATCTCCCCGCACAGATATAAGCGTTAGTGCTGCCGGCCGCTCTATGGGTTACACTCGCTGGGAACAATGACCCAATTAAACTCCAGAAAGGAAGAGAGAAAAAACTGCAAACGTTTCGCCATTGTTACCCAATACACTGGACTTCTTTCATTCTTAATTATTTGGCTCCACGTCTTGGATGCAGGAAACACAACATGGCCTTTCATTCCCAGCGCGGCCAAAGCAAACTGTTACACGGAGCCGCGGCCTATGGGCCGACCCGAGCTTTAACTTTCCTGCAAACCGGTGAAATGAACCTGAAGATTTCAATAAACATCAACAAAGCATTATTTAAAGACATTTCTACAATATATCATTTATTTTTGTGTTGCAAACTATTGCTGTAAATTCATGTTTGTAAATAAAGCTGTGTTTTCTTAGAGGTTGGTAAATGAACGCTTGGCGTGCTGCCCGTGCCCGGTGCTGGCCGTTTTCGGTGCTCTCAGTGGGCATTCTGTGCAGCTAATCTGGTAACTGGGTATACGGGTATCAGCGGGCCGGCTACCCCGGATTAAAAGGTTATCTGGCTGCTGAATGCTCTGACATCTGAGGAATGTTCCATGAATTAAAACTTTCCTTTTCAAACTTGCAGCCACCCAAGATGCGCGTTATATAATCCGCCAGACATTAAAGCCCCGCTGTGCGCGATTCTGCCTCACATGAGAGAGGAAAAAAAAACAAATCCCGCACAAGGCTCCTTAAAATGTTTGTAAAATGGGGGGAAACATTATTGTATGAAGATCTGAAGTGACCTGGGAAGATTAACCTCTGGGAGATGACACTGGTAATATCTGCTGGTCGTGTGAGAAGGAGATGGATGATTTAATTACTGCACAAACAACAGGATATAATAAGTGATCAGGCCTTACAGTAACACACAATGGCGCAAATATTGAGGGGGATGTGGTGCCCTAAATGTTCAGCCTGCTGCTCTGCAGTCACCATGACACCATGACTCAATAACACCAAGACTCCATAACACCATGACTGCATAACACCATGACTGCATAACACCATGGTTCCATGACACCATAACACCATGACTGCATAACACCATGACTGCATAACACCATGACTCCATGACACCATAACACCATGACTGCATAACACCATGACTCCATGACACCATAACACCATGATTCCATGACACCATAACACCATGACTCCATAACACATGACACCATAACACCATGACTGCATAAAACCATAACACCATGACTCCATGACACCATAACACCATGATTCCATGACACCATAACATACACCATGACTCCATAACACCATGACTCCATGACACCATAACACCATGATTACATGAGACCATAACACCATGACTCCATAACACCATGACTCCATGACACCATAACACCATGACTCCATAACACCATGACACCATAACTCAATAACACCATGACTCCATAAAACCATGACTCCATGACACCATGATTCCATAACACCATGACATCATGACTGCATGACACCATGACTCCATGACACCATAACACCATGACTCCATGACACCATAACACCATAACACCATGACTCAATAACACCATGACTCCATAACACCATGACTGCATGACACCATGAGTCCATAAAACCATGACTTCATGACTCCATGACACCATGATTCCATAACACCATGACATCATGACTGCATGACACCATGACTCCATGACTGCATGACTCCATGACACCATGACACCATGACTGCATGACACCATAACACAATGACTCATGACACCATGATTCCATAACACCATGACATCATGACTCCATGACTCCATGACACCATGACTCCATAATGCCATGACTCCATAATGCCATGACATCATGACTCCATGGCTCCATGACACCCATGACTCCATAACACCATAACACCTTGACAATATGACACCATGACTGCATGACTCCATGACACCATAACACCATGACAACATGACTCCATGACACCATGACTGCATGACTCCATGACTCCATGACACCATGACAACATGACTCCATGACACCATGACTGCATGACACCATAACACCATGACTCCATAACACCATGACTCCATGACACCATAACACCATGACTCTATGACACCATGACTCCATGACACCATGACTCCATGACACAATGACTCCATGACTGCATGACTCCATGACACCATGACACAATGACTCAGGACACCATGATTCCATAACACCATGACATCATGACTCCATAATGCCATGACTCCATAACACCATGACAACATGACTCCATGACTCCATGACACCCATGACTCCATAACACCATAACACCTTGACAATATGACACCATGACTGCATGACTCCATGACACCATAACACCATGACAACATGACTCCATGACACCATGACTGCATGACTCCATGACTCCATGACACCATGACAACATGACTCCATGACACCATAACACCATGACAACATGACTCCATGACACCTTGACTCCATGACACCAAGGCAACATGACTCCATGAATCCATGACACCATGATTCCATAACACATGACATCGTGACTCTGTGACACCATGACTGCATGACTCCATGACACCATAACACCATAACACCATGACTCCATGACTCCATGAATCCACAACACCATGAAAACATGACTCCATGACACCATAATTCCATGACAACATGACTCCATGACACCATGACTGCATGACTACATGACAACATGACACCATGACACCATGACACTTTGACTCCATGACACCATAACACCAATGACAGCATGACTCCATGACACCTTGACAACATGACTCCATGACACCATAACACAATGACACCATGACACATTGACAACATGACTCCAAGACACCATAACACAATGACACCATGACTCCATGACACCTTGACAACATGACTCCATGACACCATAACACAATGACACCATGACTCCATGACACCTTGACAACATGACTCCATGACTCCATAACACAATGCCTCATGACTGCATGGCTCCATGACTCCATGACACCATGACTGCATGACACCATAAAACCATGACTCCATGACACCATGATTCCATAACACCATGACATCATGAATCCATGACACCATCAAGGTTATTCAAAGAGATCTGAAGTGTGGTAAGTGTGGGAAGAATAAAGAGGCTGTTACAGAAACAAGAAGTTAACTTAAAAAGAAAAAAAAATCGGACTTTTAAAAAAAAATCTATAAATAAAGAGACTCTTTACTGCATAATTTTATAATGAACGGTTTATTAGATATTGAATTAAAACGGGAATAATTTTAACATTGAAGTCTATGGGATTCTCCTGAATTAATTTGCCGAATTAAACCACCGAATGGCAGGGCATTAGGGGAACCTTTCACTGCTGGTTTGTGTTGTCTGAATAGCCGAAGCAGTGCTTTTTCATGGGGATTTCACTGCCCTTGAACAGGCACCGAACAGGCACCGTATGTTCAGGCAATTCGCCAGGATTTGGCGAATTGCCTGCTCTCTGGATAGCTGAATGGCCAGGAAAGGTAACCGAACGATGATTTTCAGCGTTCGGTTACTTTTCTCAAGCAATTCGAGGCTCTTTGAATAACCCTGCATGACTCCATGACACCTTGACAACATGACTCCATGACACCATAACACCATGACACAATGACTTCATGACTCCATGACACCATGACTCAATAACACCATGACTCCATGACACCACAAAACCATGACTCCATGACATCATGACTCCATGACACCATGACACAATGACTTCATGACTGCATGACTCCATGACACCATGACTCAATAACACCATGACTCCATGACACCATAAAACCATGACTCCATGACATCATGACTCCATGACACCATAGAAACATAGAAACATAGAAAAATGTCGGCAGATAAGAACCTTTCGGCCCATCTAGTCTGCCCAATTACATGGATACTTTACCTGGATTTATCTTTTGTTTAGGATAGCCTTATGCCTATCCCATGCCTGATTAAATTCAATTACTGTTTTGGCCTCTACCACTTCAACTGGAAGACTGTTCCATGTATCCACCACCCTCTCAGTAAAATAATGCTTCCTGATGTTACTTTTAAACCTTTGCCCCTCTAATCTAAGACTATGTCCTCTTGTTTTGCTATTTTGTTTCCTTTTAAATATACTCCCTTCCTCTACTTGTGGATTCCCTTTACGTATTTAAATGTTTCTATCATATCTCCTCTGTCTCGTCTTTTTTCCAAGCTGTACATGTTAAGATCATTAAGCCTTTCCTGGTAACTTTTCTCCTTCAAGCCGTACACCATTTTAGTAGCCCTTCTCTGAACTCTCTCTAAGAGGTCTATATCCTTCTGGAGATACGGTCTCCAGTACTGCACACAGTACTCCAAGTGAGGTCTCACCAGTGCTCTCTGTACAGTGGCATGAGCACTTCCCTTTTCCTACTGCTAATACCTCTCCCTACACAACCAAGCATTCTGCCAGCATTCCAAGCATTCTGCCAGCATTTCCTGCTGCTCTATTACATTGACTACTTACCCTTAGATCCTCTGAAATAATGACCCCTAAATCCCTTTCCTCAGATGTTGAGGTTAGGACTGTATCAAATATTCTATATTCAGCCCTTGGGTTTTTACGTCCCAGGTGCATTATCTTGCACTTATCCACATTAAAACTCAATTGCCACAACTCCGACCATTTTTTTAGTTTACCTAAATCATTTGTCATTTGGCTGATCCCTCCAGGAACGTCAACCCTGTTGCAAATCTTTGTGTCATCAGCAAAAAGACATACTTTTCCATTAATACCTTCTGCAATATCACTAATAAAAATATTAAAGAGAATGGGTCCAAGTACTGACCCCTGAGGTACCCCACTGGTAACAAGACCTTGTGCCGAATAAACTCCATTTACCACAACCCTCTGTTGTCTGTCACTCAGCCACTGCCTAATCCAGTCAACAATATTGGAATCTAAACTCAAAGATTGCAATTTATTGATAAGCCTTCTATGCGGAACAGTATCAAACGCCTTACTGAAATCTAAATAAGCAATGTCTACTGCACCACCTGTGTCTATTATTTTTGTTACCCAATCAAAAAAATCAATAAGATTAGTTTGGCATGATCTCCCTGAGGTAAACCCATGTTGTTTCTGATCCTGTAATCTATGTGTTTTTAGATGTTCAACAATCCTTTCCTTTAACATGGTTTCCATTAATTTCCCCACTACTGACGTAAGACTAACTGGCCTATAGTTCCCCGATTCCTCCCTACTACCCTTCTTGTAAATGGGCACAACATTTGCTAATTTCCAGTCTTCTGGGACGACTCCCTTAACAAGGATTGGTTAAATAAATCTGTTAACGGTTTGCTATTACATCACTGAGCTCTTTTAATAATTTAGGGTGGATCCCATCAGGCCCCATTGACTTATTTGTCTTTACTTTAGACAGCTGCTGTAGAACCTCCTCCTCTGTAAACTGATATGTAAATGTCTCTTTAGTGTTCTCTCCTAACTGAGGTCCCTTTCCTTCCTTTTCTTCTGCAAAGACTGAACAAAATATTCATTGAGGCAGTCAGCGAGACTTTTATCCTCTTCTACATACCTTCCTTCCTTTGTTTTTAATCTAACTAATCCTTGTTTTACTTTTCTTTTCTCGTTTATGTATCTAAAAATGTTTTTGTCCCCCTTTTACTGACTGAGCTATTTTCTCTTCTGCGTGTGCTTTGGAAGCTCTTATAAATTGCTTTGCCTCTTTCTGCCTAATCTTATAGGTTTGCCTATCTTCTTCACTCTGAGTTGTTTATAATTATTGAATGCTGTCTTTTTGTTCTTCACTATTTTGGCCACTTCTGCAGAGTACCACAGTGGTTTCTTCCCTTTTTTGTTTTTGCTAACAAGCCGAATGCAATTTCCTGTGGCCTTCAATAATGCTTCCTTTAAATAATCCCATTTCTCCTGGACTCCCTTTAAACTCCTCCAGTCTGATAATGACTCCTTCACACAAAATCTCATTTTAGAAAAATCTGTTTTTTTAAAGTCTAAAACTTTCGTTCTTGTGTGGTGCGGCTCCATCCCTGTTGTTATATTAAACCATACTGACTGGTGATCACTAGATCCCAAATTTTCACCTACAACAACGTCCGATACCAAACCTCCATTTGTGAGTATTAAATCCAATATGGCCTCTTTACGGGTCGGCTCCTCAACTACTTGTGTTAGAGATAATCCCAGTAGGGAGTTTAGAATATTTGTACTCCTGGTGCACCCAGCTGTTTTGGTTTTCCAGTTCACATCAGGAAGATTAAAGTCCCCATGATAATAACTTCCCCCTTCATTGCCATTTTGGCTATTTCCTCAACCAGCAGATTATCTAGTTCTTCTGCTTGTCCAGGGGGTCTATAGATCACACCTACACGAGCTACTGTATGATTGCCAAATGTTAGCGTAACCCAAACTGACTCTATGTTCACCTCGCTCACTTTTATTTGGTTCGTTTTTTATGTTGTTTTCACATACAGGGCCACTCCTCCTCCTTTCCTACCTTCTCTGTCTTTTCTATATAAAGAGTACCCCGGTATTGTTATGTCCCAGTTATTTTTCTCACTGAACCATGTCTCAGTAACCGCCACTAAATCTACTTTTTCAGCTGCCATCATTGACTCTAGTTCATTGATTTTATTACTAAACTGCGAGCATTTGTATAGACACGACTCTGAGCTTGTCATTTTTTACCTCGCATGTTGCTTGCACCCTCCGATTTAGTTTTGGGGGACAATCGGCAGATTGTTTTTTACCCTTTTTTGTCCCCCCCTCCTAGTTTAAATATTTCTTTGTGAAACCTTTGAACTTCTCACTGAGACATATGTTCCCCTATGAGTAAGATGCAAACCATCTTTTTTATACAGTTCCTTTCTGCTCCAATTAGAGCTATCATGGGACACAAAGCCAAATCCTTGCTCCCGACACCATTCCCGAAGCCACAAATTGAATTCCCTATTGCACATCTGCCTATCTTGAATGTTATGCACAGGCAAAACTTCAGAGAATGACACAGTGGACGCAATCTGCTGTATTTCACCTCCAAGAACACAAAAATCTTCCTTAATCTCAGAAACCTCATTGCTAGCCAAGTCATTTGTCCCTAGATGGACTAGAACGTCCACTTCCCCTTGTTGTTCCCCATGACTCCATAATGCCATGACTCCATGACACCTTGACAACATGACTCCATGACTTCATAACACAATGACACCATGACTCCATGACACCTTGACAACATGACTCCATGACTTCATTACACCATGACTCAATAACACCATGACTCCATGACACCATAAAACCATGAATCCATGACACCATGATTCCATAACATCATGACTCTGACACCATAACACCATGACAACATGACTCCATGAATCCACAACACCATGAAAACATGACTCCATGACACCATAACACCATGACTCCATTGACACCATGATTCCATTAACACCATGACTCCATGACTCCATGACACAACATGACTCCATGACACTATGAATCCATGACTCCATGATTCCATAACACCATGGCAATCATGACTCTGTGACACGATGACTTGCATGACTCCATGACAACATGACTCCATGACACCATAACACCATGACTCCATGACACCATAACTCCATGACAACATAACACCATGACTCCATAACACCATGACACCATAACTCAATAACACCATGACTCCATAACACCATGACTGCATGACACCATGACTCCATAAAACCATGACTCCATGACACCATGATTCCATAACACCATGACATCATGACTGCATGACACCATGACTCCATGACACCATAACACCATGACTCCATGACACCATAACACCATAACACCATGACTCAATAACACCATGACTCCATAACACCATGACTGCATGACACCATGAGTCCATAAAACCATGACTCCATGACACCATGATTCCATAACACCATGACATCATGACTGCATGACACCATGACTCCATGACTGCATGACTCCATGACACCATGACACCATGACTGCATGACACCATAACACAATGACTCATGACACCATGATTCCATAACACCATGACATCATGACTCCATGACACCATGACTCCATGACACCATGACTCCATAATGCCATGACTCCATAATGCCATGACATCATGACTCCATGGCTCCATGACACCCATGACTCCATAACACCATAACACCTTGACAATATGACACCATGACTGCATGACTCCATGACACCATAACACCATGACAACATGACTCCATGACACCATGACTGCATGACACCATAACACCATGACTCCATAACACCATGACTCCATGACACCATAACACCATGATTCTATGACACCATGACTCCATGACACAATGACTCCATGACTGCATGACTCCATGACACCATGACACAATGACTCAGGACACCATGATTCCATAACACCATGACATCATGACTCCATAATGCCATGACTCCATAACACCATGACAACATGACTCCATGACTCCATGACACCCATGACTCCATAACACCATAACACCTTGACAATATGACACCATGACTGCATGACTCCATGACACCATAACACCATGACAACATGACTCCATGACACCATGACTGCATGACTCCATGACTCCATGACACCATGACAACATGACTCCATGACACCATAACACCATGACTCCATGACACCTTGACTCCATGACACCAAGGCAACATGACTCCATGAATCCATGACACCATGATTCCATAACACATGACATCGTGACTCTGTGACACCATGACTGCATGACTCCATGACACCATAACACCATAACACCATGACTCCATGACTCCATGAATCCACAACACCATGAAAACATGACTCCATGAAACCATAATTCCATGACAACATGACTCCATGACACCATGACTGCATGACTACATGACAACATGACACCATGACACCATGACACTTTGACTCCATGACACCATAACACCAATGACAGCATGACTCCATGACACCTTGACAACATGACTCCATGACACCATAACACAATGACACCATGACACATTGACAACATGACTCCAAGACACCATAACACAATGACACCATGACTCCATGACACCTTGACAACATGACTCCATGACACCATAACACAATGACTCCATGACACCTTGACAACATGACTCCATGACTCCATAACACAATGCCTCATGACTGCATGGCTCCATGACTCCATGACACCATGACTGCATGACACCATGACTGCATGACACCATAAAACCATGACTCCATGACACCATGATTCCATAACACCATGACATCATGACTCCATGACACCATCAAGGTTATTCAAAGAGATCTGAAGTGTGGTAAGTGTGGGAAGAATAAAGAGGCTGTTACAGAAACAAGAAGTTAACTTAAAAAGAAAAAAAAATCGGACTTTTAAAAAAAAATCTATAAATAAAGAGACTCTTTACTGCATAATTTTATAATGAACGGTTTATTAGATATTGAATTAAAACGGGAATATTTTTAACATTGAAGTCTATGGGATTCTCCTGAATTAATTTGCCGAATTAAACCACCGAATGGCAGAGCATTAGGGGAACCTTTCACTGCTGGTTTGTGTTGTCTGAATAGCCGAAGCAGTGCTTTTTCATGGGGATTTCACTGCCCTTGAACAGGCACCGAACAGGCACCGTATGTTCAGGCAATTCGCCAGGATTTGGCAAATTGCCTGCTCTCTGGATAGCTGAATGGCCAGGAAAGGTAACCGAACGCTGATTTTCAGCGTTCGGTTACTTTTCTCAAGCAATTCGAGGCTCTTTGAATAACCCTGCATGACTCCATGACACCTTGACAACATGACTCCATGACACCATAACACCATGACACAATGACTTCATGACTCCATGACACCATGACTCAATAACACCATGACTCCATGACACCATAAAACCATGACTCCATGACATCATGACTCCATGACACCATAACACCATGACACAATGACTTCATGACTGCATGACTCCATGACACCATGACTCAATAACACCATGACTCCATGACACCATAAAACCATGACTCCATGACATCATGACTCCATGACACCATGACTCCATAATGCCATGACTCCATGACACCTTGACAACATGACTCCATGACTTCATAACACAATGACACCATGACTCCATGACACCTTGACAACATGACTCCATGACTTCATTACACCATGACTCAATAACACCATGACTCCATGACACCATAAAACCATGACTCCATGACACCATGAATCCATGACACCATGATTCCATAACATCATGACTCTGACACCATAACACCATGACAACATGACTCCATGAATCCACAACACCATGAAAACATGACTCCATGACACCATAACACCATGACTCCATGACACCATGATTCCATAACACCATGACTCCATGACTCCATGACAACATGACTCCATGACACTATGAATCCATGACTCCATGATTCCATAACACCATGGCATCATGACTCTGTGACACGATGACTGCATGACTCCATGACAACATGACTCCATGACACCATAACACCATGACTCCATGACACCATAACTCCATGACAACATGACACCATGACTCCATGAATCCACAACACCATAACACCATGACAGCATGACTCCATGACACCATAATACCATGAAAAAAGGACTCCATGACTGCATGACTCCATGACACCATGACTCAACACCTTGACAACATGACTCCATGACACCATAACACCATGACATCATGACACCAAGACAACATAACTCCATGACACCTTGACAACGTGACTCCATGACTCCATAACTCCATGACTCCATGACAACATGACTTCATGGCTCCATAACACCATAACTCCATAACACCTTGACAATATGACTCCATGACAATATAACACCTTGACTCCATAACACCCATGACAACATGACTCCATGACACCATAACACCATGACACCATGACTGCATGACTCCATGACACCTTGACAACATGACTCCATGACAATATAACACCATGACTCCATAACACCTTGACAACATGACTCCATTACTCCATGACACCATAACACCATGACACCATAACAACATGACTTCATGACACCTTGACAACATGACTCCATAACACCATGACACTTTGACAACATGACTCCATGACACCATCACTCCATGACAAAATAACACTATGACACATGACTCCATAACACCATGACTCCATGACACCATAACACCATGACACCTTGACTCCTTGACTGCATGACTCCATGACACCATGACAACATGACTCCATGAGACCTTGACAGCATGACTCCATAACACCATGACTCCATAAAACCATGACAACATGACTCCATAACACCATGACAACATGACTTCATAACACCTTGACAATATAACACCATGACACCATGACACCTTGACTCCATAACACCCATGACAACATGACTCCATAACACCATGACACCATGACTGCATGACTCCATGACACCTTGACAACATGACTCCATGACAATATAACACCATGACTCCATAACACCTTGACAACATGACACCGTGACACCATGACACCTTAACAACATGACTCCATAACACCATGACACTTTGACAACATGACTCCATGACACCATCACACCAAGACACCATGACTCCATGACACCATAACACCTTGACTCCTTGACTGCATGACTCCATGACACCATGACACCATGACAACATGACTCCATAACACCATGACAACATGACTCCATAACACCATGACTCCATGACACCTTGACAACATGACTCCATAACACCATGATTCCATAACACCATGACACCATAACACCATGACACCTTGACTCCTTGACTGCATGACTCCATGACACCATGACTCCATAACACCATGACTCCATAACACCATGACAACATGACTCCATAACACCATGACAACATGACTTCATAACACCTTGACAACATGATACCATGACTCCATAACACCCATGACAACATGACTCCATGACACCATAACACCATGACAACAAGACTCCATGACACCTTGACAACATTACTCCATGACAATACAACACCATGTCTCCATAACACCATGACACCTTGACAACATGACTCCATGACACCATAACACCATGACTCCATGACTGCATGACACCATGACCCCATAACACCATGACAACATGACTTCATAACACCATGACACCTTGACAACATGACGACTCCATGACACCATGACATCATGACACCATCTCAGCCGGTTGATTAAGTGGGAAGTGCCGGTGATGAGCGGAGGAGCCGAGTTAATGAGGCGCTGAATAAACATCACATATTAACTGTAAACTGCAACATTTAATGATTCAGAAACTATACAGAAAGTGTTTATTATCCTCAATGCACAGATACATCGTATGGAATTAATCTGAGCTCCTGCTGGAAAACAAAAAAACAACATAGCTACAAAAAAGTCTGAGAAACTGTATAAAAAAGGTAAAATCCCCTAAAATCATCGCATTCCAATCACTAGTAACACATCGACACTAACAGGGTTATTCAAAGAGATTTGAAAAGTCACCGCACGTTCGGTGACTTTTCATTCTCTTCAATTCGGTTCCTTTTGCCGATCCCATTTCGGTGACCCTGCGGTGTATTCAGCAAACACCACATGGTCCCCGAATTGCAGGGAAAAGCTGCCGCAAACCTGACGAAAACTAACCGCAAAACCCACCGAATGCACGCCGAAAACCCGCAAAAACATCTGGATTAACCTCCCGAAAACCACGGAAAAAGCCCGAGCAGGAGCCGATCGCACACAGCCGAAGCATAAGAATTATACCCTTATCCTCTTCTTACACTTTTTCCCATGTAAGTTACCTTCTTAAACCTACTAACCCCCCCAGGCCCCCCTACCCGCCCCCGACCCCCCCTCCCTTTCCCATAAATGAAAACACAACAAAGTATTGGCATTTTGAAAAGGTCACGTCTTTTATTACTTAAGGCCAAATTCTTTGCCTCTAAGGCAGAATTATTATTATCGATCCTCGTATGCCAAATACGCTTCACCAGATAACACTGGCAACTGCAATGCACCACAAGCATTGCCCAGAAATAGCGCCCCACGTGGCTAAGCAGGATGACAACACGTCTGCTCAGTTTATTTTATGGCAGATAGCAGGCCGAGAGGATCTGCAAACCAGGAAGGCACCTGAGCTTGGCCGTATGAAACCACACTCACCCCGTACCCTGCAGATCCTCCCCCCACTATCGCCCTCCACGTACCAGGCCGCCTATTTCACCGCTCCTCCCTAACCTAAACCATGTCCATCTTATGCGCAATCCCCCAGCTGTGGCCGTTCAAACCACCAGCTGGCTTCCTGCCACATGGTAAAGTACCCAATTTAAGCGCAATCCACCCAGTTGTGGCCGTAAAAAACACCAACTGGCTTCAAGCCACTTGGGATACTATCTGATCGATAATAATTGCTCTAAACCATGCTTTTAATCAAAGAACAATCCCCCAACCCTGGCCGTTCAAAAACCACAGGCTGGCTTCATGTAACATGGTGTATAATTCGATGGAATAGGTAGACTAACCATGTCCATATTTAGACAATCCCCCAGACATGGCCGTATAAACCATGAACCGGGTTCATGCAACATGGCATATTTCCATATGGGAAACCACGGGCGGTCTTGCATGAGTGGTGGAATCACCACTCCATTGCCCCTATCCATGGTGCTTGTGCTGCGTGACCTTTCCGACGTTGTAGAGAACCAGCATCTATGAAAGAGAAGAGAAAACAAAACAGGGTGGGTTGGGTGGGAGTAAAAGAAAAATTACTGCAATCCCAAAATGCCCCCCGCCCAGCCTCTTGTATCCTCCTTTCCCCCTCCTTTTCCATTGTTTATCTTCCCATTGAACCCAATCACAAAGAGCCATGCTTCAGCTCATAAAACAAAGCCTGATCCCATAGACAAAGGAAACCCCCCCCCCTTTCACTCTTGTGCAATACAGGGATAATCCTTAAACCTCCTTCATTCCTAATTAGTCTTTCTCTCGAACGAAGCAGCCGAAGCAGAAGCAGCCGAAGCAGCTGAGACGCAGACGAGGGAGGTGAATAAATTAGCAAAATAGTTTGTATGAATCTGTGAAAATGAAAAGCTGTTTGCAAAGAAACTACTGAGCGAAAATGTCTGAAATGTACACAGGAGGTCCAGGGAATGATAATAAAAAGGGCTGTTACAGAAAAAATAAGTAAACTTGAAAAAAAAAAAGAAATCGGACTTTTAAAGAAAAAAAACAAACAGAAAAATGCTTAAAATATCCTAAAAAATCTATAAATAAAGAGACTCTTTACTGCAGAATTTTATAATGAATGGTTTATTAGATATTGAATTAAAACGGGAATATTTTTAACATTGAAGCCTATGGGATTCTCCTGAATTAATTTGCCGAATTAAACCACCGAATGGCAGGGCATTAGGGGAACCTTTCACTGCTGGTTTGTGTTCTCTGAATAGCCGAAGCAGTGCTTTTTCATGAGGATTTCACTGCCCTCGAACAGGCACCGAATGTGCAGGCAATTCGCCAGGATTTGGCGTATTGCCTGCTCTCTGGATAGCCGAATGGCCAGGAAAGGTAACCGAACGCTGATTTTCAGCGTTCGGTTACCTTTCTCAAGCAATTCGGATCTCTTTGGATAACCCTGTCTGTGATTCATGTTTCTGCATGGAACGCATTTCCCACACATACCATAGGGCAGAATTCCCGCACTTACCAAAGGGCAGAATTCCCACACATACCAAAGGGCAGAATTCCCACACATACCAAAGGGCAGAATTCCCACACATACCAAAGGGCAGAATTCCCACACATACCATAGGGTAGATTTCCCACACATACCATAGGGCAGAATTCCCACACTTACCAAAGGGCAGAATTCCCACACATACCAAAGGGCAGAATTCCCACACATACCATAGGGTAGATTTCCCACACATACCATAGGGCAGAATTCCCACACTTACCAAAGGGCAGAATTCCCACACATACCATAGGGCAGAATTCCCGCACTTACCAAAGGGCAGAATTCCCACACTTACCAAAGGGCAGAATTCCCACACATACCATAGGGCAGAATTCCCGCACTTACCAAGGGCAGAATTCCCACACATACCAAGGGCAGAATTCCCACACATACCATAGGGTAGATTTCCCACACATACCATAGGGCAGAATTCCCACACATACCAAAGGGCAGAATTCCCACACATACCATAGGGCAGAATTCCCGCACTTACCAAAGGGCAGAATTCCCACACTTACCAAAGGGCAGAATTCCCACACATACCATAGGGCAGAATTCCCGCACTTACCAAAGGGCAGAATTCCCACACATACCATAGGGCAGAATTCCCACACATACCATAGGGCAGAATTCCCACACTTACCAAAGGGCAGAATTCCCACACATACCATAGGGCAGAATTCCCACACATACCAAAGGGCAGAATTCCCACACATACCATAGGGCAGAATTCCCACACATACCATAGGGCGGAATTCTCACAAGCCGTCACCCTGCACCATCGCGGCCAATTATTTTATATTATTAAGCATTTATTTTGCTTTTATTATAACAGACTTCACATTTTGCGTGAATTTATAGCATCGAGAGCTAAGATAAGGGGTGAGGTGTTACAGGAAAGAGAGAGGGAGGGGTATGAATACTTTTATCCATAAATACAGGCTGAGCTATTCAGTGTCATTGTGGGTCTCTCGGGCAGAATCATTATAACTTGGGAGTCCAGAGGATGGTTTAGACCAGTGTTTCCCGCGCCTGGTCCTCACTACTAGTGATGGGCCAAACAACCCCGTGTTCGGTTCGCATTTGAACTCGTACATCCGCAAATGTTTGACCGTGAACTCAAACACGATGCGAACACAATGCAAGTCAATGGGGCTCAAAATTCTGAATATTAAGGTCCCCTCCAGAGGGCATATATGCAAGATATTGGCCATAAAAGGTGTATGGGGGTCCGGGTACTGCCCTGGCAGTGTTTGAAAGATCATTTTGGCGATACAATATAATTAATGCAGCATATGAATCCGCACACTGCTGGGCAGCACTTCTACAGTATAATAATGCAGCATATGAATCCACACACTGCCGGGCAGCACCTCTACAGTATAATAATGCAGCATATGAATCCACACACTGCCGGGCAGCACCTCTACAGTATAATAATGTAGCATATGAATCCTCACACTGCCGGGCAGCACCTCTACAGTATAATAATGCAGCATATGAATCCGCACACTGCCGGGCAGCACCTCTACAGTATAATAATGCAGCATATGAATCCGCACACTGCCGGGCAGCACCTCTACAGTATAATAATGTAGCATATGAATCCACACACTGCCGGCAGCACCTCTACAGTATAATAATGCAGCATATGAATCCGCACACTGCTGGGCAGCACCTCTACAGTATAATAAGGCAGCATATGATCCTCACACTGCGGGCAGCACCTCTACAGTATAATAATGCAGCATATGAATCCACACACTGCCGGGCAGCACCTCTACAGTATAATAATGCAGCATATGAATCCGCACACTGCTGGCAGCACCTCTACAGTATAATAGGCAGCATATGATTCCTCACACTGCCGGCAGCACCTCTACAGTATAATAATGCAGCATATGAATCCGCACACTGCCGGGCAGCACCTCTACAGTATAATAATGCAGCATATGAATCCGCACACTGCCGGGCAGCACCTCTACAGTATAATAATGTAGCATATGAATCCACACACTGCCGGGCAGCACCTCTACAGTATAATAATGCAGCATATGAATCCGCACACTGCTGGGCAGCACCTCTACAGTATAATAAGGCAGCATATGATTCCTCACACTGCCGGGCAGCACCTCTACAGTATAATAATGCAGCATATGAATCCACACACTGCCGGGCAGCACCTCTACAGTATAATAATGCAGCATATGATTCCTCACAATGCCGGGCAGCACCTCTACAGTATAATAATGCAGCATATGAATCCACACACTGCCGGGCAGCACCTCTACAGTATAATTAATGTAGCATATGAATCCACACACTGCTGGGCAGCACCTCTACAGTATAATAATGTAGCATATGAATCCTCACACTGCCGGGCAGCACCTCTACAGTATAATAATGCAGCATATGAATCCGCACACTGCCGGGCAGCACCTCTACAGTATAATAATGTAGCATATGAATCCACACACTGCCGGGCAGCACCTCTACAGTATAATAATGCAGCATATGAATCCGCACACTGCTGGGGCACCTCTACAGTATAATAATGCAGCATATGATTCCTCACAATGCGGGCAGCACCTCTACAGTATAATAATGCAGCATATGAATCCACACACTGCTGGGAAGCGCCTCTACAGTATAATTAATGCAGCATATGAATCCGCACACTGCTGGGCAGCACCTCTACAGTATAATAAGGCAGCATATGATTCCTCACACTGCCGGGCAGCACCTCTACAGTATAATAATGCAGCATATGAATCCACACACTGCCGGGCAGCACTTCTACAGTATAATAATGCAGCATATGATTCCTCACACTGCCGGGCAGCACCTCTACAGTATAATAATGCAGCATATGAATCCTCACACTGCGGGCAGCACCTCTAC
The DNA here is from genome assembly GCA_009667805.1 of Leptobrachium leishanense. Lineage (NCBI taxonomy): Eukaryota > Metazoa > Chordata > Amphibia > Anura > Megophryidae > Leptobrachium > Leptobrachium leishanense. The sequence continues at coordinate 66,565,102 of CM019075.1, read as the reverse complement.
AGTATAATAATGTAGCATATGAATCCACACACTGCCGGGCAGCACCTCTACAGTATAATAATGCAGCATATGATTCCTCACAATGCCGGCAGCACCTCTACAGTATAATAATGCAGCATATGAATCCACACACTGCCGGGCAGCTCCTCTCTATACAGTATAATTAATGCAGCATATGAATCCACACACTGCCGGGCAGCAGCTCTACAGTATAATAATGCAGCATATGATTCCTCACACTGCCGGGCAGCACCTCTACAGTATAATAATGCAGCATATGAATCCACACACTGCGGCAGCTCCTCTCTATACAGTATAATAATGCAGCATATGAATCCACACACTGCCGGGCAGCTCCTCTCTATACAGTATAATAATGCAGCATATGATTCCTCACACTGCCGGGCAGCTCCTCTACAGTATAATAATGCAGCATATGAATCCTCACACTGCCGGGCAGCTCCTCTCTATACAGTATAATAATGCAGCATATGAATCCACACACTGCCGGGCAGCACCTCTACAGTATAATAATGCAGCATATGAATCCACACACTGCCGGGCAGCTCCTCTCTATACAGTATAATAATGCAGCATATGAATTCACAACACTGCCGGGCAGCACCTCTACAGTATAATAATGCAGCATATGAATCCGCACACTGCCGGGCAGCACCTCTACAGTATAATAATGCAGCATATGAATCCTCACACTGCCGGGCAGCACCTCTACAGTATAATAATGCAGCATATGAATCCTCACACTGCCGGGCAGCACCTCTACAGTATAATAATGTAGCATATGAATCCACACACTGCCGGGCAGCACCTCTCTATAGTATCTATACAGTATAATAATGCAGCATATGAATCCTCACACTGCTGGGCAGCACCTCTACAGTATAATAATGTAGCATATGAATCCACACACTGCCGGGCAGCACCTCTACAGTATAATAATGCAGCATATGAATCCTCACACTGCCGGGCAGCACTTCTACAGTATAATAATGCAGCATATGAATCCACACACTGCCGGGCAGCACCTCTCTATACAGTATAATAATGCAGCATATGAATCCACACACTGCCGGGCAGCACCTCTCTATACAGTATAATAATGTAGCATATGAATCCGCACACTGCCGGGCAGCACCTCTACAGTATAATAATGCAGCATATGAATCCTCACACTGCTGGGCAGCACCTCTACAGTATAATTAATGCAGCATATGAATCCGCACACTGCCGGGCAGCACCTCTACAGTATAATTAATGCAGCATATGAATCCGCACACTGCCGGGCAGCACCTCTACAGTATAATTAATGCAGCATATGAATCCACACACTGCTGGGAAGCACCTCTACAGTATAATTAATGCAGCATATGAATCCACACACTGCCGGGCAGCACCTCTACAGTATAATAATGTAGCATATGAATCCACACACTGCCGGGCAGCACCTCTACAGTATAATAATGTAGCATATGAATCCACACACTGCCGGGCAGCACCTCTACAGTATAATAATGCAGCATATGAATCCACACACTGCCGGGCAGCACCTCTACAGTATAATAATGTAGCATATGAATCCACACACTGCCGGGCAGCACCTCTACAGTATAATAATGTAGCATATGAATCCACACACTGCCGGGCAGCACCTCTACAGTATAATTATTTACATAGTTACATTGGCTGAAAAAAGCTGTGCGTCTATCGGGTTCAGCCTCTCCCACATCACCTACTGCTGTTGATCCAAAAGAAGCAAAAGAAGCAAAAACCCAGTCTGAAGCGCTCGTCAATATGCGACACACTGGGAAAACATTCCTTCTTGACCCCAGATGGCGTCAGATTTCTCCTTGGATCAAGAAGCTTTTACCCACATATTATTATTATTATTATTATTCTTTATTTCTAAAGCGCCAGCATATTCCGCAGCGCTGTACAATAAGCACAGTATAGACAGGGTTACAATACATTGAACAACATTTGACAAACAGTACAGGAGGAGATGAGGGCCCTATTCCCGTAGGAACTCACAATCTGGGAGGGTTGGGGTTGGAAACAGGAGGAAAGGACTGTAAGGTGAGAGTGATTGATGATTGCGTCAGTGAGTTGGGGGGGGGGGTCGGCTTCCCTAAATAGGAATGTTTTAAGGGAGCGTTTGAAGGAAGAGAAGTTAGGGGAAAGTCTGACAGTACGAGGGAGAGCGTTCCAGAGAGTGGGGGCTGCGCGTGAGAAATCCTGCAGTCTATCATGGGAAGAGGTGATGCGGGGAGAAGCTAGGCGCAGGTCACTGTTTGACCTTAGGGAGCGGGCTGGGGTGTATTTGGTGATTAGTGAGGACAGGTAGTGGGGCGCTGAGTTAGTGAGGGTTTTGTAGGTAAGGATAAGAATTTTGAACTTAATTCTGCAGTGGATGGGGAGCCAGTGAAGGGACTCGCAGAGGGGAGCGGCAGAGACAGAGCGGCGGGTGAGGTGAATTAGCCTGGCGGAGGCGTTCAGGATGGATTGTAGGGGGGAGAGGCGGGACAGAGGGAGGCCAGGCGGGACAGAGGGCCCTTAATATTCTGTGTCTGCAGGAATGCAGCATATGAATCCTCACACTGCCGGGCAGCACCTCTACAGTATAATTGTGGATTATTCCAGCCTTGGTGTTAGAATAATCTTAATTTTAATAAAGACAGGAGGCGAATATTTTGCAATCTCTTCTCTTTACTAAATCACAGCAGCAAAGAGAGTTTTACATAGCAACAGTAAAAACCAATAAACAAATAGCATTCCCACAAGAGAGCAGTAAGTCCCTCCCACAGCCTCTTTTCTTGCGTGCGGGACGAGCAGGAATGTCCATGAAACAGAAAGTCCGGAACAACTGAAGATGAAGAAACCTAAGTGAACGTGACGTCAACTGGCCGAACAGGAGGAACCGGAGTTCAACAGGTGAGTCGCAGAACTGCAGACCAGCGGAGCAACGGAGTCCAATCAGGCTAAGGAGAAAACAGAGGATACGTGAAAGTACCATGTGATGGAAACGTGTCAATCAGCAGGTAACTAACTCACTAGCGAAGAGCTATCAAGAACACTATGAACAAGGTCGAGAAGACTAGCCCTAGACTAGACTAACTAGACATGCAAACATCCAATCCTACTAATGGAGGGAAAAACAATTAGATAAATGATGGACACAGAGTCGATGAAGTCGTGTTTTTTTTTTTTTTTTTATGTATTTATTTTTTTTTATTTTTATTCAGTAGAAAATGCGGTAAATGTAAACAACCAGGGCCTGGGCGGGAGGGAAAAATATTCGCCTCCTGTCTTTATTAAAATTAAGATTATTCTAACACCAAGGCTGGAATAATCCACAATTTTATATCAAGGCAGGAGGCTTCATATTTTGCAGTTTTAAAGCTGCACTAGAGCCCCAGATGCATGGGAACGAGGGCGAAAATAGAAGGTACGGAACGCAACCGCCCTGGACCAATCAGCAGCTGCCAGTATATCGGACAGAGAACCCCCGGCGTCCGCAACAGAGGAAGCCGCTGCGCCCCGCATGGAGTGCACGCCAAAGTGAGGAGCAACGCCCGCAAGGGAGAGTAGCCAGCGAACCCATCTAGAGAGGGTAGGTGAAGAGACAGGTTTGTAAGGGGTGACATAGGAGACCAAAAGTTGGCCAGTAGGAGAGGAGCACAAGGGACGCAAACGAGAGAGGTAAGTGGAAACACAACGAGCAACACACAATAGGGGATCGGAAGGAAAGTAAGGATAGGAAACCTCCGGAGAAAGTGTTTTAGTACGCCTGGTAAGTGTGAAAACTACGCCCTCAGGGGAGAAAGCCACAGCGTGCGCATTGAAGGCCCTAACATCTGAGACACGTCGAAAGGACACCAAACCTAAAAGGACTGTTAGTTTAGCTGAGAGCTGATGGAGGGACAGCGAATCATTATCTGGCCAGCTACGCAGGAACTCGAGCATCAGCACAACATCCCAGAAATGAGCATACTTAGGGGCCGGCGGGCGAGCGAGCCGAATGCCTCGGAGGAGACGACACACGGAAGGGTCCCGACCCACAGGAACGCCACCCAAGGGAGCGTGAGCTGCCAAAATGGCCGAGCGAGACAGATTAACCGTACGGTATGATTTTCTGGTCGTGGAAAGGGTCGCTAAAAAATTAAGTATTAGAGGTAGAGGGGCTGTAGTGGGATCAGCCTGTTGTTGCATACACCAACTACACCAAGTTCTCCAGGTGTAACGGTAGCTTTTTCTTGTGCCAGGAGCCCAGAATCCCCATAATAAGGAGCGAGCTGCATCTGATAGGCCTGGCAGCATGCAGGGTCTCGGAAATAGCAGTAAGGAGCCAGGCCTTAAGCTCCTCCTGATTGATGGGATTTAATTGTGGAGGGTCCATCAAAAAAATCGGGAGTTACGGGGCTCACCCGTTGCAGATCTTTAATATATATATATATATATCCGCGAAAGTAGCGCAATATATTGCTGTGGGATCGGGGCTCACCCGATGTGTTGCGGGCTGGTAATAACAAAATGCCGCTTGGTGTATACGAATATATCGGGGCTCACCCAAGTTAACCGCGGGGTCCTGCAGGGAAGCAGAGGCTGTTTATTTCTCAGGGCGCGTGAAGTGTGCTGCCGCCTGTCAGCGTGGCGAGCTCCGAATGTTTAGGCGAACTTAATCACGGCCGCACAAGCAGCAAATGACGGGCAATATACGAAGTACGGTCACACGACAGTCCGGCTGCGCAACGCAAGTGGAAAATGAACGCATTTTTTCGAGAACGCAGAACCGCTAGTACGGACGTACAGAGTGCGCTGCGTCCACTAGCGGCGTGTGTGCGTGATTTGGAGACGTCAGACCCTGCTAATGTCCGGCTAACATAACGTCCAAACACCCAGTTTCCTGGTTTGGATCCGTAAAAAATCACGCACAAAAATGCGCATCGGACGTATACATCCTACAATCCATCCTGAACGCCTCCGCCAGGCTAATTCACCTCACCCGCCGCTCTGTCTCTGCCGCTCCCCTCTGCGAGTCCCTTCACTGGCTCCCCATCCACTGCAGAATTAAGTTCAAAATCCTTATCCTTACCTACAAAACCCTCACTAACTCAGCTCCCCACTACCTGTCCTCACTAATCACCAAATACACCCCAGCCCGCTCCCTAAGGTCAAACAGTGACCTGCGCCTAGCTTCTCCCCGCATCACCTCTTCCCATGATACACTGCAGGATTTCTCACGCGCAGCCCCCACTCTCTGGAACGCTCTCCCTCGTGCTGTCAGACTTTCCCCTAACTTCTCTTCCTTCAAACGCTCCCTGAAAACATTCCTATTTAGGGAGGCGACCCCCCAACTCACTGACGCAACCATCAATCACTCTCACCTTACAGTCCTCTCCTCCTGTTTCCAACCCCAACCCTCCCAGATTGTGAGTTCCTACGGGAATAGGGCCTCATCTCCTCCTGTACTGTTTGTCAAATGTTGTTCAATGTATTGTAACCCTGTCTATACTGTGCTTATTGTACAGCGCTGCGGAATATGCTGGCGCTTTATAAATAAAGAATAATAATAATAATAATAATAATAATCGTATGACCGTTTTCGCGTATTCCGTGAAAAAATACGTCAATGCGTTCGGGCACACTATTTTACGTTCGCTGCGAAAAATGCTTTTGTTTGACCCTAGCCTAAGTGAGCGTGTCTCTGTGTCAGTGAGCGTGTCTCTGTGTCAGTGAGCGTGTCTCTGTGTCAGTGAGCGTGTCACTGTGTCAGTGAGCGTGTCTCCGTGTCAGTGAGCGTGTCTCTGTGTCAGTGAGCGTGTCTCTGTGTCAGTGAGCGTGTCTCTGTGTCAGTGAGCGTGTCTCTGTGTCAGTGAGCGTGTCACTGTGTCAGTGAGCGTGTCACCGTGTCAGTGAGCGTGTCTCCGTGTCAGTGAGCGTGTCTCTGTGTCAGTGAGCGTGTCTCTGTGTCAGTGAGCGTGTCTCCTTGTCAGTGAGCGTGTCTCTGTGTCAGTGAGCGTGTCTCCTTGTCAGTGAGCGTGTCTCTGTGTCAGTGAGCGCGTCTCTGTGTCAGTGAGTGTGTCTCTGTGTCAGTGAGCGTGTCTCCATGTCAGTGAGCGCGTCTCTGTGTCAGTGTGCTTGTCTCTGTGTCAGGGAGTGTGTCTCCTTGTCAGTGAGCGTGTCACCGTGTCAGTGAGCGCGTCTCTGTGTCAGTGAGCGTGTCACCGTGTCAGTGAGCGTGTCACCGTGTCAGTGAGCGTGTCTCCGTGTCAGTGAGCGTGTCTCTGTGTCAGTGAGCGTGTCTCTGTGTCAGTGAGCGTGTCTCCTTGTCAGTGAGCGTGTCACTGTGTCAGTGAGCGCGTCTCTGTGTCAGTGAGTGTGTCTCTGTGTCAGTGAGCGTGTCTCCTTGTCAGTGAGCGTGTCTCCGTGTCAGTGAGCGTGTCTCTGTGTCAGTGTGCTTGTCTCTGTGTCAGTGAGTGTGTCTCCGTGTCAGTGAGTGTGTCTCCTTGTCAGTGAGCGTGTCACCGTGTCAGTGAGCACGTCTTTGTGTCAGTGAGCGTGTCTCCTTGTCAGTGAGCGTGTCTCTGTGTCAGTGAGCGTGTCTCTGTGTCAGTGAGTGTGTCTCCGTGTCAGTGCGCGTGTCACCGTGTCAGTGAGCGTGTCTCCGTGTCAGTGAGCGTGTCTCTGTGTCAGTGTGCTTGTCTCTGTGTCAGTGAGTGTGTCTCCGTGTCAGTGAGTGTGTCTCCGTGTCAGTGAGTGCGTCTCCGTGTCAGTGCGCGCGACTCCGTATCAGTGAGTGCATCTCTGTGTCAGTGAGTGCGTCTCCGTGTCAGTGCGCGCGACTCCATATCAGTGAGTGCATCTCTGTGTCAGTGAGTGCGTCTTCGTGTCAGTGAGTGCGTCTCCGTGTCAGTGCGCGCGTCTCCGTGTCAGTGAGTGTGTCACCGTGTCAGTGAGTGCGACTCCGTGTCAGTGAGTGCGTCTCCGTGTCAGTGCGCGTGTCTCTGTGTCAGCGAGTGTGTCTCCGTGTCAATGCGCGCGACTCCGTGTCAGTGAGTGCATCTCCGTGTCAGTGTGCGTGTCTCCATGTCAGTGAGTGTGTCTCCGTGTCAGTGCGCGTGTCTCCGAGTGAGTGTGCGTTTCTCCGTGTCAGTGCGCGTGTCTCCGTGTCAGTGAGTGTGTCTCCGTGTCAGTGCGCACTACTCTGTGTCAGTGAGTGCGTCTCCGTGTCAGTGCACATGTCTCCGTGTCAGTGCGCGTGTCTCCATGTCAGTGAGTGTGTCTCCGTGTCAGTGAGTGCGTCTCCGTGTCAATGTGCGTGTCTCCGAGTCAGTGAGTGTGTCTCCGTGTCAGTGCGCGGGACTCCGTATCAGTGAGTGCGTCTCCGTGTCAGTGAGTGCGTCTCCGTGTCAATGTGCGTGTCTCCGAGTCAGTGAGTGTGTCTCCGTGTCAGTGCGTGCATCTCCGTGTCAGTGAGTGCGTCTCCGTGTCAGTGAGTGTGTCTCCGTGTCAGTGAGTGCGTCTCCGTGTCAGTGCGCGCAACTCCGTATCAGTGAGTGCATCTCTGTGTCAGTGAGTGCGTCTTCGTGTCAGTGAGTGCGTCTCCATGTCAGTGCGCGTGTCTCCGTGTCAGCGAGTGTGTCTCCGTGTCAATGCGCGCGACTCCGTGTCAGTGAGTGCATCTCCGTGTCAGTGTGCGTGTCTCTGTGTCAGTGCGCGTGTCTCCATGTCAGTGAGTGTGTCTCCGTGTCAGTGAGTGCGTCTCCGTGTTAGTGCGAGCGTCTCCGTGTCAGTGAGTGTGTCACCGTGTCAGTGAGTGTGACTCCGTGTCAGTGAGTGCGTCTCCGTGTCAGTGCGCGTGTCTCCGTGTCAGCGAGTGTGTCTCCGTGTCAATGCGCGCGACTCCGTGTCAGTGAGTGCATCTCCGTGTCAGTGTGCGTGTCTCTGTGTCAGTGCGCGTGTCTCCATGTCAGTGAGTGTGTCTGCGTGTCAGTGAGTGCGTCTCCGTGTCAGTGCGCGTATCTCTGTGTCAGTGCGCGTGTCTCCATGTCAGTGAGTGTGTCTGCATGTCAGTGAGTGCGTCTCCGTGTCAGTGCGCGTGTCTCCGAGTCAGTGAATGCGTCTCCGTGTCAGTGCGCGCAACTCCGTATCAGTGAGTGCATCTCTGTGTCAGTGAGTGCGTCTCCGTGTCAGTGCACGCAACTCCGTATCAGTGAGTGCATCTCTGTGTCAGTGAGTGCGTCTTCGTGTCAGTGAGTGCGTCTCCGTGTCAGTGCGCGCGTCTCCGTGTCAGTGAGTGCGTCTCCGTGTCAGTGCGCGTGTCTCTGTGTCAGCGAGTGTGTCTCCGTGTCAATGCGCGCGACTCCATGTCAGTGAGTGCATCTCCGTGTCAGTGTGCGTGTCTGTGTCAGTGCACGTGTCTCCATGTCAGTGAGTGTGTCTCCGTGTCAGTGAGTGCATCTCCAAGTCAGTGCGCGTGTCTCCGAGTGAGTGTGCGTTTCTCCGTGTCAGTGCGCGCGTCTCCGTGTCAGTGAGTGTGTCTCCGTGTCAGTGCGCACTACTCTGTGTCAGTGAGTGCGTCTCCGTGTCAGTGCACATGTCTCCGTGTCAGTGCGCGTGTCTTCATGTCAGTGAGTGTGTCTCCGTGTCAGTGAGTGCGTCTCCATGTCAGTGCGCGTGTCTCCGTGTCAGTGCGCGTGTCTCCATGTCAGTGAGTGTGTCTCCGTGTCAGTGAGTGCGTCTCCGTGTCAATGTGCGTGTCTCCGAGTCAGTGAGTGTGTCTCCGTGTCAGTGTGCGGGACTCCGTATCAGTGAGTGCGTCTCCGTGTCAGTGAGCATGTCTGTGTCAGTGCGCGTGTCTCCATGTCAGTGAGTGTGTCTCCGTGTCAGTGAGTGTGTCTCCGTGTCAGTGTGTGCGTCTCCGTGTCAGTGAGTGCGTCTCTGTGTCAGTGAGTGTGTCTCCGTGTCAGTGCGCGCAACTCCGTATCAGTGAGTGCATCTCTGTGTCAGTGCGTGCGTCTCCGTGTCAGTGAGTGCGTCTCCGTGTCAGTGAGTGTGTCTCCGTGTCAGTGAGTGTGTCTCCGTGTCAGTGAGTGCGTCTCCGTGTCAGTGCGCGCAACTCCGTATCAGTGAGTGCATCTCTGTGTCAGTGAGTGCGTCTTCGTGTCAGTGAGTGCGTCTCCGTGTCAGTTCGCGTGTCTCCGTGTCAGCGAGTGTGTCTCCGTGTCAATGCGCGCGACTCCGTGTCAGTGAGTGCATCTCCGTGTCAGTGTGCGTGTCTCTGTGTCAGTGCGCGTGTCTCCATGTCAGTGAGAGTGTCTCCGTGTCAGTGAGTGCGTCTCCGTGTCAGTGAGTGTGTCTCCATGTCAGTGAGTGCGTCTCCGTGTCAGTGCGCGCGTCTCCGTGTCATTGAGTGTGTCACCGTGTCAGTGAGTGCGACTCCGTGTCAGTGAGTGCGTCTCCGTGTCAGTGCGCGTGTCTCCGTGTCAGCGAGTGTGTCTCCGTGTCAATGCGCGCGACTCCGTGTCAGTGAGTGCATCTCCGTGTCAGTGTGCGTGTCTCTGTGTCAGTGCGCGTGTCTCCATGTCAGTGAGTGTGTCTGCGTGTCAGTGAGTGCGTCTCCGTGTCAGTGCGCGTGTCTCCGAGTCAGTGAATGCGTCTCCGTGTCAGTGCGCGTATCTCCGTGTGAGAGAGCATCCTCTGATCTCGCCCATGTTCTTTAAATCCAGAATGTACGCGCTATTATTATTATACAAAGTTTTGCGCATTATTCCCCTTTTATTCCGCCGGCGTCTGTAACTATCACTGTATCAATATGCAAATACAGCGTTTATAAATTCAATCTGACGGAAAGAAATGAAAGAGCAAAACAATCTGTCGGCGCGGTTCAGTGACCCTGTTCACACGTTGTTATTGATGCTCAGCGGGATCCTGCGATGGAGTCGCACTCAGACCTCCACGCCGAGAATACAGGATTTAATTATAACTGAAAATATGCCTGATGTAAAAATCAATTCTACGTACAATTTAATAATACGGCGCATACGGGCGGCCGTGCAAACGCCGCGTAGGAATCACGCCCCAAAAACAGGCGACTTCTCATCTTCTCAGAGACACGTAAAAAGTGTAGACCCTGCAGCAAGAACAATTTAAAGTGTTATAGCAAACTATATGACTATACACCTTTATGGCAATGGCTGCCGGTGCGGAGAGGGAGGCCAGAGAAGTGTCACGCTCTGCGCGTCGCACAGGAGAGCTGCTTATTACGTTTGCCACCAATACCGATGCATTTAATAACCCCCACCACCTCTGACACCACTAGTGACGCGTTATTATATTACACACTAACACCACTAGTAATGCGTTATGTTATTATATTACCCTCTGACACCACTAGTGACGCGTTATTATATTACACACTAACACCACTAGTAATGCGTTATGTTATTATATTACCCTCTGACACCACTAGTGACGCATTATATTACAATATTACACACTGACACCACTAGTGACGTGTTATATTAATATATTCCCCTAGACACCACTAGTGACACGTTATGTTATTATATTACTCCTTGACACCACTAGTGACGCATTATATTATTATATTACACACTGACATCACTAGTGACTCTTATATTATTATATTACACACTAACACCACTAGTGACGTGTTATATTAATATATTCCCCCTGACACCACAAGTGACACGTTATGTTATTATATTACTCCCTGACACTACTAGTGACGCGTTATATTATTATATTACCCCCTGACACCACTAGTGATGCTTTATATTACTATATTCCCCCTGACATCACTAGTGACACGTTATGTTACTATATTACTCCCTGACACCACTAGTGACACGTTATATTATTATATTACACACTGACACCATTAGTGACGCGTTATAATATTATATAACTCACTGACACCACTAGTGACACGTTATAATATTATATAACTCACTGACACCACTAGTGACACGTTATAATATTATATAACTCACTGACACCACTAGTGATGCGTTATAATATTATATAACTCACTGACACCACTAGTGACACGTTATAATATTATATAACTCACTGACACCACTAGTGACACGTTATATTATATTACACACTGACACCACTAGTGACACGTTATAATATTATATAACTCACTGACACCACTAGTGACGCGTTATATTATATTACACACTGACACCACTAGTGACGCGTTATATTATTATCAGTGGCGTAGCGTGGGGGGGCTGGGGGGGCGTGGCCCCGGGCACAGTTTTCTTAGGGGCGCATAATTTCAAAAGAAATTTGCGCCCCTAAAAGTTGAGGCCCGGACTGACCCGCCGGGCCCTCGGGCTCCGCCCAAGGGCCCGCGGGTTGAGGGGGCCCAGATGCCGGGCAGCGGGAGTGCCTGCCCAGTCCTGAACAGTGAGTCCGTCCGTGTTGAAGGGGAGGCGGCTGCGTGCAGGCTTAGGTCACATGGTCCGGCTAATCAGGTGGTACTGAGTCTCTGTACCACCTGACTGGCCGGACCGCGTGACCTGCGTATGCACGCAGCCGCCTCCCCTTCAACACGGACTCACACGCATGTCCAGGACCGGGTAGGCACTCCCGCTGCCCGGCATCTGGGCCCCCTCAACCCCTGCTGGATCCTGAGCTGGGGCAAGTATCCATGTGAGAGCTGGCTGCCGCTGGGGCAATATCCAGGTGAGAGCTGGGGAAAGTATCCATTTGTGAGCTGGGGCATATTCATGTGTGAGCTGGGGCATATCCATGTGTGAGCTGGGGCATATCCATGTGTGAGATGGGGCATATCCATGAGCAGGGGCATATCCATGAGCTGGGGCATATCCATGTGTGAGCTGGGGCATATCCATGAGCTGGGGCATATCCATGTGTGAGCTGGGGCAGTATTTCCATGTGTGAGCTGGGGCATATCCATGAGCTGGGGCATATCCATGTGTGAGCTGGGGCAATATACATGTGTGAGCTGGGGCATATCCATGAGCTGTGGCATATCCATGTGTGAGCTGGGCAGTATATCCATGTGTGAGCTGGGGCAATATACATGTGTGAGCTGGGCATATCCATGTGTGAGCTGGGGCATATCCATGAGTGAGCTGGGGCAATATCCATGTGTGAGCTGGGGCAGTATTTCCATGTGTGAGCTGGGGCATATCCATGAGCTGGGGCATATCCATGTGTGAGCTGGGGAAATATACATGTGTGAGCTGGGGCATATCCATGAGCTGTGGCATATCCATGTGTGAGCTGGGGCAGTATATCCATGTGTGAGCTGGGGCATATCCATGAGCTGGGGCATATCCATGTGTGAGCTGGGGCAATATACATGTGTGAGCTGGGCATATCCATGTGTGAGCTGGGGCATATCCATGAGTGAGCTGGGGCAATATCCATGTGAGAGCTGGGGCAATATCCAGGTGAGCTGGCTGGGGCAATATCGATAACGTGTCCACAGGTTGGGGAGGTGCACAATTCTTGGCTGGCCCAGGGCGCTGACAACCCAAGCTATGCCACTGATTATTATATTACACACTGACACCACTAGTGACACGTTATAATATTATATAAATCACTGACACCACTAGTGACGCGTTATATTACACACTGACACCACTAGTGACGCATTATAATATTATTTAACTCACTGACACCACTAGTGACACGTTATAATATTATATAACTCACTGACACCACTAGTGACGCGTTATAATATTATTACACAATGACACCACTAGTGACGTGTTATATTATTATATTGTACACTGACACCACTAGTGACACGTTATAATATTATATAACTCACTGACACCACTAGTGACACGTTATAATATTATATAACTCACTGACACCACTAGTGACGCGTTATAATATTATATTACACACTGACACCACTAGTGACGCGTTATATTATTATAGTACACACTGATACCACTAGTGACACGTTATAATATTATATAACTCACTGACACCACTAGTGACACATTATAATATTATATAACTCACTGACACCACTAGTGACACGTTATATTATTATATTACACATTGACACCACTAGTGACGCGTTATAATATTATATTACACACTGACACCACTAGTGACGTGTTATATTATTATATTTCACACTGACACCACTAGTGACACGTTATATTATATAACTCACTGACACCACTAATGACGCGTTATATTATTATATTACACACTGACACCACTAGTGACACGTTATAATATTATATAACTCACTGACACCATTAGTGACACGTTATATTATTATATTACACACTGACACCACTAGTGACACTTTATAATATTATATAACTCACTGACACCACTAGTGATGCGTTATAATATTATATAACTCACTGACACCACTAGTGACACGTTATAATATTATATAACTCACTGACACCACTAGTGACACATTATATTATTATATTACACACTGACACCACTAGTGACATGTTATAATATTATATAACTCACTGACACCACTAGTGACACGTTATATTATTATATTACACACTGACACCACTAGTGACGCGTTATATTATTATATTACACACTGACACCACTATTGACATGTTATGTTATATAACTCACTGTCACCACTAGTGACGCGTTATATTATTATATTACACACTGACACCACTATTGACATGTTATGTTATATAACTCACTGTCACCACTAGTGACGCGTTATATTATTATATTACACACTGACACCACTAGTGACGCGTTATATTATTATATTACACACTGACACCACTATTGACACGTTATGTTATATAACTCACTGTCACCACTAGTGACGCGTTATATTATTATATTACACACTGACACCACTAGTGACACGTTATAATATTATATAACTCACTGACACCACTAGTTACACGTTATATTATTATATTACACACTGACACCACTAGTGACACGTTATAATATTATATAACTCACTGACACCACTAGTGACGCGTTATAATATTATATTACCCACTGACACCACTAGTGACGCGTTATAATATTATATAACTCACTGACACCACTAGTGACACGTTATAATATTATATAATTCACTGACACCACTAGTGACGTGTTAAAGGGTCGGTTCAGATTGTGATGCGTCATGGTATCTGAATACTTGTTTTTAAATTTCTGTCTGACAGACATTGTGACAGACGGGGATCACATTAATATACTGGAAGTCAGGCTTTACTCCATGTTACATATAAGGTACTATTCTAGTGAGGTACAGCTTTCTGGATTCCTTTCGCATCTTTTCCTGCAGAGTGTTTTTTGATGGTTTTCATGGAATTTCACGCTCCCGTCTGTTCCTGTGATCTGCAGTGCGGACAAGCGTTTGGTGGAAAATGCTTCGAAATATAAGTGGATTAAATTCCTGCCTGATGCCTCTTTAGGAGATGCTCCTGCTTCTGCCTCTGATCTTTAACCCAGTGCAATCAGGATGAGGAGCGCTGAGGCACTGACCTCTAGGTGGCGCCCGTTGTCTGCACAGCTGTATGGAGAAAAGAATCCCAAAATCTCCTGCACTGGTTTCTTCTGATATGTAAGGTAATATCCCAGCATATTATTCAGCATCACTAATAAAGCTTTGTGCTCCCTATTTTATTCCAGATCCAAAACAAATCGCTTTATTCACCATTTAAGCCTTGATCGCAGAGGATGGAAAAGATTTAACTCTGCTGGAAAATTTTACACTTTCCTATGTAACGATTAATTAGTGACCATTCTGGTCATAGGACAGAAAAGTGGCTTCTGAAATCTGCCTAAACACAAAGCAAACCTTTCTACAGGCGCGAAGAATAACATCCGTAGAGACAAACACGCTGTGCAGGCAGAGAATATACGATCAAGCGATGTCTCCAGGCAGAGAATATTGAATACAATAAAGTGATGTCTCCATGCAGAGAATATTGAATACAATCAAGTGATGTCTCCATGCAGAGAATATTGAATACAATCAAGTGATGTCTCCAAGCAGAGAATATCTAAGATGATCAATTGATGTCTCCAGGCAGAGAATATGGAAGACGATCATGCAATGTCTCCAGGCAGAGAATATGGAAGACGATCAAGCGATGCCTCCAGGCAGAGAATATCAAAGATGATCAAGCGATGTCTCCAGGCAGAGAATATCGAAGACGATTAAGCAATGTATCCTATCCAGGCACAGAATATCGAAAACAATCAAGCGATGGCTCCAGGTAAAGAATATTGAATACGATCGAGCGATGTCTCCAGGCAGAGAATATCAAAGACGATCAAACTTTCAGGGTTATCTAAAGAGATTCGAAAAGTCACCGCACGTTCGGTGACTTTTCGTTCTCTTCAATTCGGTTCCTTTTGCCGATCCCATTTCGGTGACCCTGCGGTGTATTCAGCAAACACCACAGGGTCCCCGAATTGCAGGGAAAAGCTGCCGCAAACCTGACGAAAACTAACCGCAAAACCCAGCGAATGCACGCCGAAAACCCTCAAAAACATCTGGATTAACCTGCCGAAAACCACAGAAAACCACGAGCCGATCACCCGCAGCGAAGCCGCCGGAAAAAGCCGACGAGTGAAGTGAATAAATTAGCAAAACAGTTTGCATGAATGATTGAAAAGTGAAACGCTGTTTGCAAAGATATTACTGAGTGAAAATGTCTGAAATTTACACAGGAGGTCCAGGGAATGATAATAAAAAGGGCTGTTACAGAAAAAATAAGTAAACTTAAAAAAAAAAAAAAATCGAACTTTAAAAAAAAAAAAAAATCTGGAAAAAGCTTAAAATATCCTAAAACATCTATAAATAAAGAGACTCTTTACTGCAGAATTTTATAATGAACGGTTTATTAGATACTGAATTAAAACGGGAATATTTTTAACATTGAAGCCTATGGGATTCGCCTGAATAAACCTGCCGAATTAAACCACCGAATGGCAGGGCATTAGGGGAACCTTTCACTGCTGGTTTGTGTTCTCTGAATAGACGAAGCATTGCTTCTCTATGGGGATTTCACTGCCCTCGAACAGGCACCGAACAGGCACCGTATGTGCAGGCAATTCGCCAGGATTTGGTGAATTGCCTGCTCTCTGGATAGCCGAATGGCCAAGAAAGGTAACCGTGCGCTGATTTTCAGCGTTCGGTTACCTTTCTCAAGCTATTCGGATCTCTTTGAATTACCCTTATAGTCTCCAGGCAAAGTATATCGAAGACAATTAAGCGATGTATCCAGGCAGAGAATATCGAGAATATTGAATATGGCTAATGACGAATCAAGGTTTAAAGCATAATATCTGTTAACATTAGGAGACATTAAATAACATGTCTCTGCACATTCTGCACTTTCTAAATATTCTGCACTTTCTAAATATTCTGCAGATTCTGCGCACTTTGCACTTTCTAAATTTTCTGCATTTTCTAAATATTCTGCAGATTCTGCGCATTCTGCACTTTCTGAATATTCTGCAGATTCTGCGCATTCTGCACTTTCTAAATATTCTGCACTTTCTAAATATTCTGCAGATTCTGCACCTTCGAAATATTCTACGCATTCTGCACTTTCTAAATATTCTGCACTTTCTAAATATTCTGCAGATTCTGCAGATTCTGCACTTTCTAAATATTCTGCACTTTCTAAATATTCTGCACATTCTGCACTTTCTAAATATTCTGCACTTTCTAAATATTCTGCAGATTCTGCAGTTTCTAAATATTCTACACTTTCTAAATATTCTGCAGATTCTGCGCATTCTGCACTTTCTGAATATTCTGCAGATTCTGCGCATTCTGCACTTTCTAAATATTCTGCACTTTCTAAATATTCTGCAGATTCTGCACCTTCGAAATATTCTACGCATTCTGCACTTTCTAAATATTCTGCACTTTCTAAATATTCTGCGCATTCTGCACTTTCTAAATATTCTGCAGATTCTGCGCATTCTGCACTTTCTGAATATTCTGCAGATTCTGCGCATTCTGCACTTTCTAAATATTCTGCAGATTCTGCACTTTCTAAATATTCTGCACTTTCTAAATATTCTGCGCATTCTGCACTTTCTAAATATTCTGCACTTTCTAAATATTCTGCGCATTCTGCACTTTCTAAATATTCGGCACTTTCTAAGTATTCTGCAGATTCTGCACTTTCTGAATATTCTGCAGATTCTGCGCATTCTGCACTTTCTAAATATTCTGCACTTTCTAAATATTCTGCAGATTCTGTGCACTCTGCACTTTCTAAATATTCTGCACTTTCTAAATATTCTGCAGATTCTGCGCATTCTGCACTTTCTGAATATTCTGCAGATTCTGCGCATTCTGCACTTTCTAAATATTCTGCAGATTCTGCACCTTTGAAATATTCTATGCATTCTGCACTTTGTAAATATTCTGCACTTTCTAAATATTCTGCAGATTCTGTGCACTCTGCACTTTCTAAATATTCTGCACTTTCTAAATATTCTGCAGATTCAGCACATTCTGCACTTTCTAAATATTCTGCAGATTCTGCAGATTCTGCACTTTCTAAATATTCTGCAGATTCTGCGCATTCTGCACTTTCTAAATATTCTGCACTTTCTAAATATTCTGCAGATTCTGCACCTTCGAAATATTCTGCACATTCTGCACTTTCTAAATATTCTGCACTTTCTAAATATTCTGCAGATTCTGCACATTCTGCACTTTCTAAATATTTTGCACTTTCTAAATATTCTGCACATTCTGCACTTTCTAAATATTCTACACTTTCGAAATATTCTGCACTTTCTAAATATTCTGCAGATTCTGTGCATTCTGCACTTTCTAAATATTCTGCACTTTCTAAATATTCTGCACATTCTGCGCATTCTGCACTTTCTAAATATTCTGCACTTTCTAAATATTCTGCAGATTCTGCGCATTCTGCACTTTCTAAATATTCTGCATTTTCTAAATATTCTGCACATTCTGCACTTTCTAAATATTCTGCACTTTCTAAATATTCTGCAGATTCTGCGCACTCTGCACTTTCTAAATATTCTGCAGATTCAGCACATTCTGCACTTTCTAAATATTCTGCAGATTCTGCACATTCTACACTTTCTAAATATTCTGCACTTTCTAAATATTCTGCAGATTCTGCGCATTCTGCACTTTCTAAATATTCTGCACTTTCTAAATATTGTGCACATTCTGCACTTTCTAAATATTCTACACTTTTGAAATATTCTGCACTTTCTAAATATTCTGCAGATTCTGCGCATTCTGCACTTTCTAAATATTCTGCACTTTCTGAATATTCTGCAGATTCTGCGCATTCTGCACTTTCTAAATATTCTGCAGATTCTGCGCATTCTGCACTTTCTGAATATTCTGCAGATTCTGCGCATTCTGCACTTTCTAAATATTCTGTACTTTCTAAATATTCTGCAGATTCTGCACTTTCTAAATATTCTGCACATTCTGCACTTTCGAAATATTCTGCACTTTTTAAATATTCTGCAGATTCTGTGCATTCTGCACTTTCTAAATATTCTGCACTTTCTAAATATTCTGCACATTCTGCACTTTCTAAATATTCTACACTTTTGAAATATTCTGCACTTTCTAAATATTCTGCAGATTCTGCGCATTTTGCACTTTCTAAATATTCTGCACTTTCTGAATATTCTGCAGATTCTGCGCATTCTGCACTTTCTAAATATTCTGCACTTTCTAAATATTCTGCAGATTCTGCACATTCTGCACTTTCTAAATATTCTGCACATTCTGCACTTTCTAAATATTCTACACTTTCGAAATATTCTGCACTTTCTAAATATTCTGCAGATTCTGCGCATTCTGCACTTTCTAAATATTCTGCACTTTCTAAATATTCTGCACATTCTGCACTTTCTAAATATTCTGCACTTTCTAAATATTCTGCACATTCTGCACTTTCTAAATATTCTGCACTTTCTAAATATTCTGCACATTCTGCACTTTCTAAATATTCTACACTTTCTAAATATTCTGCACTTTCTAAATATTCTGCAGATTCTGCGCATTCTGCACTTTCTAAATATTCTGCACTTTCTAAATATTCTGCACATTCTGCACTTTCTAAATATTCTGCACTTTCTAAATATTCTGCAGATTCTGCGCACTCTGCACTTTCTAAATATTCTGCAGATTCTGCACTTTCTAAATTTCTGCACTTTCTAAATATCTGCAGATTCTGCACTTTCTAAATATTCTGCAGATTCTGCGCATTCTGCACTTTCTAAATATTCTGCACTTTCTAAATATTCTGCAGATTCTGCGCATTCTGCACTTTCTAAATATTCTGCACTTTCTAAATATTCTGCAGATTCTGCGCATTCTGCACTTTCTAAATATTCTACACTTTTGAAATATTCTGCACTTTTTAAATATTCTGCAGATTCTGCGCATTCTGCACTTTCTAAATATCCTGCACTTTCTGAATATTCTGCAGATTCTGCACCTTCGAAATATTCTACGCATTCTGCACTTTCTAAATATTCTGCGCATTCTGCACTTTCTAAATATTCTGCAGATTCTGCGCATTCTGCACTTTCTGAATATTCTGCAGATTCTGCGCATTCTGCACTTTCTAAATATTCTGTACTTTCTAAATATTCTGCAGATTCTGCAGATTCTGCACCTTCGAAATATTCTGCACATTCTGCACTTTCTAAATATTCTGCACTTTCTAAATATTCTGCGCATTCTGCACTTTCTAAATATTCTGCACTTTCTAAATATTCTGCAGATTCTGCACATTCTGCACTTTCTAAATATTCTGCACTTTCTAAATATTCTGCAGATTCTGCGCACTCTGCACTTTCTAAATATTCTGCACTTTCTAAATATTCTGCAGATTCAGCACATTCTGCACTTTCTAAATATTCTGCAGATTCTGCACATTCTGCACTTTCTAAATATTCTGCACTTTCTAAATATTCTGCAGATTCTGCGCATTCTGCACTTTCTGAATATTCTGCAGATTCTGCGCATTCTGCACTTTCTAAATATTCTGCACTTTCTAAATATTCTGCAGATTCTGCGCATTCTGCACTTTCTAAATATTCTGCACTTTCTAAATATTCTGCAGATTCTGCGCATTCTGCACTTTCTAAATATTCTGCACTTTCTAAATATTCTGCACATTCTGCACTTTCTAAATATTCTGCACATTCTGCACTTTCTAAATATTCTGCACTTTCTAAATATTCTGCAGATTCTGCGCACTCTGCACTTTCTAAATATTCTGCACTTTCTAAATATTCTGCAGATTCAGCACATTCTGCACTTTCTAAATATTCTGCAGATTCTGCACATTCTACACTTTCTAAATATTCTGCACTTTCTAAATATTCTGCAGATTCTGCGCATTCTGCACTTTCTAAATATTCTGCACTTTCTAAATATTCTGCACATTCTGCACTTTCTAAATATTCTGCACTTTCTAAATATTCTGCAGATTCTGCGCACTCTGCACTTTCTAAATATTCTGCACTTTCTAAATATTCTGCAGATTCAGCACATTCTGCACTTTCTAAATATTCTGCAGATTCTGCACATTCTGCACTTTCTAAATATTCTGCACTTTCTAAATATTCTGCAGATTCTGCGCATTCTGCACTTTCTGAATATTCTGCAGATTCTGCGCATTCTGCACTTTCTAAATATTCTGCACTTTCTAAATATTCTGCAGATTCTGCACCTGTGAAATATTCTACGCATTCTGCACTTTCTAAATATTCTGCGCATTCTGCACTTTCTAAATATTCTGCAGATTCTGCGCATTCTGCACTTTCTGAATATTCTGCAGATTCTGCGCATTCTGCACTTTCTAAATATTCTGT
The DNA here is from genome assembly GCA_009667805.1 of Leptobrachium leishanense. Taxonomy (NCBI): domain Eukaryota; kingdom Metazoa; phylum Chordata; class Amphibia; order Anura; family Megophryidae; genus Leptobrachium; species Leptobrachium leishanense. Next base: position 66,544,201 of record CM019075.1, on the reverse strand, counting down.
ACTTTCTAAATATTCTGCAGATTCTGCGCATTCTGCACTTTCTAAATATTCTGCACTTTCTAAATATTCTGCAGATTCTGCGCATTCTGCACTTTCTAAATATTCTGCACTTTCTAAATATTCTGCAGATTCTGCGCATTCTGCACTTTCTAAATATTCTGCACTTTCTAAATATTCTGCAGATTCTGCACATTCTGCACTTTCTAAATATTCTGCACTTTCTAAATATTCTGCAGATTCTGCGCACTCTGCACTTTCTAAATATTCTGCACTTTCTAAATATTCTGCAGATTCAGCACATTCTGCACTTTCTAAATATTCTGCAGATTCTGCACATTCTGCACTTTCTAAATATTCTGCACTTTCTAAATATTCTGCAGATTCTGCGCATTCTGCACTTTCTGAATATTCTGCAGATTCTGCGCATTCTGCACTTTCTAAATATTCTGCACTTTCTAAATATTCTGCAGATTCTGCGCATTCTGCACTTTCTAAATATTCTGCACTTTCTAAATATTCTGCAGATTCTGCGCATTCTGCACTTTCTAAATATTCTGCACTTTCTAAATATTCTGCACTTTCTAAATATTCTGCAGATTCTGCGCATTCTGCACTTTCTAAATATTCTGCACTTTCTAAATATTCTGCACTTTCTAAATATTCTGCAGATTCTGCGCATTCTGCACTTTCTAAATATTCTGCACTTTCTAAATATTCTGCAGATTCTGCGCATTCTGCACTTTCTAAATATTCTGCACTTTCTAAATATTCTGCACATTCTGCACTTTCTAAATATTCTGCACTTTCTAAATATTCTGCAGATTCTGCGCACTCTGCACTTTCTAAATATTCTGCACTTTCTAAATATTCTGCAGATTCAGCACATTCTGCACTTTCTAAATATTCTGCAGATTCTGCACATTCTGCACTTTCTAAATATTCTGCACTTTCTAAATATTCTGCAGATTCTGCGCATTCTGCACTTTCTAAATATTCTGCACTTTCTAAATATTCTGCACATTCTGCACTTTCTAAATATTCTGCACTTTCTAAATATTCTGCAGATTCTGCGCACTCTGCACTTTCTAAATATTCTGCACTTTCTAAATATTCTGCAGATTCAGCACATTCTGCACTTTCTAAATATTCTGCAGATTCTAAATATTCTGCGCATTCTGCACTTTCTAAATATTCTGCACTTTCTAAATATTCTGCGCATTCTGCACTTTCTAAATATTCTGCAGATTCTGCGCATTCTGCACTTTCTGAATATTCTGCAGATTCTGCGCATTCTGCAATTTCTAAATATTCTGCACTTTCTAAATATTCTGCAGATTCTGCACATTCTGCACTTTCTAAATATTCTGCACTTTCTAAATATTCTGCAGATTCTGCGCATTCTGCACTTTCTAAATATTCTGCACTTTCTAAATATTCTACACTTTCGAAATATTCTGCACTTTCGAAATATTCTGCAGATTCTGCACATTCTGCACTTTCTAAATATTCTGCACTTTCTAAATATTCTGTGCTTTCTGCACTTTCTAAATATTCTGCACTTTCTAAATATTCTGCAGATTCTGCACATTCTGCACTTTCTAAATATTTTGCACTTTCTAAATATTCTGCACATTCTGCACTTTCGAAATATTCTGCACTTTTTAAATATTCTGCAGATTCTGCGCATTCTGCACTTTCTAAATATTCTACACTTTCTAAATATTCTGCACTTTCTAAATATTCCGCAGATTCTGCGCATTCTGCACTTTCTAAATATTCTGCACTTTCTAAATATTCTGCAGATTCTGCGCATTCTGCACTTTCTAAATATTCTGCACTTTCTAAATATTCTGCACATTCTGCACTTTCTAAATATTCTGCACTTTCTAAATATTCTGCAGATTCTGCAGTTTCTAAATATTCTACACTTTCTAAATATTCTGCAGATTCTGCGCATTCTGCACTTTCTAAATATTCTGCACATTCTGCACTTTCTAAATATTCCGCACTTTCTAAATATTCTGCAGATTCTGCGCATTCTGCACTTTCTAAATATTCTGCATTTTCTAAATATTCTGCAAATTCTACACTTTCTAAATATTCTGCACTTTTTAAATATTCTGCACATTCTGCGCATTCTGCACTTTCTAAATATTCTGCACTTTCTAAATATTCTGCACTTTCTAAATATTCTGCACATTCTGCACATTCTGCACTTTCTAAATATTCCGCACTTTCTAAATATTCTGCACATTCTGCACTTTCTAAATATTCCGCACTTTCTAAATATTCCGCACTTTCTAAATATTCTGCACATTCTGCACTTTCTAAATATTCTGCACATTCTGCACTTTCTAAACACTTGGGGCCACATTACAATCTAATGGCTAACGTTAACGCTCACCTGCGTGATCATTAACGATAGCCTCGGTCTCTACCGCATATTACAGTCCAAACGCAAATGGTTTAAGTAACCCGTTTGCGTTTGGGATCTTGTGCTTTTCAGTGCGAGGTTACTGTACTTTGTGCTCCCTATACTTAACATGGGGAGCGGAAAGTGTTAATCTGCGCTGGATTACAAAGTCCTAACGCTGATTAACGTATGGCTCTGGTCAGCGGAAAGTTAACCACAGCCAGGACTTGCAGGGTTATTCAAAGAGATTCTCTTCAATTCGGTTCCTTTTGCCGATCCCATTTCGGTGACCCTGCGGTGTTTTCAGCAAACACCACAGGGTCCCTGAATTGCAGGGAAAAGCTGCTGCAAACCTGACGAGTACGAACCGCAAAACCCAGCGAATGAACGCCGAAAACCCACAAAAACATCTGGATTAACCTGTCGAAAACCACAGAAAAACCCGAGCAGGAGCCGATCACTCGCAGAGAAGCCGCCGGAAAAAGCCGAGAAAGCCGAGACGGCAGAAGAGTGAAGTGAATAAATTAGGAAAACAGTTTGCATGAATGATTGAAATGATTGCAAAGAAACTACTGAGTGACTACGTCTGAAATTTACACAGGAGGTCCAGGGAATGATAATAAAGAGGCTGTTACAGAAAAAAGAAGAAAACGTAAAAAAAAAAAAAAATCTGATTTTTAAAAAAGGAAAAAAAAAAAAGAAAAATGCTTAAAATATCCAAAAAAATCTATAAATAAAGAGACTCTTTACTGCAGAATATTATAATGAACGGTTTATTAGATATTGAATTAAAACGGGAATATTTTTAACATTGAAGTCTATGGGATTCACCTGAATAAACCTGCTGAATTAAACCACCGAATGGCAGGGCATTAGGGGAACCTTTCACTGCTGGGTTGTGTTCTCTGAATAGCCGAAGCAGTGCTTTTTCATGGGGATTTCACTGCCCTCAAACAGGCACCGAACAGGCACCGTATGTGCAGGCAATTCGCCAGGATTTGGCGTATTGCCTGCTCTCTGGATAGCCGAATGGCCAGGAAAGGCAACCGAACTCTAAATTTCAGCATTCGGTTTCCTTTCTCAAGCAATTTGAATTACCCTGTTGGTGTTAACGGATTCCACTTCTGCAGAATCCATTAACACCAGCCTTAAAAAATAAAAAACAATTTGTATACTTACCTCCTGTCCCGCGGTGAGGACCGCGGCTCCAGCCGCCTCCTCCATCCGGCAGGAGCAGGGAAAGACTGGGGGAAAAGTCCCCCCAGTCTCTCCCTGCGTATCACTACGCTGACCGGCCGGACGTCGCGAGGCGAGATCCGGCAGGTCATGTGACCACCAGCATCTGGCTCAATGGAGTCCAATGGACTCCATCGAGTGGATGCTCGCGGCTGTGCTCAGTGTTGCTGCGAGCATCCAGGGGCGTGGCACGCGGTAACAATGCAGGCAGCTTTTTTAGCACCTGCATTGTAATTCCACGCTAAAACGGGGGAAAACTGCGGGCGCCCCGTTTTAACGTGGAGATTGTAAAGTGGCCCACAGGGTATTCAAAGAGAGACGTATTGGCTCCAAAATTTTACTGAATGGTGAGTTTCCTCGTTCCCCCATTTCGCGGCCATTCGGCTGTTCAGAGAGCAGGCACTCCGCTAAATTTTGGTGAATTGCCAGTGAAATACGGTGCTGTTCGACAGCAGTGAAATACAGTGCCTGTTCGGCGGCAGTGAAATACAATGCTGTTCGGTGGCAGTGAAATACGGTGCCTCTTCGGCGGCAGTGAAATACAGTGCCTGTTCGATGGCAGTGAAATACGGTGCTGTTCGGGGGCAGTGAAATATGGTGCTGTTTGACAGCAGTGAAATACGGTGCCTCTTCGATGGCAGTGAAATATGGTGCGTGTTCGGCAGCAGTAAAATACGGTGCCTGTTCAGCGGCAGTGAAATACGGAGTCTGTTCGGCGGCAGTGAAATACGAGGCCTGTTTGGCGGCAGTGAAATACGGTGCTGTTCGGCGGCAGTGAAATCCCCCATATAGAAGCAATGGTTAATCTATTCACATTGAACAGCAGAGAAATGTCAGTGAAATGCCCTGATGTTCAGTGGTTTCATTCGACAGGTTTATTCAGGCGAATCTCCCGTTTTAAACCAATATCTAATAAACCGTTTATTATTTTAATCTGCAGCAAAAAGTCTCTATTTCTAGATTTTTTAGGATTTTGTTAAGGAATTTTTGGGACATTTTCGTTTAAAAAAAATTCAGATTTTTTTTAAATAGCATTACTTTTTTCTTTCTGTAACAAACTTTTTTATTATTATTCATAGGATCTTATATATTGTTTCCAGGCATTTTTGTGCAGTACTTTATTTGAAAACTGCTTTTAAAGGTAGATATTTTTTTTTTACACGTTTGTCGGCGTGTTGTTTTTTTCCGGCGGCTGGTCGGCGCTCCGTGCGCCGGGTCGGCGGCTTGTTCTGAATCGATTCGGTATTATTCCAACGTATCGTCTGCTGCATTCGCCAGGTATTCGGCAAGTTTTCGGATCGATTTGGCGTTATTGCAGCATATCGTTTGCGGCATTCGCCAGGTTTTCGGCAGTTTTTTTAATATATTCGGTGTTATTGCAGCGTATTGTCTGCTGCATTCGCCAGGTTCTTAGAAGTTTTCTGGATCGATTCCATGTTATTGCAGCGTATCGTCTGCTGCATTCGGCAGGTTTTCGGATCGATTTGGCGTTATTGCAGCGTATCGTCTACTGCATTCGGCAGGTTTTTGGCAGGTTTTCGGATAGATTTTGCGTTATTGCAGCATATCGTCTGCTGCATTCGGCAGGTTTTCAGCAGGTTTTTGGATCGATTCCGAGTTATTGCAGCGTATCGTCTGCTGCATTCGCCAGGTTTTCAGATAGATTTGGCGTTATTGCAACATATCGTCTGCTGCATTCAGCAAGGTTTTCAGCAAGTTTTTGGATTGATTTGGTGTTTTTTCAGTGGGTTTTCGGATCGATTTGGAGGTTTTGCGGCTGTTTTTCGGATCAATTAGGCTGTTTTGAGGTGATTTTTCTAATGCGTTCGGCGGCTTGTTCCCTGGAATGGGAGAGCACCGAAATGTTGGTGACATTTCAATGCTCTCTGAAAAACTCTCGTAGTTTCGGTGTTTTTTCCAACACACATATCACTCAGCATGCAGAGGGAACAGACAGGGGAAGACCCTAATTCTCTTGAAGACCTTGGAATGGAAAACATCTAGAAATAGAAGGGTGAGCTACCAGATCTCCACCAGTTAATTTATGACTCTCAGTTATGGGAGTCCGTCCACTTGACTTTGCCAACAAGGCTCGGAGGAGGAGGAATACTTTTAGCTCAGTGGGTTTGTAATGGTAATGATCCTGAAAGCTTTGCCTGAGACCTTCGAGCCATTCGCCGGCTTTATTACGGGGTGAGGTGGAAGTGACTTTTACAGGAGATTAAAGAAACTGTGAAGTTACTGGAAAATACTGCGTAAATCAAAGTAACAACATTGTGTGAAAAGTGAGTAACGCAAACTCAAGATTAAACTCCAGCGATGCCTATAACATTATGTGTAACTATTGTCTTTCAGCCAGCCTTGCTTTCATGGCAGAGGAGAGCACGGTAAAGAGCACAAGAAGGGACCTGCAGAAGATGAAGCAACTATAAGCTTGAATGGGTTCCATTCTCCATCCATCAGTACTGTGTGAAGATCCACATTACTGACTGGAAGAGCAGTTGCCCATGCTGACCCTCATTATTACACCATCATGGGTCTCCATAGCAGTTCACATCTTATTCTTTAAAGGTGGTACATCATGGACGTCTTGGTTCCCCGTCAGATCCCTTCTCCAGCAGGTGACCTTGGACAAGACATCTAATGACACATAATTGCCTGTGACGGAAACCGCTACTCAGATGGAGCAGATCCGCAGTAAAAGTCTCCCTGCTCTGTAGAATCGTGAAATAACTCAGCATCCAAAGAATCCACCCGAGAAATAAATAAACTCTGTAGAATATTCCCCCAGGCACTGGCCGAGACTCGGTGTAGGGTAAATCAAGTGGTATATTTATTCTGCAGACATAGGTTATATTTATATGAAACTCTTCCCATTGTTCACCCTACTGCCCGCCCTGAGACATCCTAATGGAGCAAACTGCCCTGAACCATTACCCAATTCCCCTTGCACAACATGGCTTTGCACCCCCTCTGGCGCGAGCCCCGTAAATTAACACACAATGGGTTACCACTGCCTCTAGCGCAAGTCCAGTTGCCACTTCCCCGAGCCAGACCCCACTTGCTCGTCAGATTGGAGTGGTGTTACGAGTCCTGAGTAGCCTGTTGTCCCAACTTTCCGTTGCACAGTTATTTGGGGTGACTCCAGTGGAGAGGCGGCACAACCCAGATACGGCTAAGATGCTCTGGTCCCCAGGCTACTTCTCGGCAATATGTGCCCTGATTCACGCATGGGGGACGGCGCGGTGAGCTGTAGAAATTCAACGGCTGGTGTAGTGTACCTGGGCAGCAGTATGGCTGCACTCCCTGCAGGGTGGCTGGATGATGGGGTTCCTAATAGCGCTCTCCTTCAAGACTCACTCCATAGCAAGCTCCTATAATTATGGACACACTGACCAAAAAGCACCGTTGGTGGAATGGATGGTGGCTGGAGCACTCGGGGTTAATATCTGTCGGCAATTGCCGGATGTCAGCTGGCGGCTGGCTCGATACTCACGACAGCGGATATGAGTGTTACAATTTTTTGCAAGGCAGGACATACTTGGGGACAGTCATAAACATTGCAGCCCCATAAATAGCGGCGAAACGAACTGTCAAGATATGTGAACGAACTATCAACGAATCAAGAGTAGAATAAACAAAGTAGCAGCCATCCCGTCCCACAGGGAAGAGTTACACACCCGATCAGACACAATCTGCAACATTCATAACAGGATACATAAATATACACATTACAGGGACAGGAACAATATGACACAGGAAGCCAACAAACACAAACACATACATAAAACTAAACAGATAAAAGAAGTAGCGGCCGTCTTGTCAGATCGCCTATCTCACAGTAAGTGGTGGGCAGCGTACCACAACGTCTCTGCTCTACAACCACAGAGATGCGGGTATAACCTCACCACAACGTCTCTGCTCTACAACCACGGAGATGTGGGTATAACCTCCCCACAACTAGGGATGAGCTGCTCGGTTCGATCGGTTCGGAGTTCGATTCAAACATTGGCCATTCGAAAGTTCGTGAACTTCTCTGCGTGTTCGCCGCGTGTTCGCCCACAATGCACCACAATGGACCACAATGCACTTTTCCACTGGCCAGAAACTTGTAATGGGCTACAGCCTTGCACCTGACTGCAAGACAGGTGCAGGACTATGCCAATCACGGCTCAGAGTCCTGATTGGGCAAATTATGCCCAATCATGGGCTCACAGAGCTAAGTCCCACAGCACACTATATAAGGCTTCACACAGTCCCAGCACGCGTTTTCTAAGAGGAGATTGTTGTGTTAGTGTGTGTTCTCACTGCCACCAGCTATTGGGGGGGGGTCAGTAATTTCTACAAAATATCTGGGAATTGTTGTAATCTCTGTGTTCTCACTGCCAGCAGCAACTCTTCCACAATACCACAAAAGGGTTACGGTGTGAAGGCACTTGCTGCCACCAAAGGCACAATATTTGGGTGCACTGCCACTGACGCCTATATTACCAGATTTATATGATTTTAATATTGGACCCTGCACTCTTCCACAATACCACAGAGGGGTTACTGTGTGACGGCACTGTTGCCGACACTAAAGGCCCAATTTTAAAGCACCTATTGTTACTTTCATTCAAAGCCTGCATAAGTTTCACCACAATTTAGCCAAAAAATCACTAAACTTGTTCTGTGTATCCTAAAACGTCTCCTTTTTTCATACAGGCTGCCGCCCCAAGCAGTTGTTTATGAATAGATTAAAGGAAAACCGTTTACCGTCATTTGAAATGTCATTTTTTTGTTTTTAAGTGTTTCTATACATCTGAGAAATCCGCCACTTCACGGGCAGGTTATGGGGACCTCCTAGGCACGATATTTGAAGGAATTTTTCGTTTTTATTTTTAACCCTTATAGAAACATAGAAACATAGAAAAATGTCGGCAGATAAGAACCTTTCGGCCCATCTAGTCGCCCAATTACATGGATACTTTACCTGGATTTATCTTTTGTTTAGGATAGCCTTATGCCTATCCCATGCTTGCTTAAATTCAATTACTGTTTTGGCCTCTACCACTTCTACTGGAAGACTGTTCCATGTATCCACCACCCTCTCAGTAAAATAATGCTTCCTGATGTTACTTTTAAACCTTTGCCCCTCTAATCTAAGACTATGTCCTCTTGTTTTGCTACTTTGTTTCCTTTTAAATATACTCCCTTCCTCTACCTTGTGGATTCCCTTTACGTATTTAAATGTTTCTATCATATCTCCTCTGTCTCGTCTTTTTTCCAAGCTGTACATGTTAAGATCATTAACCCTTTCCTGGTAACTTTTCTCCTTCAAGCCGTACACCATTTTAGTAGCCCTTCTCTGAACTCTCTCTAAGATGTCTATATCCTTTTGGAGATACGGTCTCCAGTACTGCACACAGTACTCCAAGTGAGGTCTCACCAGTGCTCTGTACAGTGGCATGAGCACTTCCCTTTTCCTACTGCTAATACCTCTCCCTATACAACCAAGCATTCTGCTAGCATTTCCTGCTGCTCTATTACATTGACTACTTACCTTTAGATCCTCTGATCTTATTTCATGGAAAACTCACTGTCCCTTTAAAAACGTTTTTTTTTTAACTTTTTGTCCTTGTTTCCTGTCCCCCAGGGCACTACCCGGACCCCCATACACCTTTTATGGCAAATATCTTGCACATATGCCCTCTTGCAGGGCACTCTAAAAACCGAACTTTTGAGTCCCATTGACTTGTATTGAGTTCGGTTCGTGTTCGAACTCGAACTGTTGAAATTGTTCGAGTTCGAATGCGAACCGAACACGGGGGTGTTCGGCCCATCCCTAACCACAACGTCTCTGCTCTACAACCACAGAGTTGCGGATATAACCTCACCACAACGTCTCTGCTCTACAACCACGGAGAAGCAGCTTTAACCTCACCACAACATCTCTGCTCTACAACCACAGAGATGCAGGTTTAACCTCACCACAACGTCTCTGCTCTACAACCACGGAGAAGCAGACTGGGATCCCAGTGAGGAGAAGACATCCGGCGAGCGTCCATGGATAAGACAACTAAGGATGTGAACACATGTACCTGATGAAGTATATATCGATAGACTCCGTGAAGGAAGTGAGACGTCCCAAAAATGACCTGCCGAAACATGTGGAATTTCCCCTGTGTGAGGGACAACCTGATGACTCAGGATTTTCCAAGTCAGGCCCATTCCAGGAATAATAATGTTAATAATAGTGTATGTAAGATAATTAATTATATTGACCAAATATTGCCCGATTTCAGCTGGTTTTCAATCAGGGTTATTCAAAGAGAGACGATCTGGCCCCAAAATGTAACCAGACACTGAAATTCAGGGTACAGTTACCTTTCCTGGTCATTCAGCTATTCAGAGATATTGCCTGCATATACGGTGCCTGCACATACGGTGCCTGCACATTCGGTGCCTGTTTGGTGTCTGTTCAAGGGCAGTGAATTCCCATAGAGAAGCAATGCTTCAGCTATTAGAGAACACAAACCAGCAGTGAAAAGTTGCCGAATTGCCCTGCTGTTCAGTGGTTTCATTCGACAGATTTATTCAGGCGAATACCATAGGCTTCTATGTTAAAAATATTCCCGTTTTAATTCAATATCTAATAAACCGTTTAATATAATATTCTGCAGTAAAGAGTCTCTTTATTTATAGATTTTTAGGATCTTTTAGGCATTTTTCGGGATTTTTTTGCGAAAATAGTTTTTCCGTTTTTTTTTTTTAATCGTTTGTCCTTTTTTCTGTAACATCCCTTTTTATTATCATTAATTGGATTTTATATGTAAATTTCAGACATTTTCGTTCTGTAGTTTCTTTGCAAACAGCGTTTCACTTTTCAAACATTCAAGCGTACTGGGTTTTTTTTTTCACCTCGTTCGTCTGCGGTGTCGGGTTTTCCCAGCAGTTGCTCTGTGCTGTGATCGGCGGCATGTCGGGTTTCTCCAGTGTGTTCGGCGGGGATAATCCAGCTATTTCGGTGAATGTTCGTCGGGTTTGCGGTGGGTTTTCCCTGCACTACAGGGGTCCTGCGGTTCTTGCTGAATACACCGCAGGGTAGGCGAACTAGAATCGCCGAATCACCCCGGAGTGCGGGGAACAAAAAGTCAGCGAACGTGCGGTGACTTCGAATCTCTTCGAATAACCCTGAATGTGTTTTCATTCCTTTCCTTGTTCTGGATAATGTTTTTTTTTGATTATTTGGGAAGTAGCCGCTTCCTCCAGACAGAGCTTCCCCTCCCTTTCATATATTTAGCATTTTTATTTGGCAAACAATGTGTTAATTAATGAACTAATGGCTTCATTGTGGTCACTGCTAATTGCTGGAGGGCGAGTTTGTTTAAAAGAAGAAAGATTCGCGTCAGATATATTATGCAGTAAGACGTGGCGAAGAGGCGAAAGCGCAACGTAATTAATTACTCTGCTTTTTATATGAGGGAAGGTGCATTAATCTGCTATACATACAATATATATATATATATATATACACACCGTATACACCGTATATATAAAAGAATCCTCTGGGAATCCTCTAGACTTTTGCCACATTTAAAAGTTCAAGTAACCTCAATTTTAATTTTTTTCATTTTTGCGTCTCCATCCATTTCCCGTAAATGATGTAACGCGCGGGGGATTCCCGGCTGCCCAATTCCGTGTCCTCCACCTCAAAACGCTTCCTAAATTTCTGACATCGGTGTGAGATGGGCAAAGCGTTAAACTCCCGGACGCCGGCAAAGTACAAAGTGAAATTGTTTCTGGCACTTTAATTCTGCGTTTCCTTCGTGACTCCAGTATCACATGTAGCCATGTGTGGAATCATGAAATAATTATGCAGTGTACCAGCTTTCTGGGAGCATGTACCACTGTTTCCCTAATTCTTTATCGCGCTCATTGATCGTGGCGTGTGTGCATTGATCCAAGTCGGCCATCTGGTTCGGCAAGATAAGCGTGCTAGTGTCTTTGCATTGCACTGTCACTCGGGGAGGGGGTACATTTTGGCTGTAGGGAATTATGGGGGTAGGATTAGTCCTCTTCCTACGAGTAAACTGAATTTAAATGGAACTTTCCAGCTGCACGGGCCGTCGCTAACTTCGGATTTTGCTGCTAAATGTGTGTGCGGTGAAGTTATCCAGTGATAATCGATGCGTTGCTGCCGGATTTTCTCCTCAATGTGTTTGTTTATAAATAACGTTTTTTAGCGGCCGTTACGTTCGTCGTTGTCGCCGTCTCTTTCTGCGCAGAATAATAATAATAATAGAATTAAGGGTGACGTGAGAGATGATAACGCAGAGGATCATCGGGGGATTTTCCTTCGGGAAGTTTCGTGTAGACGGTTATGGATACGGTATTGATATTTTGACGTCCCGCCTGTCGCCCGTTGCTCTCACCCCAACCCCCACTTTTTTTTCAATGCATAATATAGTTGTAAATCCGTTTTTCCGCCTTTTTGTTTCTCTTTTTTTTGCAGCAAATCATCGCGCTTCCATTGTTGTATTATATATGGTTACGGGGAGCGCGGGGCGGGCGGGGGAGGGGACCACCTCTTCCACTAAAATCGAAGGAATCTGTCAGAAAAGATTAGTTGTGTTTTGTCTGCCGGGCGCAGACTATTCATGCAGGTGCCGGGGAGGTTAGGGTGTCGCGGTAAGTCCTGACGTTGGGTGGATTTTGGCTATTGACGTGAAGATGCTGAGTCTGGAACGGCCAGAAGGAGCGCGGGGAAGCGAGCCGCCATGTGTCCAGCGCCGCCACCGCCGCTTCTGATAGTCTATTTATTTCTTTTGTTGTCGCAAACTTTATTGTCTTATAGTGGGGAAACAAAAAGCGTCAGACGGAGCTGCCGGCAGCGGCGAGCAGAAAGGGGATTAGCGTATCTCTGGGATCATCTGACGCTGGAGCCGATTCCTTATAAGAAGCATAAATCAACGACACACAGCGCGCCCGCAGCCGCTGTACAGCACACAGGGACGGGAATCATCGAATGGGACACGAGGCAGCGCGACCACCGGCCCCACATCTATTATTCACGATTCAGAAACGAAAACAAAACACAATTGTTTCAACCTTAAACAGAAAACACTTTGTATCAAAGCAGGAATCTCCCCGTGTTCCACTTTCTCCATTAAATTCCGGGGGGAGCGAGTGGACACGCAACGTCCTCCATCACACCGGTCTATCTGCTGTAACAAACACGCGGCATGGCGGGAATATCCAGCGAGCGCGTGAGGCCGCTCCGGCCTATGATACAAAGTAACGAATGACTTTCTAGTCCAGGTGTCATATACTCTGGCACTGGTTCATTTCCATTCAATGGGGAGATAAAAGGCCAAGACCAGATAAATCTGCCTCCCATGTACCCCACAGCATCTCAACCCCCCCCCCCCGAGTGTCTGTGAAACAAAGAGGTGCAACATTTCCCACATAGCCATTAGCACAATAAACATATAGGGCCATATTACAAAGCTGGTGTTGACTTAACCAGAGCTGGTGTAAAGTTCCCAGAGCCGTTATATTCTAAGGGTTGTTAAGTTTACAATAGCTCTGTTAAGTTAGCACCAGCTTTGTAATACTGCCCATAAGGTGCACACAAGCAGCGGCGTTGCTGGAAAGCAGAGGAAAGGGGTTTCATTGAGGAGAGGAAGGTGGACAGTTAATGTTCGTAGGATGGACATTGGTCTTTTTGAACCTGTAGCACTTTGTAAGTCTTTACTAAACACACGGTGAAACTCCGAGACATCTCACAAACACACGAGAGCTTTATTAACACGTCGCCCCCGCGCGTCATGGAGTCAGACTGACCAGGGGGAGATCAGAGCTTAATCTCACCTGGAATAACCATGCAGAGGGGGAGGTGGGTCCAGTCATGGTGCTGGATCTGTTCTGGTGCAGAATGTAACATGTGGGGGAACACGAGGTGTTGATGCATGTGTCAATGTTTACATAATGCCGTGTTGTGATAATATCCCTCCATTTGATTGGACGGCACAAAGTGTCTCTTTCTTGGCGGCTGTGAAGTTAGGTTGTGTTTTGCTCACTGTGATTGGCTGGCTGATTGTGTGTGCGGCATGCCGCCTACTCGCTCATCAGCCTCAGTATTGGACATTAATATTCTGCACAACTCACACTGGATGGAGCCACCTCACATTCACAACTCACCCTGGATGGAGCCACCTCACATTCAGAACTCACCCTGGATGGAGCCGCCTCACATTCACAACTCACCCTGGATGGAGCCGCCTCACATTCACAACTCATACTGAATGGAGCCACCTCACGTTCACAACTCACACATGTGACACATGGCGGCTCGCTTCCCCGCGCTCCTTCTGGCCGCTCCAGACTCAGCATCTTCACGTCAATAGCCAAAATCCACCCAACGTCAGGACTTACCGCGACACCCTAACCTCCCTGGCACCTGCATGAATAGTCACTGGATGGAACCGCCTCACGTTCACAACTCACACTGGAAGGAGCCGCCTCACATTCACAACTCACGCTGGATGGAGCCGCCTCACGTTCACAACTCACACTGGATGGAGCCGCCTCACGTTCAACAGGGCTGTGATATTACGCTCCTTGTGGGTGAAATCATGCATTATCTCTTCATTTATGCACCTGCTGTATATTGCTTTATGTTGCTGTGGATGTACCCAGTGTATATTGCTGTGTATTTCTGTAAATTGCTGTGTATTGCTTTATATTGCTGTATATGCACCTGCTGTGCTTTGCTTTATATTGCTCTGGATGTAGCCGCTGTATATTGCTTTGTATTGCTTTATATTGCTGTGGATGCACCCGCTGTATATTGCTTCGTATTGCTGTGGATGCACCCGCTGTATATTGCTGTGTATTGCTTTATATTGCTGCGGATGTAGCCGCTGTATATTGCTGTGTATTGCTATATATTGCTGTGGATGCACCCGCTGCATATTGCTTTATATTGCTGTGGATCGCTTTATATTGCTGTGGATGTAGCCGCTATATATTGCTGTGTATTGCTTTATATTGCTGTGGATGCACCCGCTGTATATTGCTGTGTATTGCTTTATATTGCTGTGGATGCACCCGCTGCATATTGCTGTGTATTGCTTTATATTGTTGTGGATGCACCTGCTGTATATTGCTGTGGAAGAACCTGCTGTTTATTGCTTTTCCTTGATGTCTCCTTAATACGTTGTTACTCTGCTGCACACTGTGCGGATACTTTAACCCACAAAATGCCAAACATTCTCCTGACATTCCGTGAAGCTGCAGAATCCAGTCATTCCATGAGAAATGAAGGCAGCGCAGAAAGCTGATCACGGCGCCTTCTGTCTATTTCTGTGTCTATTAAAAGTTGTGCCGTAGAATAATACCTGGTGACAGACAGGCCAGACAATGCGCCCTGAAAAATCAATTATTTTACTGGGGAAGCGGCCGTTTAAACGGGAGGCAATTCAGCTGAATATCCTGTTAATTGGGAGCCATTTCTGGGCGAATAATTCCAATATCAGAAAAGAAGTAATTTAAGTTTATATAAAAAGGAAATGGGGCCATTAGGGGGAATTAATTGAAGTGTATTCAAATTGCAGTGTCTATAAACAGACATCATTATCTCGTGACAGAAAGGAGCTGGAGCTTATGGCTCTTTTATCTGTTGTTTATTGTGTGGTTATAATGTAGTCATTTCCCAGCATGGAACAAACACTGGCTATATGGAATTATACGTTTTCTCAATTTAGATTTCAATATCTATCTACATATAAATGACGCCGAATGGAAGGAAAAACCCGTTTCCTGAAATGATTTCAAAATCAAATGACTTCTCCCTGCGTTAAGCCGCCCGTTCAGTCCCGCAGCACAAACCAAACAAACAATATTTACAGGACGGCCGGACTCTATCAGTAAACATAGAAAAATGTGTGGAAAGTGCCTGGGACGGCGCCATGAGGACCCCCGTATTATAAAGGTGCAAACATACCCCAACATTAACCGTCTGTACCCCTAAATCTGACATAAGTAGACAGTTACCGGTAGCATCAGCTGGATCGAGACTCAACTGGTTTATTGGGAGATAAGTAAACAATGTTACCGTGATTTGCATTTCGTATCGATTCGTTATCTCGTTTGATTCGTATTTTGGAATGGTGAAACGGATGAATTAATGACTGTTAGAATAGAGTTAAAAAATGAGGGTTAAGATATACAGTAATCCCCCTTGTCCTTGGTGCCGAACACAGCCAGACTGAAGGAAAAAAAAACTGTTGTGTTTGGCAAAGAAAAAAAAGCCTCATCTTTGAGAATCTAAAAATTTCACCCAAAAAAAATACAAAAAATACTCTAAAATAACAGTAAAAGAATTTGCTGAAAAAATCCCAAAAAATGCCTAAAAAATCCTATAAAAATCTATGATTAAAGAGACTTTTGCTGCAGATTAAAATAATAAACGGTTTATTAGATATTGAATTAAAACAGGAATATTTTAACATTGAAACCTATGGGATTCGCCTGATTAAACCTGCCGAATGAAACCACTGAACATCAGGGCATTTCACTGACATTTCTCTGCTGTTCAATGTGAATAGATTAACCATTGCTTCTCTATGGGGGATTTCACTGCTGCCGAACAGTACCGTATTTCACTGCCGTCGAACAAGCACCGTATTTCACTGCCATCGAACAGGCACCGTATTTCACTGCCGTCGAACAGCACCGTATTTCACTGCCGCCAAACAGGCACCGTATTTCACTGCCGTCGAACAGCACCGTATTTCACTGCCGTCGAACAGCACCGTATTTCACTGCCGACGAACAGCACCATATTTCATTGCCGTCGAACAGCACCGTATTGCACTGCCGTCGAACAGCACCGTATTTCACTTCCAAGCTATGAATTCTTATGTAATTATAGATATATAGCCATTTCACTCAGGATAAACCACAAATTGTGGCTATATATATATTACAATATCTGCACGCAGAGGGCCACTATTTTATGTTGTAATAATGTGCCTTATATAGATTAGTTTAGGATAGACATCCATTACAAATACATCTCAAAAGAGTCAACTCTAAATGAATTGTCTTGCCTATAATAGTGGAATCGCTCTATTAGATAGCGTTAAGGAGCTGGGGTGATACAAGTGCCGATGCGAGGTGCCAGCGTTTGGTTAACATGCGCAGTAGATGTTGTGCGCAGGATGTGCAGTAAGAGCTGCGCACAAGCAACATACACGTTTGTGATACGTCGGACTTTGCGCATGCGCAGTTGCGGTGTTTTGCCGATTCCAGCGCTAAATGGTGAAAAACACAAATCCTCTATGTACTCAAGGCTAATGAGCAAGCGTTCTGCACTGAGAGATAGCGCAGATACACAGGCACCCACTAGATTAATTGATTAATGGTTATATGTGATCCTAATTGTTTTTAATTGTTTTCAATTGTTTTAATTGTTTTTAATTGTCTTAATGATTTCATCTGATGTAAATTATGAATGATTAAATGGGACATTTTAAACAATATATAAGGAAGCAGCAGACATAAGACCAGTGATACCAGCTGAAGAAGCTCTGAGGAGCGAAACGCGTTCTGGTAATATAATTTATGTATCAATAAATGTATTTTTATTTTTAAACTACTGCTGCTTCCTGATACGTGATTGAAAGAAGGTTTTGGAATTACCTTAATATTCCTATGCGACATCTTGGAGCCAATGCGGCTCATTAATATGTGAGTGTAACTTCTATGAATATCCACTTTACTATTATTTTAAACGATATTGCACCAGAAAGTGTGTTGTTATTTTTATGATCCACAGCAGGAGAAAGTGTTTGAAGAAACTTAATGCGGGTACATGGGCACCTGAACATTCTTTGAAGACCCATAATCGCTATCCATCCTAGAGCCAAGGTTAGGCTCAAAAGAATGTGAGTAAGACCACGACCGCTTTTCTTTTATCTTACGGTGGACCAACATACTGCGCTATTGTATCCATTCTCTTCCGCAGAAATTTTATATTTGATGAAGAAGGGATGTCCTCGTGATGGATTAGAAGATATTCAATGGACATGTAAATGATTAACCGTACATCCAGTTCGCTGGCGCTCCGTTGACCATCTACAATATAAGCTTTCAGGTTTTTAGGAGAACCCCCATAATCAATGTGTAGCGTGTACGTGTAATTATTTTTCTGAAGGCGCTTCACTGTTTTTGCCACCATCTGCCACCTCCACTCCCACAGGTCCCCTCTGCCACCCTCTGCCGCTTCCTCCCAGCCACTGAGGAGGAAGTCAATTCCTTATTGTCCTCCTCACATCTCACCACGTGCCCGCTCGACCCCATTCCCTCACATCTAATTCCTCCCCTCTCCTCCTCCCTCACCCCTGCTCTCACACACATCTTCAACCTATCTCTCTCCACTGGCTCCTTTCCATCCGCCTTCAAACACACGCTAGTTACCCCTTTACTAAAGAAACCATCCCTAGATCCCAACTCTCCATCCAATTACCGCCCTGTATCCCTGCTTCCCTTCACATCAAAGCTCTTAGAAAAACTAGTCTTCAACCGCCTCTCCCTCTTCCTGTCCTCCAATTCCCTACTTGACCCCCTGCAATCTGGCTTCCGTCCCCTACACTCAACTGAAACTGCCACCAAAGTCACCAACGACCTCCTAACTGCTAAAAAACACGGCCACTATTCTATTCTCATCCTGCTTGACCTCTCGGCTGCTTTTGACACTGTTGACCACCCCCTCCTTCTACAGACCCTCAACTCTCTGGGTCTCGGTGACACTGCACTTGCTTGGGTTGACTCCTATTTATCCAACAGGTCCTTCTGTGTGTCCTTTGCTGGTAACTCCTCCTCCTCATTGCCTCTATCTGTTGGTGTACCTCAAGGCTCTGTCCTTGGTCCTCTGCTCTTTTTCATCTACATCTCCTCCCTGGGCAAAATCATCAACAGCTTTGGCTTTAATTACCACCTCTACGCTGATGACACTCAGATCTACCTCTCTACCCCTGGTCTCTCTCCCCCTGTCCTTTCAAAAGTCAGTGACTGTTTATCTGGCATCTCCTCCTGGATGGCCTCCCACCACCTAAAGATCAACATGTGAAAGACTGAACTCCTACTTATTCCTCCCTCCAATGCCTCCCCACCTCCTGACTTCTCTATCACGGACGGTGGAGGGTATCACCATCTCCCCATCAAACCAAGTTCGCTGCCTTGGAGTTACACTTGACTCTGCTCTTTCCTTCATCCCCCACATCAAGTCTCTTTCCACCTCCTGCCGATACCAACTGCGTAATATTTCCAGAATTCGGCCATTTCTTACCGCTGTCACCACAAAACAACTCATACACGCCCTGGTAATCTCCCGACTCGACTATTGCAATAATCTCTTATCTGGCCTCCCTCTGTCCCGCCTCTCCCCCCTACAATCCATCCTGAACTCCTCCGCCAGGCTAATTCACCTCACCCGCCGCTCTGTCTCTGCCGCTCCCCTCTGCGAGTCCCTTCACTGGCTCCCCATCCACTGCAGAATTAAGTTCAAAATCCTTATCCTTACCTACAAAACCCTCACTAACTCAGCTCCCCACTACCTGTCCTCACTAATCACCAAATACACCCCAGCCCGCTCCCTAAGGTCAAACAGTGACCTGCGCCTAGCTTCTCCCCGCATCACCTCTTCCCATGATAGACTGCAGGATTTCTCACGCGCAGCCCCCACTCTCTGGAACGCTCTCCCTCGTACCGTCAGACTTTCCCCTAACTTCTCTTCCTTCAAACGCTCCCTTAAAACATTCCTATTTAGGGAAGCCGACCCCCCAACTCACTGACACAACCATCAATCACTCTCACCTTACAGTCCTCTCCTCCTGTTTCCAACCCCAACCCTCCCAGATTGTGAGTTCCTACGGGAATAGGGCCTTCATCTCCTCCTGTACTGTTTGTCAAATGTTGTTCAATGTATTGTAACCCTGTCTATACTGTGCTTATTGTACAGCGCTGCGGAATATGCTGGCGCTTTATAAATAAAGAATAATAATAATAATAATAAAAAAGATGATAAATACAGAGGGTATTTTTAATCTTAGCGAGAAGGTCTTGACTCCAACAGAGATAAAGGTGTTACAAAAAGGCCTAAAATTCGCTCCAACCAATAGGATCAATAAATTTGATGTATTTGTCAATTTACAAAAATTTAAAAGAAATCTATGTTTAAAGAAATTCTTTCTCAAAACTCCCTTAGAGAGGGACATTGTTCCTAATGATCGATATGTACACACCACCCTTAAACCAAACTCCACCATTTTCCCACGTAACCATATTTCAGATGAAATGAAAATGTTTGAAACATTGGTAATGACAGATCTGGAAAAAAATACTAAAAATAAGAAAATGAAATTAAAATTTGTCCAAAGAAGAAAATACAGCTATCAGGGATTTAGAGCGAGATGAATCAATTGTGATAAAGCCAGCCGATAAAGGGGGGGGGGGTAGTTATCCTAAAGAAGGATGACTATGTGGCAGAAGTAATGAAGATTCTTAATGACGGTGTTACCTATAAAGAGATTAAGGAAAATCCGATTGATTCAATCAAAAGATCTTTGAAAGCCTATCTTGATAAGGGGAAGGAAGTAGGTATTTTGTTGGAAAAGGAATATCAGTACCTTCATAATATTCATCCTAAAACACCTTCATTTTATATACTCCCAAAAATCCATAAAAATCCAATAGAACCTCCTGGACGCCATATAGTAGCTGGGTCAATTCCATTACGAGCAATTTATCCCAATATGTGGATAAAATTCTACAGCCTGCAGTTAAAACGATGGTGTCCTACACTAAAGACTCTATGGATATGCTTCAGATATTAAGGGAAGCCAGCTGGGAAGCTGATTGTTTTTTAGTGGTTTGCGATGTAAATGCACTTTACAGTAATATTCCGCACACTAAGAGAGTAGAAATTGTGAAAGATCAATTAAATTTGTCAAGGGATTTGAGTGGTGAACAAGTTGATTTTGTTATGGAGGGTATTCAGTTTATACTGGATAACAATTACTTTCAATTTGAGGAGAAATTTTACCTTCAGACCAGAGGGATGGCGATGGGCACTCGCTTTGCGCCCAGTTACGCAAACCTTTATATGGCAGGTTGGGAAACCAACTTTGTCTACGGTTCATGTGACTGGGCTCAAGGAAGAGTGCCCATATATAAAAGGTACATAGATGACCTATTTTTTATTTGGAAAGGTGAGGAGAGAGATTTAATAATATTTTTGGACCAGTTAGATAACCCAGATTGGGGGATAAAATTAGATAAGAAATGGAGTAGGGATACAATAGCGTTCCTTGACCTGGAGATCTATATAAAAGAAAATAAGTTACACACTAAAACCTTTTTTAAAGATGTCGACGTGAACACCTATATTGACAAAACCAGTTGCCATAATAATATCTGGCTAAAGGGAATCCCAAAGGGTCAATTAACAAGATTAAGGAGGAATTGCACAGAGGTCAATGTATTTGAAAAACAAGCAGAATCCCTTAAAGCTGATTTTATGGAAAAAGGGTACAATAAAGAAGAATTGGAAGATCTTATTAAAGAACTGAAAGAGGTAGACCAGGAAAGCCTTATAAAATATAAGAAACAAAAAGATGTTACGAAAGAAGTCCCTTTTATTTGCGAATTCAATAATGAAGATCATTTGATTAAAAGAATATTTAAGAAACACTGGCATATCCTAAAAAAAGATAAAGGTCTTGATAAGGTATTGGGGGAAAAACCAAGGATATTGTTTAGAGGAGCAAAAAATATTAAGACAAAATTGGCGAGAAGTAAATTTGAGAGAAAAAGAGAAACTCCCAACCATTTTAATTTAAAAGAGGGATTTTATCAATGTGGCCAATGCCTTGCGTGTAGATCTACGGGTAATACTAAGAAACTTTTAGAAAATTATCATAACAAGAAAAGTGAAAAAGAGGTTAGGATTAAAGGTATTCTTACTTGCTGTACAAAAAATGTCATATACCTATTAGAATGTCCATGTGGATTACAGTATATAGGACGTACTAGTCGAGCCCTTAATGTAAGAGTATCCGAGCATGTGAGGAATATAAAAAAACAATATGAAAAACACTCGGTATCCTACCATTTCAAACATATACATAATAGTTGCCCAAAGGGTCTGAAATTTAGAGCTATTAAATGGGTGAGATCCAGTAATAAGGGCATGAGCGAGACCACCGTTCTAGGGAGGGAAGAGATGAAACTCATATTTGAATTGGGAACTATGGCCCCCAATGGTCTTAATAATGATTTTGAGTTGATTCATTTTCTTATGTAAATAGTAATCCACTGTCACTGACACTTTAACTAAATTAATATAGGGCCCTTTTAATATACATTGTTAATAAAAGTACGATAAAACCACACTGGTGAGGTCTAATACCAAAATTTATTTATTTAGAATTGCACTTAATAATACAGTCATTTATGTATAAAAATAACAAATAAAAAATGTAGGTTGCTAAAGCTTTTTAAAAAAATAAAAAATAATTTAAAAAAAAATTATTTATATAAAAATAATTTAAATAGTATTGTCACTTAGCACTTTATGCCTATTAATAAATAGGGCCCTTTAACTATATGCTCACTTATTAGCCGATATGGCTCTAGATTTGATACCAACATATTTGAAATAAATTTAGTTCGTATATCCATTGTTTACTGTGGATAATCATGATTATAACCTTATTAATATTATTGTTAATTATTGTAGCCCAACCTTGGGGGACATTGGAGTGCCTATATACCGATGAGAGGTGTTATTTCGGTCCACATGCGCATTAGGCTTGGCGCAAGTGCAGTTGAGGCGATTTGTTGATTCCTGCGCCAATGGTAAAAAATAAAAATAATAAAAAATGAGAAATAAATATAAAAAAAAAAAAAATTATTAAGGAGAACAACAAAATAAAATATAAAATTAAGGTTTGAATTTATTTAATATAAAGTAGATGATAAGCACTTTAAAAATGATTCACTTTGCACTTTATTAGCTCTATTATAATTAATAAAAGACTTACAGGACACTTTAATAATATATACACCCACTATTGAGTTTTAATGATACCCATTTATTTGAAATTGTTTGTAAATAGAATCAATGTTGAAAATTCATTAAGATTTAAACTGTGATTTGTTACCCAGCAATTTCTTTTAATAATCATGATTGTTAATTATTTATAGACACTAAGTCACTTTTTTGTTAATCGAGGTTATATGTATAATTTATTGCATTTATGACCACCATTATGTCACAAGTTTACATGATGTAAATACAGTATGTCATAATATTAATAGTAACCACTCCATAGGATATCGTTAGGGAACTGGGGCGACATATATGCCGATGCGGGGTGCCAGCTTCTGTTTACATATGCAGTAGATGCTGTGCGCAGCCTGTGTAGTAAGAACTGTGCGCAAGTGACGTTTACGTTGTGATACGTCAGGCTTTGCGCGTGCGCAGTTGCGGCCTTTTGCCGATATTAATGCCAAGCTATGAATTCTTATGTAATTATAGATATATAGCCATTTCACTCAGGATAAACCACAAATTGTGGCTATATATATATTACAATATCTGCACGCAGAGGGCCACTATTTTATGTTGTAATAATGTGCCTTATATAGATTAGTTTAGGATAGACATCCATTAAAAATACATCTCAAAAGAGTCAACTCTAAATGAATTGTCTTGCCTATAATAGTGGAATCGCTCTATTAGATAGCGTTAAGGAGCTGGGGTGATACAAGTGCCGATGCGAGGTGCCAGCGTTTGGTTAACATGCGCAGTAGATGTTGTGCGCAGGATGTGCAGTAAGAGCTGCGCGCAAGCAACATACACGTTTGTGATACGTCGGACTTTGCGCATGCGCAGTTGCGGTGTTTTGCCGATTCCAGCGCTAAATGGTGAAAAACACAAATCCTCTATGTACTCAAGGCTAATGAGCAAGCGTTCTGCACTGAGAGATAGCGCAGATACACAGGCACCCACTAGATTAATTGATTAATGGTTATATGTGATCCTAATTGTTTTTAATTGTTTTCAATTGTTTTAATTGTTTTTAATTGTCTTAATGATTTCATCTGATGTGAATTATGAATGATTAAATGGGACATTTTAAACAATATATAAGGAAGCAGCAGACATAAGACCAGTGATACCAGCTGAAGAAGCTCTGAGGAGCGAAACGCGTTCTGGTAATATAATTTATGTATCAATAAATTTATTTTTATTTTTAAACTACTGCTGCTTCCTGATACGTGATTGAAAGAAGGTTTTGGAATTACCTTAATATTCCTATGCGACATCTTGGAGCCAATGCGGCTCATTAATATGTGAGTGTAACTTCTATGACTATCCACTTTACTATTATTTTAAATGATATTGCACCAGAAAGTGTGTTGTTATTTTTATGATCCACAGCAGGAGAAAGTATTTGAAGAAACTTAATGCACACATGGGCACCTGAACATTCTTTGAAGACCCATAATCGCTATCCATCCTAGAGCCAAGGTTAGGCTCAAAAGAATGTGAGTAAGACCACGACCGCTTTTCTTTTATCTTACGGTGGACCAACATACTGCGCTATTGTATCCATTCTCTTCCGCAGAAATTTTATATTTGATGAAGAAGGGATGTCCTCGTGATGGATTAGAAGATATTCAATGGACATGTAAATGATTAACCGTACATCCAGTTCGCTGGCGCTCCGTTGGCCATCTACAATACCCCAACATTAACCGTCTGTACCCCTAAATCTGACATAAGTAGACAGTTACCGGTAGCATCAGCTGGATCGAGACTCAACTGGTTTATTGGGAGTAAAGTATACAATGTTACCGTGATTTGCATTTCGTATCGATTCGTTATCTCGTTTGATTCGTATTTTGGAATGGTGAAACGGATGAATTAATGACTGTTAGAATAGAGTTAAAAAATGAGGGTTAAAAGATACAGTAATCCCCCTTGTCCTTGGTGCCGAACACAGCCAGACTGAAGGAAAAATAAAACTGTTGTGTTTGGCAAAGAAAAAAAAGCCTCATCTTTGGGAATCTAAAAATTTCACCCAAAAAAAATTACAAAAAATACTCTAAAATAACAGTAAAAGAATTTGCTGAAAAAATCCCAAAAATGCCTAAAAAATCCTATAAAAATCTATGATTAAAGAGACTTTTTGCTGCAGATTAAAATAATAAGCGGTTTATTAGATATTGAATTAAAACAGGAATATTTTTAACATTGAAGCCTATGGGATTCGCCTGATTAAACCTGTTGAATGAAACCACCGAACATCAGGGCATTTCACTGACATTTCTCTGCTGTTCAATGTGAATAGATTAACCATTGCTTCTCTATGGGGGATTTCACTGCTGCCGAACAGCACCGTATTTCACTGCCGTCGAACAGGCACCGTATTTCACTGCCGTCGAACAGGCACCGTATTTCACTGCCGCCAAACAGGCGCCGTATTTCACTGCCGTCGAACAGGCACCGTATTTCACTGCCGTCGAACAGGCACCGTATTTCACTGCTGCCAAACAGGCACCGTATTTCACTGCCGTCGAACAGGCACCGTATTTCACTGCCGCCAAACAGGCGCCGTATTTCACTGCCGTCGAACAGCCCCGTATTTCACTTCTGCCAAACAGGCACCGTATTTCACTGCCGTCGAACAGGCACCGTATTTCACTGCCGCCAAACAGGCGCCGTATTACACTGCCATCGAACAGCACCATGTTTCACTGCCGCCAAACAGGCACCGTATTTCACTGCCATCGAACAGCACCGTATTTCACTGCCGACGAACAGCACCGTATTTCACTGCCACCAAACAGCACCGTATTTCACTGCCGTCGAACAGGCACCGTATTTCACTGCCGTCGAACAGGCACCGTATTTCACTGCGAACGAACAGCACCGTATTTCACTGCCGCCAAACAGCACCGTATTTCACTGCCGTCGAACAGTCACCGTATTTCACTGCCGTCGAACAGCACCGTATTTCACTGCCACCGAACAGACACCGTATTTCACTGCCGTCGAACAGACACTGTATGGCACTGTACATGGCTTGTGGTGCTCAATACAACAGTTCATCCCACGGCCATTGGACAAGGATGCGGTGCTGAGTCTAAGTGAAACGGTATAACGAGTCGATTCGTAAAGATGAAATCTATTCGTTATATATCGTTTCGTTTTCATTCCGTTTCGGAGGAAATCGATTCGCTCTTTCGGAAGTGCTTCCAAAATACGAATCAATATAATGTTGTCCAAATTGCGATTCAGAATGAAACAAAATGCGCATATATATAAAACACAATCCACCAAAATACAAGAGAAACGAAATGTTTTTTCAATGCTGGTTACAGTTTATAGATAAATGCAGAGCAGGTTCTTTGTTTCTGACTTTTTTATAACGAGCCCCAGAATTTAAAACCACAAAGGTCTGGATGAGAAAACGGGGGGAAATAATATTACAGATACCAATGGAATCTGAATGGAAATTTAAACTTTTAACATATTTCTCAAAGCATTCTGACGTGACGTGATGTGATGTGACTTGGCGTGACGTGATGTGACTTGGCATGATGTGATGTGACTTGACGTGATGTGATGTGACTTGGCGTGATGTGATGTGACTTGGCGTGATGTGACGTGATGTGACTTGGCGTGATGTGACGTGATGTGATGTGACTTGGCGTGACGTGATGTGACTTGGCGTGATGTGACGTGATGTGATGTGACTTGGCGTGACGTGATGTGACTTGGCGTGATGTGACGTGATGTCACTTGGCGTGACGCAACGTGACATATACTCACAGTGATGATTTTTTATGAGTCCAATGAAAAAAACAAACATACGTATATCATTTGTTTGGGTTCTGCATTAAGGCTGGGGTCAGACCAGCGCACTTTTAACGTGCGTTCTGGCGCACATAATTACGGCCGCACTAGCAGCAGATGACGGGCAATGACGGACAATATACGATGTACGGCCGCACAAAAGTCCGGCCGTGCAACGCAAGTGGAATTTGAACGCATTTTTCTGAGAATGCTGAACCGCTAGTACTGACGTACTGAGTGCGCAGCTACGGCATAGCGGCGTGTTTGCGTGATTAGGAGATGTCAGACGCTGCTAATGTCCGGCCTACATAACGTCCAGACGCAAAAAGAGTTTTATTGACGAGCCGTACAAAATCACGCCCGAAAATGCGCGTCGTCTGACCGTTTGTGCACATTCCGTGAAAAAATACGTCAATGCGTTCGGACGCACTTTTTCACGTTCGCGGGGAAAAATGCTTTCGTCTGACCCTAGCCTAAAACATGACTCCAGACAGCGTTTAAAAACGATGAGAAGAAAATAGTGACCATGAGCTCAGCACATGGGGTGAAACAGCTCAGCAGTGAAGGGGTTAAGATCATGCCATTGACACAATTCTCTGTGTTTTACCATTTTATAGAGGCGTTGGAGAGGAGGGTTTCCAGGTTTATGCGGGTTCGTCGGTGACAGTGGATACTGGATACGTATCAATAAAGATGGCTCAGAGGACGTCTCGCACGGCCGCCAGTGCAATCAGGATGGGGATAAACCAAGAGATTGCGTTTATTGTCCTGTCTGTTAGTAAATACAGGTGCCTAATCACTTACTAATTGCATTATGGTTTGGGAACATTATCTCCCACTGAACTCAATTAACCCAATTAAGTAATTATGATAATAAGGGGGAGGGGCAGCTCACCGCTTACACTAAGTGAAGAAAGTAAAAGTATCTTTGTGTCTGATCTGGGCCTGAAAGCAGAATCATCCCATTAGAGGCAGGTTTTTATAGCTGGGTGATTAGGTTGGGGTAATTATCCAGGGTGGGATGGATACCAGGAATGCATTAATGTCTCCAGGAGAGGAGTGAAGTCACTCAGTTTTGTGGGATAGTCGCAGATACATTGTCACGAATGCAGATACATTGCACTAGTTGTGGATACATTGTCGCAGTTGTAGGTACATTGTACCAGTCAGATATACAGTCAGGTGCAGAAATATTGGGACATGGACACAATTGTAACATCTTTGGCTCTATACACCACCACAATGGAATGAAACAAACACAATGTGCTTTAACTGCAGACTGTCAGCTTTAATTTGAGGGTATGTACATCCAACTCAGGTGAACGGTGTAGGATTTACAGCAGTTTGCAGATGTGCCCCCACTTGTTAAGGGACCAAAGGTAATGGGACAATTGGCTTCTCAGCTGTTCCATGGCCAGGTGTGTGATATTCCCTCATTACCCCAATTACAATGTGCAGATAAAAGGACCAGAGTTCATTTCAAGTGTGCTATTTGCATTTGGAATCTGTTGCTGTCAACTCTCAAGATGAGATCCAAAGAGCTGTCACTATCAGTGAAGCAAGCCATCATTAGGCTGAAGAAACAAAACAAACCCATCAGAGAGATAGCAAGAACATTAGGCGTGGCCAAAACAACTGTTTAGAACATTCTCAAACAGAAAGGAACGCACCGGTGAGCTCATCAACACCAAAAGACCCGGGAGACTACGGAAAACAACTGTGGTGGATGTGACCGAAGAATTCTTTCCCTGGTGAAGAAAACACCCTTCACAACAGTTGGCCAGATCCAGAACACTCTCCAGGAGGTAGGTGTATGTGTGTCAAAGTCAACAATCAAGAGAAGACTTCACCAGAGTGAATACAGAGGGTTCACCACAAGATGTTAACCATTGGTGAGCCTCAAAAACAGGAAGGCCAGATTAGAGTTTGCCAAACAGCACCTAACAAAGCCTTCACAGTTCTGGAACAAGATCCTATGGACAGATGAGACCAAGATCAACTTGTACCAGAAGTGATGGGAAGAGAAGAGTATGGAGAAGGAAAGGAACTGCTCATGATCCTAAGCATACCACCTCATCAGTGAAGCATGATGGTGGTAGTGTCATGGCGTGGGCATGTATGGCTGCCAATGGAACTGGTTCTCTTGTATTTATTGATGATGTGACGGCTGACAAAAGCAGCAGGATGAATTCTGAAGTGTTTGGGGCAATATTATCTGCTCACATTCAGCCAAATGCTGCAGAACTCATTGGACGGCGCTTCACAGTGCAGATGGACAATGACCCAAAACATACTGCAAAAGCAAGCAAAGAGTTTTTGAAGGGACAGAAGTGGAATGTTATGCAATGGCCAAGTCAATCACCTGACCTGAATCCCATTGAGCTGCATTTCACTTGCTGAAGACAAAACTGAAGGGAAAATGCCCCAAGAACAAGCAGGAACTGAAGACAGTTGCAGTAGAGGCCTGGCAGAGCATCACCAGGGATGAAACCCAGCGTCTGGTGATGTCTATGCGTTCCAGACTTCAGGCTGTGATTGACTGCAAAGGATTTGCAACCAAGTATTAAGAAGGGAAAGTTTGATTTATGATTATTATTCTGTCCCATTACCTTTGGTCCCTTAACAAGTGGGGGCACATCTGCAAACTGCTGTAAGTCCTACACGTTCACCTGAGTTGGATGTACATACCCTCAAATTAAAGCTGACAGTCTGCAGTTAAAGCACATTGTGTTTGTTTCATTCCAACTCCATTGTGGTGGTGTATAGAGCCAAAGATGTTACAATTGTGTCCATGTCCCAATATTTCTGCACCTGACTGTACATTCTAACATTCACAGATACATTGTCGCAGTTGTAGATACAGTGTACCAGTCCAGGCCTCTAAGAGCCTCTTCCTCTGAATGGCCAGGATCTGATAAAGCCTCCTCTTGGGTTAATTACTCCATTTAAATTGCCAATAGCTTATTAGCTTAAGGTGGTATCAATAGACCGCGCGCCAGAGAGCGCTTTCCGTATAGTAACGCGGTTACCGTATCGCTGCCAATAAAGAAAGATATTCAATATACGGGGGGAGGGGTCAGGTCGTGCTGTGATCTAATGATTGATGTGACACAAGCCTAGAGGAGCGATTAGAGGAGCGGGGCTCTCTCCATTTCCATGTAACCATGTACTGCCCCAGCGTATTGTAACCTTGTACTGCGCCTCAGAATATGTTAGTATAGACAGATAATAACAGCTCGCTGTAAAGCGCCAGGTTTTGGATTGATTTTACTTGTTTCGCCAGATATTGCGCATTATTTTCCATGCTGGCGCCTGAAAGGTATCTGGGACATGCAGGGTTAGTTGGAGGTGATGCTGCGGGGGGGGGGGCGCACACCATTAGCACCTCATGTATATATTACAGCGCTGGTTGTTTGTCCTCAGCACCTAAACAATCAAACTATCCTGTAATTGTCAGGACAAACACCATGATTGTGTAGCAGGACTACTTGAGGGAAGGTAGGAGAGGGAGGGGGGGCAGGTACTGGGACGCAGCGCCTGGTTACATAACACTTAGCACATTGTTTCCCAGCTCCATGTTTACTGTTTCCAGTGTAAGATGCGGATCCTGTGACTTCAGCCGCTAATGGACATAAACACTTAAACCAACAGATTAAGAGGAGCCCGGACTTTAAGAAAATTGTCCCCAACAGAGGGGGGAGGGGGAGAGGAGGAGGGGGAGGGGGAAAGGAGGAGTGGGAGGGGGAGGGGGAGGGGGAGGGGGAGAGGGGATCATTAATTAATGTACATAAGGGACATTGTCTGAAGACAATAGCTGTGGGGAAGCCTGAACCCCTATTAATTGTGCGCAGCCCATTCAGTCTCTCAGGTAAAAGGTGTAAACACATTCATCCCCCATCAATATGTTAACGAAACGTAATTAAAGGAGGCCGGTACTCTATGAGACGCTCTATGATGCGCTATATGAGGCGCTCTATGATGCGCTATATGAGGCGCTTTATGATGCGCAATATGAGGCAGGTGCATTCTCGGTCACTATGTTACATGTTTACATGGACATTCTGTATATAGTCACTGTGTTACATGTTTACAGGTGCATTCTGTATATAGTCACTGTGTTACATGTTTACAGGTGCATTCTGTATATAGTCACTGTGTTACATGTTTACAGGTGCATTCTGTATATAGTCACTGTGTTACATGTTTACAAGCGCATTCTGTATATAGTCACTGTTACATGTTTACAGGCGCATTCTGTATATAGTCACTATGTTACATGTTTACAGGCGCATTCTGTATATAGTCACTATGTTACATGTTTACAGGCGCATTCTGTATATAGTCACTATGTTACATGTTTACAGGCGCATTCTGTATATAGTCACTGTGTTACATGTTTACAGGTGCATTCTGTATATAGTCACTGTTACATGTTTACAGGCGCATTCTGTATATAGTCACTATGTTACATGTTTACAGGCGCATTCTGTATATAGTCACTATGTTACATGTTTACAGGCGCATTCTGTATATAGTCACTGTGTTACATGTTTACAGGTGCATTCTGTATATAGTCACAGTGTTACATGTTTACAGGTGCATTCTGTATATAGTCACTGTGTTACATGTTTACAGGTGCATTCTGTATATGTCACTATGTTACATGTTTACAGGCGCATTCCATATGTTACATGTTACAGGCGCATTCTGTATATAGTCACTATGTTACATGTTTACAGGCGCATTATATATATAGTCACTGTGTTACATGTTTACAGGCGCATTCTATATATAGTCACTGTGTTGCATGTTTACATGGACATTCTGTATATAGTCACTGTGTTACATGTTTACAGGTGCATTCTGTATATAGTCACTGTGTTACATGTTTACCGGTGCATTCTGTATATAGTCACTGTGTTACATGTTTACATGGACATTCTGTATATAATCACTGTGTTACATGTTTACAGGTGCATTCTGGATATAGTCACTGTGTTACATGTTTACAGGCGCATTCTGTATATAGTCACTGTGTTACATGTTTAAACTTTACAGGTGCATTCTGTATAGTCACTGTGTTACAGGTTTACAGGTGCATTCTGGATATAGTCACTGTGTTACATGTTTACAGGTGCATTCCGTATATAGTCACTGTGTTACATGTTTACAGGTGCATTCCATATATAGTCACTGTGTTACATGTTTACATGGACATTCTGTATATAATCACTGTGTTACATGTTTACAGGTGCATTCTGTATATAGTCACTGTGTTACATGTTTACAGGTGCATTCTGTATATAGTCACTGTGTTACATGTTTACAGGTGCATTCTGTATATAGTCACTATGTTACATGTTTACAGGCGCATTCTGTATATAGTCACTATGTTACATGTTTACAGGCGCATTCTGTATATAGTCACTGTGTTACATGTTTACAGGTGCTTTCTGTATATAGTCACTGTTACATGTTTACAGGTGCATTCTGTATATAGTCACTGTGTTACATGTTTACAGGTGCATTCTGTATATAGTCACTATGTTACATGTTTACAGGCGCATTCAGTATATAGTCACTATGTTACATGTTTACAGGCGCATTCTGTATATAGTCACTATGTTACATGTTTACAGGCGCATTCTATATATAGTCACTGTGTTACATGTTTACAGGCGCATTCTATATATAGTCACTGTGTTACATGTTTACAGGCGCATTCTATATATAGTCACTGTGTTGCATGTTTACATGGACATTCTGTATATAGTCACTGTGTTACAT
This sequence comes from Leptobrachium leishanense, assembly GCA_009667805.1. Taxonomy (NCBI): domain Eukaryota; kingdom Metazoa; phylum Chordata; class Amphibia; order Anura; family Megophryidae; genus Leptobrachium; species Leptobrachium leishanense. The sequence goes on along the minus strand of CM019075.1, from coordinate 66,511,853 downwards.
GTTTACAGGTGCATTCTGTATATAGTCACTGTGTTACATGTTTACCGGTGCATTCTGTATATAGTCACTGTGTTACATGTTTACATGGACATTCTGTATATAATCACTGTGTTACATGTTTACAGGTGCATTCTGGATATAGTCACTGTGTTACATGTTTACAGGCGCATTCTGTATATAGTCACTGTGTTACATGTTTAAACTTTACAGGTGCATTCTGGATATAGTCACTGTGTTACATGTTTACAGGTGCATTCCGTATATAGTCACTGTGTTACATGTTTACAGGTGCATTCCATATATAGTCACTGTGTTACATGTTTACAGGTGCATTCTGTATATAGTCACTGTGTTACAGGTTTACATGGACATTCTGTATATAATCACTGTGTTACATGTTTACAGATGCATTCTGTATATAGTCACTGTGTTACATGTCTACAGGTGCATTCTGTATATAGTCACTGTGTTACATGTTTACATGTGCATTCTGTATATAGTCACTATGTTACATGTTTACAGGCGCATTCTGTATATAGTCACTATGTTACATGTTTACAGGCGCATTCTGTATATAGTAACTGTGTTACATGTTTACAGGTGCTTTCTGTATATAGTCACTGTTACATGTTTACAGGTGCATTCTGTATATAGTCACTGTGTTACATGTTTACAGGTGCATTCTGTATATAGTCACTATGTTACATGTTTACAGGCGCATTCTGTATATAGTCACTATGTTACATGTTTACAGGCGCATTCTATATATAGTCACTGTGTTACATGTTTACAGGCGCATTCTATATATAGTCACTGTGTTACATGTTTACAGGCGCATTCTATATATAGTCACTGTGTTGCATGTTTACATGGACATTCTGTATATAGTCACTGTGTTACATGTTTACCGGTGCATTCTGTATATAGTCACTGTGTTACATGTTTACATGGACATTCTGTAAATAATCACTGTGTTACATGTTTACAGGTGCATTCTGGATATAGTCAATGTGTTACATGTTTACAGGCGCATTCTGTATATAGTCACTGTGTTACATGTTTAAACTTTACAGGTGCATTCTGTATATAGTCACTGTGTTACAGGTTTACAGGTGCATTCTGGATATAGTCACTGTGTTACATGTTTACAGGTGCATTCCGTATATAGTCACTGTGTTACATGTTTACAGGTGCATTCCATATATAGTCACTGTGTTACATGTTTACAGGTGCATTCTGTATATAGTCACTGTGTTACATGTTTACAGGTGCATTCCATATATAGTCACTGTGTTACATATTTACAGGTGCATTCTGTATATAGTCACTGTGTTACATGTTTACAGGTGCATTCTGTATATAATCACTGTGTTACATGTTTACAGGTGCATTCTGTATATAATCACTGTGTTACATGTTTACAGGTGCATTCTGTATATAGTCACTGTGTTACATGTTTACAGGCACATTCTGGATATAGTCACTGTGTTACATGTTCACAGGTGCATTCTGTATATAGTCACTGTGTTACATGTTTAAACTTTACAGGTGCATTCTGTATATAGTCACTGTGTTACAGGTTTACAGGTGCATTCTGGATATAGTCACTGTGTTACATGTTTACAGGTGCATTAAGTATATAGTCACTGTGTTACATGTTTACAGGTGCATTCCATATATAGTCACTGTGTTACATGTTTACAGGCACATTCTGTATATAGTCACTATGTTACATGTTTACAGGCGCATTCTGTATATAGTCACTGTGTTAAATGTTTACAGGTGCATTCTGTATATAGTCACTATGTTACATGTTTACAGGCGCATTCTGTATATAGTCACTGTGTTACATGTTTACAGGTGCATTCTGTATATAGTCACTGTGTTACATGTTTACAGGCGCATTCTGTATATAGTCACTATGTTACATGTTTACAGGCGCATTCTGTATATAGTCACTATGTTACATGTTTAAAGGCGCATTCTGTATATAGTCACTGTTACATGTTTACAGGTGCATTCTGTATATAGTCACTGTGTTACATGTTTACAGGCGCATTCTATATATAGTCACTGTGTTACATGTTTACAGGCGCATTCTATATATAGTCACTGTGTTACATGTTTACAGGCGCATTCTATATATAGTCACTGTGTTGCATGTTTACATGGACATTCTGTATATAGTCACTGTTTTACATGTTTACAGGTGCATTCTGTATATAGTCACTGTGTTACATGTTTACAGGCGCATTCTGTATGTAGTCACTGTGTTACATGTTTAAACTTTACAGGTGCATTCTGTATATAGTCACTGTGTTACAGGTTTACAGGTGCATTCTGGATATAGTCACTGTGTTACATGTTTACAGGTGCATTCCGTATATAGTCACTGTGTTACATGTTTACAGGTGCATTCCATATATAGTCACTGTGTTACATGTTTACAGGTGCATTCTGTATATAGTCACTGTGTTACATGTTTACAGGTGCATTCCATATATAGTCACTGTGTTACATATTTACAGGTGCATTCTGTATATTAGTCCACTGTGTTACATGTTTACAGGTGCATTCTGTATATAATCACTGTGTTACATGTTTACAGGTGCATTCTGTATATAATCACTGTGTTACATGTTTACAGGTGCATTCTGTATATAGTCACTGTGTTACATGTTTACAGGCACATTCTATATATAGTCACTGTGTTACATGTTTACAGGTGCATTCTGTATATAGTCACTGTGTTACATGTTTACAGGTGCATTCTGGATATAGTCACTGTGTTACATGTTTACAGGCGCATTCTGTATATAGTCACTGTGTTACATGTTTAAACTTTACAGGTGCATTCTGTATATAGTCACTGTGTTACAGGTTTACAGGTGCATTCTGGATATAGTCACTGTGTTACATGTTTACAGGTGCATTCCGTATATAGTCACTGTGTTACATGTTTACAGGTGCATTCCATATATAGTCACTGTGTTACATGTTTACAGGCACATTCTGTATATAGTCACTATGTTACATGTTTACAGGCGCATTCTGTATATAGTCACTGTGTTAAATGTTTACAGGTGCATTCTGTATATAGTCACTATGTTACATGTTTACAGGCGCATTCTGTATATAGTCACTATGTTACATGTTTACAGGCGTATTCTGTATATAGTCACTGTGTTACATGTTTACAGGTGCATTCTGTATATAGTCACTGTGTTCCATGTTTACAGGCGCATTCTGTATATAGTCACTATGTTACATGTTTACAGGCGCATTCTGTATATAGTCAATGTTACATGTTTACAGTTGCATTCTGTATATAGTCACTGTGTTACATGTTTACAGGTGCATTCTGTATATAGTCACTATGTTAAATGTTTACAGGCGCATTCTGTATATAGTCACTATGTTACATGTTTACAGGTGCATTCTATATATAGTCACTGTGTTACATGTTTACAGGCGCATTCTATACATAGTCACTGTGTTACATGTTTACAGGCGCATTCTTATATAGGTCACTGTGTTGCATGTTTACATGGACATTCTGTATATAGTCACTGTGTTACATGTTTACAGGTGCATTCTGTAATATCACTGTGTTACATGTTTACCGGTGCATTCTGTATATAGTCACTGTGTTACATGTTTACATGGAGATTCTGTATATAATCACTGTGTTACATGTTTACAGGTGCATTCTGGATATAGTCACTGTGTTACATGTTTACAGGCGCATTCTGTATATAGTCACTGTGTTACATGTTTAAACTTTACAGGTGCATTCTGTATATAGTCACTGTGTTACATGTTTACAGGTGCATTCTGGATATAGTCACTGTGTTACATGTTTACAGGTGCATTCTGTATATAGTCACTGTGTTACATGTTTACAGGTGCATTCCATATATAGTCACTGTGTTACATGTTTACAGGTGCATTCTGTATATAGTCACTGTGTTACATGTTTACATGGACATTCTGTATATAATCACTGTGTTACATGTTTACAGGTGCATTCTGTATATAGTCACTGTGTTACATGTTTACAGGTGCATTCTGTATATAGTCACTATGTTACATGTTTACAGGCGCATTCTGTATATAGTCACTATGTTACATGTTTACAGGCGCATTCTGTATATAGTCCCTGTGTTACATGTTTACAGGTTGCTTTCTGTATATAGTCACTGTTACATGTTTAACGTGCATTCTGTATATAGTCACTGGTGTTACATGTTTACAGGTGCATTCTGTATATAGTCACTATGTTACATGTTTACAGGCGCATTCTGTATATAGTCACTATGTTACATGTTTACAGGTGCATTCTGTATATAGTCACTATGTTACATGTTTACAGGCACATTCTATATATAGTCACTGTGTTACATGTTTACAGGCGCATTCTATATATAGTCACTGTGTTACATGTTTACAGGCGCATTCTATATATAGTTACTGTGTTGCATGTTTACATGGACATTCTGTATATAGTCACTGTGTTACATGTTTACAGGTGCATTCTGTATATAGTCACTTTGTTACATGTTTACTTTTGCATTCTGTATATAGTCACTGTGTTACATGTTTACATGGACATTCTGTATATAATCACTGTGTTACATGTTTACAGGTGCATTCTGGATATAGTCACTGTGTTACATGTTTACAGGCGCATTCTGTATATAGTCACTGTGTTACATGTTTACCTTTGCATTCTGTATATAGTCACTGTGTTACAGGTTTACAGGTGCATTCTGGATATAGTCACTGTGTTACATGTTTACAGGTGCATTCCATATATAGTCACTGTGTTACATGTTTACAGGTGCATTCTGTATATAGTCACTGTGTTACATGTTTACATGCACATTCTGTATATAGTCACTGTGTTACATATTTACAGGTGCATTCTGTATATAGTCACTGTGTTACATGTTTACAGGTGCATTCTGTATATAGTCAATGTGTTACATGTTTACAGACGCATTCTGTATATAGTCACTGTGTTACATGTTTACAGGCGCATTCTGTATATAGTCACTGTGTTACATGTTTACAGGTGCATTCTGTATATACTCACTGTGTTACATGTTTACAGGTGCATTCTGTATATAATCACTGTGTTACATGTTTACAGGTGCATTCTGTATATAGTCACTGTGTTACATGTTTACAGGCACATTCTATATATAGTCACTGTGTTACATGTTTACAGGTGCATTCTGTATATAGTCACTGTGTTACAGGTTTACAGGTGCTTTCTGGATATAGTCACTGTGTTACATGTTTACAGGTGCATTCCATATATAGTCACTGTGTTACATGTTTACAGGCACATTCTGTATATAGTCACTATGTTACATGTTTACAGGCGCATTCTGTATATAGTCACTGTGTTAAATGTTTACAGGTGCATTCTGTATATAATCACTATGCTACATGTTTACAGGCGCATTCTGTATATAGTCACTGTGTTACATGTTTACAAGCGCATTCTGTATATAGTCACTGTATTACATGTTACAGGTGCATTCCGTATATAGTCACTGTGTTACATGTTTACAGGCGCATTCTGTATATAGTCACTGTGTTACATGTTTACAGGCGCATTCTGTATATAGTCACTGTATTACATGTTTACAGGTGCATTCTGTATATAGTCACTGTTACATGTGTACAGGCGCATTCTGTATATAGTCACTATGTTACATGTTTACAGGTACATTCTGTATACAGTCACTGTGTTACATGTTTACAGGCGCATTCTGTATATAGTCACTGTGTTGCATGTTTACAGGCGCATTCTGTATATAATCACTGTTACATGTTTACAGGCGCATTCTGTATATAGTCACTGTGTTGCATGTTTACAGGGGCATTCTGTATATAGTCACTGTGTTTCAGGTTTACAGGCGCATTCTGTATATAGTCACTGTTACATGTTTACAGGTGCATTCTGTATATAGTCACTATGATACATGTTTACAGGTGCATTCTGTATATAGTCACTATGATACTTTCACGTCTCGACCTTGCCCCCTGGTGGTGAAGGGTATTCATGTTTGTTTTTCCCCTATGGTGTGTCTGGCTGTGCTGTTTAGGGCTGATCTGGGGTTCTATTGTGATCTCCTGGTCTGGGGTCACATGGCCCAATCACACAAACCCACTCCCTATATATTCCCAGCAGCACAGAGCCTCATTGACTGTTTGTGGAGTTTGATGGTGGTTCTGTCTGGTTCGTGTTTCCTGAGTTGCTGCAAAGCATTCCTGTTTAAGTGTTTTCTGGTTCTGACCTCGGCTTTATTTTTGACTATCCCTTCTACTCCCCCCTGGTACCGTATATTTCTGATCTGTTGCCAACCTCTGCCTTATTGACGATTCTTGTATGTTTCATGTTTTATGTACCTTGTCTGTCTTAGTTTAGTATTATATTCAGAGGCCGCTTATAAGGACCTCTTTTAGTATAGTCTGTCTGTTTTGTTTACTGTCCTGCAGCCTGCTCACTTCACGGATTGTCCAGTGTATCATTGTGTTTCTGAGTGTCCTAAGTTGTCTGTCGGTCTTGAAGCCTTCGGAGCTTAGTGGCAATTCTGTTCTGTTTTTTGGTGCTCCTTGGTTTTGGAGAAATCCGTCTGTCCTTGTGTCCAGTCAGTTACTCACCTGCCTTAAGGGCTTCATCTCCTTTTCCATGCCACCACGATGGCCCAAGCAGGGGCTAACCATTACAGATACATGTTTACAGGTGCATTCTGTATATAGTCACTATGTTACATGTTTACAGGTGCATTCTGTATATAGTCACTATGTTACATGTTTACAGGTGCATTCCATATTGAGGTATGTTAATATGGAGCTCTTGAGTGACGTTAGACTTGGGGAAGATTTGATGGCGTCTGGGAGGTTATTCCATAATTGTGGTGCTCTGTAGGAGAATGAGGATCGAGCCACTTGCTTTTTGTATTGCAAGTAAAGTGCCGGTCCTGGATCTGAGGTTATAGGATGAGGGAACTGCTGGGGGAAGCAGTCTATTCAGGTAGGGTGGCAGCTTCCCAGAAAAACTCTTAAACACCAGGCTGGAAAGGTGAAGGGAGTGTCTGGATTCCAGCGACGGCCAGTTTAGCTCTTTTTAACATGTCACAATGGTGGGTCATGTAGTTACATTGTAGCACAAAGTGGCAGAATGAGTTATACAAAGTAGTAAGTTTATAAAGGTGTGTTAACGGGGCAGCTGCATACACTACATCTCCGTATTCAATAGCCGGCATAAGCATTTGTTGTACAATTTGCTTTCTTACCGCGGGGCTCAGGCAGGATTTGTTTCTGTACAGGGCACCTAGTTTTGGGGTAAAGTTTAGATGAGAGTTTTTCGATGTGGGGGCCAAAGGATAGATTAGGGTGTAACCACATACCTAGATATTTGAGAGAAGTGACTGTAGTCAGCGTGCCATTTGATCTTGTCCTGACACATAGACGCTCTATGAGACACTCTATGAGATGTTCTATGAGACACTCTATGAGATGTTCTATGAGACACTCTATGAGATGTTCTAAGAGACACTCTATGAGACGCTCTATGGCTGGGGTCAGACTAACGTAGTGTGAACGTGCGTTGAGCCGCATTTTATTACGCCGTAGTAGCAGCAAATGACTTCCAATGACTGCCAATATACGACGTACGGCTGCACGAAAGTTCAGCCGCGCAACGCAAGCAGCAAACTAACGCATCTTTTCGAGAACGTGGAACCGCAAGTACTGATGCACAGAGAGTGCTGATTCGGCATAGCCGCGTATTTGCGTGATTAGGAGACGTCAGACGCTGCACATGTGCTGCCAACATAACGTCCATTTGTTTCTTATAGCTCCGTAAAAAAAATACAGCCGAAATTGCGCATCGTATGACCGCTATCGCGTCTTCCGTGAAAAAATGCGTTCGGACGCATCGACACACTTTTTGACGGTAGATGTGAAAAATGCGTTCGTCTGACCCTAGGCTATAAGGGGCTCTGTGTATAAAGCAGAAGAGGAAACCCGGGGTGCTCATTGTTTATTCAGCGTCATTTAACATGTAACAATGTATAAAACAACAATAACAATAATAATAAACACAAAGAATCTAACGCAATGTATATGTGATCTCATATGATATTGATATCAGCTTCCCTGCACCATAGCGCAACTGCAGTGATGTCATACCATGATGGCAATGCCGTGGAAGATGACATGCCGTGCAGTCATTGGGACGGCTTGGTGGGCTCATGGCAGGGGATCCAGCGGGACACGTTTATTCCTTGTCAAATTAACGCAACAGCATCTAAACCGCCTTAAATAAACCCAAAATGCTCCAAACATGGTCCTGTGACGAGGACGAGGTGTCGTGTAACCTGCATTCCCTGTTACATAGTGTATAATGTCTCTGTGTGTGATGACAGCGCTGAGCGGCCCTTGTGGCTCGCAGACCGTGTGAATGGGCCTGTCATGTATCCCGTGTCATGCCTGTATTATCAGCACAAAGGGATGTGTCTGCAAACTCGCAGGGCACTGGCAAGGTCAGCGATACAATCACCGCGACACAATACGAGGAGGACACAGGGCTGAGAGGGTCAGAACAGACTCTGATTGACATCGCATGGTCTTTTCAAGTGGTCCTCTTGTACCCACCTGTTACAGATACTTGTCTCAGTGAGGCCCCAGCCTTTATTGCTGCCAACAGGCTCCGGCTTCATGATCCAGTCCTGATAAAATATTCTCTGTTTGAATCGTTTAATCTGCAGAACACTTTGTGTTGTGCCATAAAGACACATTGTAACCACTGACTGAATGAATAGGTCACAGTGAGCTGAGCGCCCACATTACCCCAGGATTCCCAGCAGGCTGTGACAGCCCTCCAATGTGGCGGGCCCCTGTGAAGGCTGTCAATCAGCTAAGCAGAGGATTCTGGGGTTTCTCTCAGCTTCAGATAATTTAACCCAAACTGATTGTTCAACGACTATCAATGCTTTTGTATCAGATGGATGAATATGGACAGAAACCCCATTTACATCCCCCGAGCGCCCGAGTCCAGGAACATGCAAGTACCATTCCTTTAATTAATCAAAATATCACTTAATACAAGATTTGTTTTGTATGTTAAACCATTTTATTCATTCTCTGCTTATTATCAAGTAATCCCTGAACACTAAACTGTAAAGAAGCTGCAAGGTGCCCCCACCCTCACTGTAACAAAAAGCTCAACAAACTTTACTGCAGCATTCCAGCAGCCGGGGATTTGTCAAAATACAGGGAGAGCTGTGGGGTCAGTCGCTGCTGTACAGGGATAAGATTCAGGGGGTTATAATGAGTGTAAATCTCTGTACAGTACAGATACAAGGTGTTTCTGTAATTGCCATACACAGGCATTATGCGGCACATACAGATACAAGGTGTTGCTGTAATTGCCATACACAGGCATTATGTGGCACATACAGATACAAGGTGTCGCTGTAATTGCCATACACAGGCATTATGCGGCACATACAGATACAAGGTGTCGCTGTAATTGCCATACACAGGCATTATGCGGCACATACAGATACAAGGTGTTGCTGTAATTGCCACACACAGGCATTATGCGGCACATACAGATACAAGGTGTCGCTGTAATTGCCATACACAGGCATTATGCGGCACATACAGATACAAGGTGTCGCTGTAATTGCAATACACAGGCATTATGCAGCACATACAGATACAAGGTGTTGCTGTAATTGCCACACACAGGCATTATGCGGCACATACAGATACAAGGTGTCGCTGTAATTGCCATACACAGGCATTATGCGGCACATACAGATACAAGGTGTTGCTGTAATTGCCATACACAGGCATTATGCAGCACATACAGATACAAGGTGTTGCTGTAATTGCCACACACAGGCATTATGCGGCACATACAGATACAAGGTGTCGCTGTAATTGCCATACACAGGCATTATGCGGCACATACAGATACAAGGTGTCGCTGTAATTGCCATACACAGGCATTATGCGGCACATACAGATACATGGTGTTGCTGTAATTGCCATACACAGGCATTATGCAGCACATACAGATACAAGGTGTTGCTGTAATTGCCATACACAGGCATTATGCAGCACATACAGATACAAGGTGTTGCTGTAATTGCCATACACAGGCATTATGCAGCACATACAGATACAAGGTGTCGCTGTAATTGCCATACACAGGCATTATGCGGCACATACAGATACAAGGTGTTGCTGTAATTGCCATACACAGGCATTATGCGGCACATACAGATACAAGGTGTTGCTGTAATTGCCATACACAGGCATTATGCAGCACATACAGATACAAGGTGTTGCTGTAATTGCCATACACAGGCATTATGCGGCACATACAGATACAAGGTGTTGCTGTAATTGCCATACACAGACATTATGCGGCACATACAGATACAAAATCCCAAAAGTCACTGCACGTTCGGTGACTTTTCGTTCCCCGCACTTCTGGGCGATTCCTAGTCCGCCGACCCTGTGGTGTATTCAGCAAGCGCTGCAGGGCCCCCGTATTGCAGGGAAAACGCGTCACAAACTCGCAGAAAACTCACTGAACGCTCACCGAAAACAGAAACCGCTGCAAAAACCCAAGCCGAATCTGCCGGAAAAATCTGAGCAGCCGCCGATCACAGCGCCGCCGGAAAAAGCCGACATGCAGACGAACGGGGTGTAAAAAAAAACGCTGTTTGCAAAAAAACACAGAACGAAAATGCCTGAAATTTACATATAAAATCCAATGAATGGTAATAAAAAGGGCTGTTACAGAAAAAAAGAAAAAACTATTTAAAAAAAATACGGAAACAAATTTGGACAAAAAATTCCCAAAAATTGCCTAAAAGATCCTAAAAAAAATCTATAAATAAAGAGACTCTTTACTGCAGAATTTTATAATGAACGGTTTATTAGATATTGAATTTAAAACGGGAATATTTTTAACATTGAAGTCTATGGGATTCTCCTGAATAAATTTGCCGAATTAAACCACCGATTGGCAGGGCATTAGGGGAACCTTTCACTGCTGGTTTGTGTTCTCTGAATAGCCGAAGCATTGCTTCTCTATGGGGATTTCACTGCCCTCGAACAGGCACCGAACAGGCACCGTATGTGCAGGCAATTCGCCAGGATTTGGCGAACTGCCTGCTCTTTGTATAGCCGAATGGCCAGGAAAGGTAACCGAACGCTGAAATTCACTGTTTGGTTAAATTTCGAAGCCAGATCGGCTCTTTGAATAACCCTGCTGATCTATCCCTAACCCAAAACCTAATCGTACCCAGCGGCGGATTGGCTATTAAGGCTTCAGGGGTTCTGAATCTGCGTCTCCAGTGCCGCATGTCCAGTGCTGTATGTCCAGTGCTGCGTTCCAGTGCTGTGTGTCCAGTGCCGTGAGTCCAGTGCCACATGTCCAGTGCCGCGTTTCCAGTGCTGTGTGTCCAGTGCCGCGTGTCCAGTGCCGCGTGTCCAGTGCCTCGTGTCCAGTGCTGCGTGTCCAGTGACACGTGTCCAATGTTGTGTTTCCAGTGCCGCATGTCCGGTGCCGCGTTTCCAGTGCTGTGTCAAGTGCTGTGTCCAGTGCTTTGAGTCCAGTGCCACGTGTCCAGTGCCGCGTGTCCAGTGCCATGTGTCCAGTGCCGCGTGTCCAGTGCCACATGTTCAGTGCTGCGTGTCCAGTGCCACGTGTCCAGTGCCGTGTCCAGTGCCACATGTCCAATGTTGTGTGTCCAGTGCCGCGTGTCCAGTGCCGCGTGTCCAGTGCTGCGTGTCCAGTGTTTTGCGTGTGCAGTGTTGTGTGTCCAGTGTCGCGTGTCCAGTGCCACATGCCCAGTGCTGTGTGTTCAGTTCTGCATGTCCAGTGCTGCGTGTCCAGTGCCGTGTGTCAAGTGCCACATGTCCAGTGCCGCATCTCCAGTGCCACGTTTCCAGTGCTGTGTGTCCAGTGACCCGTGTCCAGTGTCCACGTGTCCAGTGCCGCGTGTCCAGTGCCGCGTGTCCAGTGCCGCAGCGCCATGATTCACAGTGTTGTTTTGTGCTGAACACGCTGACAGTTTTATAACATAATAATTCGCCCCTTTCTGCTTTTTCTCACATAAAATGTAAATGAGGAGATAATATTCCGGATGGTAATTGACTTGCTCATGTCTTTCCGGGCGACACTTGACTGGGTCAAAATGACTGATATGAGGGAATGGGAATTTTACAGGGCACTTCACATCGATTAAGTAATGTGCGAGAAAAGAAAACAAAAAGATATGAATGTTAATAATAGCAATTTGCATTATATAAAGCGCGTGTTCCAGGGAGAAGCGCATTATAAGAGGGTGCGCTGCCTCGCCCGCATCACTGAGCGGATCCAGGAATCCTGCCAGGCTCCCCCGGAATTATCATGTTTAATGTGACATTAGTATGGGTGGTGACACCTGACAAGTGGTTTTCCAGGAGAAACTTCCACCTTTTGAAAAGTTTCAGTAATTATATGCAGAGAAAATGTATTTGTGCAAATAAGCAGAAAGAAACCTCATTAATTGTGAAACAGTAACAGCTTTGGAAACAAAGCGAGGCTCGGAATGCAGATAGTGTAACAAGAAAACAAAGTATCTCCGAGCCTTAACCTAAAGGGAAACATGACGGGAGAATAAGACGCGTCACACACTATTATCTCCTAATGGGACATATTGTAGCGTTCATTACGGTCACAGATTGCTGTGGAACGCTCTCCCTCTGTTTATATTTTATACAGTGCATCATCAAGCGTTCGGATAAATGGAAACGCGTTTTGCTTCGCTTCATGACATTCCTACTCCTCAGGCCGATGCCGCAGCACCGCGCATACCTTCACCTATCCATTTATTGATCTCCCAGAGCACAGGATCCTTCCGGCGCGCCGGCCCGCACTCACACTGTTTATACAGATAATCCTCACACACGCGCTCAGTGATTCTTACGGGTTTGATTGATTATTATGTGCGTTAATCTGTCGTTTCCAATGCATTTCAGTGCGTTACATAACGCCGCAGCGCGTCGGCTGGAGAAAAGGTTTGGGTGAAAATATGATTGTTTTGTCAATATTGACAATGTGTGGGTCGAGCCGCTAACTGGCAAATCGAAGCCAAGAGCTCGCGCTCATTGAAAGAATCGTCAGCTGATTATTTCCCACAAGTCGGCCAATTATTCTCTGTATTATCCTGTGATCCGGCAGCAGGCGAGAACATCTCAGCTTCCCCGCTCTGTATGGTGAAAGACGAGGCAGGGGAATGAGGGATCGATGTGATGTCAGCGGCGCAGGAGGTTATATTAGGGTGAAATTCTGCGAATATTAAGCAGTGACAGAAGTAAAATGTTCTCATGGAAAACGTCCAGGTATTTTTCCAGGAGAAGCTATTTCCTACAACAAGCGGAATGCTGATGGGGCAAAAAGTCGACGCAGCCAGGATTTACTATCATGATTTCTTGAAAAGGGGCTTGAAAGCTGAGACTGAACCCAGAAACCTGTCCCTTTTATGAGTACAGTCAGCGATTAGGGGCATGTTACAGGGGGCTGCAGACATCTCCAGGAGAGACTCCAATCCATACATGAGATTATCAGATTATTTTTCTATGGTCTCTCATTTAATTCCGTGTCTGAATGGGGGAAAATGTGTTTTATAAAATGACTTAATATGTAGAATTATTAACGTACAATTAAGATCACATGATCAGGGAGCGATGGACAAATTATAATACAGAGCTTCCTGCACCCGTCCTCAGGTCCCCCTAACAGGACAGGTTTTATGGTCCTCAGGTCCCCCTAACAGGACAGGTTTTATGGTCCTCAGGTCCCCCTAACAGGACAGGTTTTATGGTCCTCAGGCCCCCCTAACAGGACAGGTTTTATGGTCCTCAGGTCCCCCTAACAGAACAGGTTTTATGGTCCTCAGGTCCCCCTAACAGGACAGGTTTTATGGTCCTCAGGTCCCCCAACAGGACAGGTTTTATGGTCCTCAGGTCCTCCTAACAGGACAGGTTTTATGGTCCTCATGTCCCCCTAACAGGACAGGTTTTATGGTCCTCATGTCCCCCTAACAGGACAGGTTTTATGGTCCTCAGGTGGACAGGTTTTATGGTCCTCAGATCCTCCTAACAGGACAGGTTTTATGGTCCTCAGGTCCTCCTAACAGGACAGGTTTTGTGCTCCTCAGGTCCTCCTAACAGGACAGGTTTTATGGTCCTCAGGTCCCCCTAACAGGACAGGTTTTATGGTCCTCAGGTGGACAGGTTTATGGTCCTCAGGTCCCCCTAACAGGACAGGTTTTATGGTCCTCAGGTGGACAGGTTTTATGGTCCTCAGGTCCCCCTAACAGGACAGGTTTTATGGTCCTCAGGTCCTCCTAACAGGACAGGTTTTATGGTCCTCAGGTCCTCCTAACAGGACAGGTTTTGTGCTCCTCAGGTCCTCCTAACAGGACAGGTTTTATGGTCCTCATGTCCCCCTAACAGGACAGGTTTTATGGTCCTCAGGTGGACAGGTTTTATGGTCCTCATGTCCCCCTAACAGGACAGGTTTTATGGTCCTCAGGTGGACAGGTTTTATGGTCCTCAGGTCCCCCTAACAGGACAGGTTTTATGGTCCTCAGGTCCCCCTAACAGGACAGGTTTTATGGTCCTCAGGCCCCCCTAACAGGACAGGTTTTATGGTCCTCAGGTCCCCCTAACAGGACAGGTTTTATGGTCCTCAGGTCCCCAACAGGACAGGTTTTATGGTCCTCAGGTCCTCCTAACAGGACAGGTTTTATGGTCCTCATGTCCCCCTAACAGGACAGGTTTTATGGTCCTCATGTCCCCCTAACAGGACAGGTTTTATGGTCCTCATGTCCCCCTAACAGGACAGGTTTTATGGTCCTCAGGTGGACAGGTTTTATGGTCCTCAGATCCTCCTAACAGGACAGGTTTTATGGTCCTCAGGTCCCCCTAACAGGACAGGTTTTATGGTCCTCAGGTTCCCCCTAACAGGACAGGTTTTATGGTCCTCAGGTCCCCCTAACAGGACAGGTTTTATGGTCCTCATGTCCCCCTAACAGGACAGGTTTTATGGTCCTCAGGTGGACAGGTTTTATGGTCCTCAGATCCTCCTAACAGGACAGGTTTTATGGTCCTCAGGTCCCCCTAACAGGACGGTTTTATGGACAGGTTTTATGGTCCTCAGGTCCCCCTAACAGGACAGGTTTTATGGTCCTCAGGTCCCCCTAACAGGACAGGTTTTATGGTCCTCAGGTCCTCCTAACAGGACAGGTTTTATGGTCTTCAGGTCCTCCTAACAGGACAGGTTTTGTGCTCCTCAGGTCCTCCTAACAGGACAGGTTTTATGGTCCTCAGGTCCCCCTAACAGGACAGGTTTTATGGTCCTCATGTCCCCCTAACAGGACAGGTTTTATGGTCCTCAGGTGGACAGGTTTTATGGTCCTCAGGTGGACAGGTTTTATGGTCCTCAGGTGGACAGGTTTTATGGTCCTCAGGTCCCCTAAGGACAGGTTTTATGGTCCTCAGGTCCCCCTAACAGGACAGGTTTTATGGTCCTCAGGTCCTCCTAACAGGACAGGTTTTGTGCTCCTCAGGTCCTCCTAACAGGACAGGTTTTATGGTCCTCAGGTCCCCCTAACAGGACAGGTTTTATGGTCCTCATGTCCCCCTAACAGGACAGGTTTTATGGTCCTCAGGTGGACAGGTTTTATGGTCCTCATGTCCCCCTAACAGGACAGGTTTTATGGTCCTCAGGTGGACAGGTTTTATGGTCCTCAGGTCCCCCTAACAGGACAGGTTTTATGGTCCTCAGGTCCCCCTAACAGGACAGGTTTTATGGTCCTCAGGTCCTCCTAACAGGACAGGTTTTATGGTCCTCAGGTCCTCCTAACAGGACAGGTTTTATGGTCCTCAGGTCCTCCTAACAGGACAGGTTTTGTGCTCCTCAGGTCCCCCTAACAGGACAGGTTTTATGGTCCTCAGGTCCCCCTAACAGGACAGGTTTTATGGTCCTCAGGTGGACAGGTTTTATGGTCCTCAGGTCCCCCTAACAGGACAGGTTTTATGGTCCTCAGGTCCCCCTAACAGGACAGGTTTTATGGTCCTCAGGTCCTCCTAACAGGACAGGTTTTATGGTCCTCAGGTCCTCCTAACAGGACAGGTTTTGTGCTCCTCAGGTCCCCCTAACAGGACAGGTTTTATGGTCCTCAGGTCCCCCTAACAGGACAGGTTTTATGGTCCTCAGGTCCCCCTAACAGGACAGGTTTTATGGTCCTCAGGTCCCCCTAACAGGACAGGTTTTATGGTCCTCAGGTCCCCCTAACAGGACAGGTTTTATGGTCCTCATGTCCCCCTAACAGGACAGGTTTTAAGGATTCCCTTGAGGAAAAGCAGACTGAATCCTGCAATCACTGAGCAGCAAATCATATCCCCTGTGCTGTGCTTTATCCTGCAAACCTGTCCTCTTGGGGGGAGACGAGGACACTGTGATAAATGAATCCAATTTAGGGGACTTGCCTTTAAATATTTCCATCATTCACCTTAAGCTCCTTCTCCTCCAATGTGACCCCAGATGTATGAACCGAGATCAGGATTTCAGCTGATGCATAAAGTCAGGGATCGCAAACACTGACCCCCAGATGTTCCTGGACTGCAACTCCCATGATTCTCTGGTGTAACTGCATTCAAAGAATTCTGAGAAGTGAAGGCATTAAATATCTGGGGGTCTGGAGTTTGAGACCCTGCATTACATATCTGGGGTCTGGAGTTTGAGACCCTGCATTAAATATCTGGGGGTCTGGAGTTTGAGACCCTGCATTAAATATCTGGGGGTCTGGAGTTTGAGACCCTGCATGAAATATCTGGGGTCTGGAGTTTGAGACCCTGCATTAAATATCTGGGGGTCTGGAGTTTGAGACCCTGCATTAAATATTAAATCTAAGTAAAGATTAACTAAGACAGAATCGGGATAAATTGGTATTTGTTACGTTTGTGTCTGCGCGATGACCGTGTATCATATCGCTACGGAATCTGTGCTTTATAAACCATTGGACTTTTATTGCTAATTTACCCAAATTCATTCAAATTTTCATCAAAATATCAAATATTCTGAACGTTAAAGGGTTACAATCCTAAATAATGATATTGTAAATGTTCTGATTTCTTGCAGGACCATAATAGCACCGACGCGACAGACAATGCCGGATGTAAATCTCAAGACCACCGACCAGCACAAGGTCTACCCTTCACGATCCCTGGATCTCAGCCCCACGGAAAGTCTCCAAGAACATTTGAGATGAAAAAAACGTAAAACGAGCTGCGTAGCTAAACACTCCAAGATATACCGTTGTGTTCAAAATTATTCAACCCCCACTGAAATTGAGTGTTTTGGCCAGTTTGACATTGATTTTGATCATTCAGTCATCTTGCTTACAATTAAATCAAAGAGGCACGTGTAGGTCAGACAAATATAACATAACATTTATAATGAAATAACCACAAATGTCTTTTCTGTGCTCACATCATTATCAGTTTTATTCAACCCCCAAGTGACATTCAATCTTAGTACTTAGTACAACATCCTTTTACAGTTATAACAGCTTTTAAACGTGAAGCATAGCTTGACACAAGTATCTTGCAGCCATCTACGGGTATCTTCGCCCATTCGTCATGGGCAAAAGCCTCCAGTTCAGTCACATTCTTAGGCTTGCGCACTGCAACTGCTTTCTTTAAGTCCCACCAGAGGTTCTCAATCGGATTTAAGTCAGGTGACTGCGATGGTCACTCCAAAATGTTCCAGCCTTTAATCTGCAACCATGCTCTAGTGGACTTGGAGGTATGCTTGGGATCATTGTCCTGTTGAAAGGTCCAACGTCTCCCAAGCCTCAGGTTTGTGACGGACTGCATCACATTGTCATCCAATATCTCCTGGTACTGAAGAGAATTCATGGTACCTTGCACACGCTGAAGCTTCCCTGTACCTGCAGAAGCAAAATAGCCCCAAAGCATGATTGACCCCCCGCCATGCTTCACAATAGGCAAGGTGTTCTTTTCTTCATAGGCCTTGTTCTTCCTCCTCCAAACATAGCGTTGATCCATGGGCCCAAACAGTTCTAATTTTGTTTCATCAGTCCACAGAACACTATCCCAAAACTTCTGTGATTTGTCCACATGACTTTTGGCATACTGCAGTCGACTCTTCTTATTCTTTGGAGACAGCAAGGGGGTGCGCCTGGGAGTTCTGGCATGGAGGCCTTCATTACGCAGTGTGTGCCGTATTGTCTGAGCTGAAACTTCAGTACCCACATCTGACAAATCTTTTCTCAGTTCCTCAGCAGTCACACGGGGACTTTTCTCCACTCTACGCTTCAGGTAGCGCACAGCAGTCGAAGTCAGCATCTTCTTTCTGCCACGACCAGGTAGCGTTTCAACAGTGCCCTTTGCCTTGAATTTGCGAATGATGCTTCCTATGGTCTCTCTTGGTATGTTTAACATCTTTGCAATCTTCTTATAGCCATTGCCCTTCCTGTGAAGAGTAATCACCTCTTCTCTTGTCTTCCTGGACCATTCTCTTGACTTCACCATGTTTGTAACCACACCAGTAAATGTCTAGAAGGAGCTGAGTATCACAGTCATTTTAAAGCTGCCTAATTGGTGCTTATTATGCTTTATTGCTGCTCCGTGACATCCACAGGTGTTTTCAATACCTGATTGAAAACACTTGAATGAACCTCTGTTCTTCAGAGTGGTAGTCTTTAAGGGGTTGAATAATTGTGTCAATGAAGAATTCACAAAAGAAACATTTACTACTGTATTACAAAACCAATTGATGTCATTTTAGTTGCATATGGTTCTTTAAAAAGTCCTTGTAGGATTTCATTCTGAATACAATTACAAATGTCACTAAATTCCCTAAAACCCTTTACAGCATTGGGGGTTGAATCATTTTGAACACAACTGTATACAGGGTTATTCAGAGAGAGCTGAAATGGCTCCGAAATTGCACCAAACGGTGAGTTTCCCCGTACGGAGCATTTTTGAGGCCATTCAACTATACACAAAGCTGGCAGCTCGCCAAATTTTGGCGAATTGCCAGTGAAATACGGTGCTGTTCGACGGCAGTGAAATACGGTGCCTGTTCGGCAGCAGGGAAATATGTTGCTGTTCGGCAGCAGTGAAATACGGTGCTGTTCGGTGGCAGTGAAATCCCCCATAGAGAAGCAATGGTTAATCTATTCACATTGAACAGCAGAGACACCTGTGGAGACACAGGTTCGATCCCAGCAAGAGCACCTCTCCAGTAAGTGTCCTTGGGCAAGACACCTAACGGTACAGACTCACCACCCAGGACATACTTGAAAAGGAGAGAAATCTCAATGTATCCGTCCTGGTAAAATACTTTCTCCAAAAAAAACAAATTTCAGTGAAATGCCCCGATGTTCAGTGGTTTCATTCGACAGGTTTATTCAGCAGAATCCCATAGGTCTTTATTTATAGATTTTTAGTCTTTTTTTTTTATAAATGGCGTTTATTTTAAAATTCTGTAACAGTCCTTCTTATTATTATTCATAGGAGCTGATATATTATTTTCAGGCATATTCGTCCATTAGTTTTATTGCAAAAGCATTTTAAAAGTCTTTTCTCTGGGGGATTTTACCCCGTTCGTTAGCTTGTCGGCTTTTTCTGACAGCTGGTCAGTGCTCTGTAATATTTATTTAAGTTTGTGGACTCAATACCAGACACTGAAGCAAAGGGTCGTCACCTCAAATTGATTGACTTTTTAAGTTTTCAGTAAGTAAGAATGTGGATGTATTTGTTTTGGTGGAAATGAGGGATTTTTTGGGGCAGGAATCCATAAGATCTGACAATCCAATTTGTTTTCTGAGAAAATGAAAACCAAAAACAGATCGTGTTAATGAAGGTCGGCGCCTGCTTTATGGTTATTGCTTGCAAACTCTTTGTTATATAAGAAACACAAACATCAACAAAACAAAATAATGAAACCCCGTCACAATGCAGTTACCAAATTACAAAATCACTTTAATAGATATATGATTCAAAATGTATATATTAAAGCCAATCACAAGCAGATACTATGTATAAATATATATTAAACCCAATCACAGGCAGATACAATGTATAAATATATATTAAAGCCAATCACAAGCAGATACAATGTATAAATATATTAAAGCCAATCACAGGCAGATACAATGTATAAATATATATTAAAGCCAATCACAAGCAGATACAATGTATAAATATATATTAAAGCCAATCACAGGCAGATACAATGTATAAATATATATTAAAGCCAATCACAAGCAGATACAATGTATAAATATATATTAAAGCCAATCACAAGCAGATACAATGTATAAATATATATTAAACCCAATCACAGGCAGATACAATGTATAAATATATATTAAACCCAATCACAGGCAGATACAATGTATAAATATATATTAAACCCAATCACAGGCAGATACAATGTATAAACCCAATCACAGGCAGATACAATGTATAAATATATATTAAACCCAATCACAAGCAGATACAATGTATAAATATATATATTAAACCCAATCACAAGCAGATACAATGTATAAATATATATTAAACCCAATCACAAGCAGATACAATGTATAAATATATATTAAACCCAATCACAGGCAGATACAATGTATATAATATATATTAAACCCAATCACAAGCAGATACAATGTATAAATATATATTAAACCCAATCACAGGCAGATACAATGTATAAATATATATTAAACCCAATCACAGGCAGATACAATGTATAAATATATATTAAACCCAATCACAAGCAGATACAATGTATAAATATATATTAAACCCAATCACAAGCAGATACAATGTATAAATATATATTAAACCAATCACAGGCAGATACAATGTATAAATATATATTAAACCCAATCACAGGCAGATACAATGTATAAATATATATTAAACCCAATCACAGGCAGATACAATGTATAAATATATATTAAACCCAATCACAAGCAGATACAATGTATAAATATATATTAAACCCAATCACAAGCAGATACAATGTATAAATATATATTAAACCCAATCACAGGCAGATACAATGTATAAATATATATTAAACCCAATCACAAGCAGATACAATGTATAAATATATATATTAAACCCAATCACAAGCAGATACAATGTATAAATATATATTAAACCCAATCACAAGCAGATACAATGTATAAATATATATTAAACCCAATCACAGGCAGATACAATGTATAAATATATATTAAACCCAATCACAAGCAGATACAATGTATAAATATATATTAAACCCAATCACAGGCAGATACAATGTATAAATATATATTAAACCCAATCACAGGCAGATACAATGTATAAATATATATAAACCCAATCACAAGCAGATACAATGTATAAATATATATTAAAGCCAATCACAAGCAGATACAATGTATAATATATATTAAAGCCAATCACAAGCAGATACAATGTATAAATATATATTAAACCCAATCACAGGCAGATACAATGTATAAATATATATTAAACCCAATCACAAGCAGATACAATGTATAAATATATATTAAACCCAATCACAGGCAGATACAATGTATAAATATATATTAAACCCAATCACAGGCAGATACAATGTATAAATATATATTAAACCCAATCACAAGCAGATACAATGTATAAATATATATTAAAGCCAATCACAAGCAGATACAATGTATAAATATATATTAAAGCCAATCACAAGCAGATACAATGTATAAATATATATTAAACCCAATCACAGGCAGATACAATGTATAAATATATATTAAACCCAATCACAAGCAGATACAATGTATAAATATATATTAAACCCAATCACAGGCAGATACAATGTATAAATATATATTAAACCCAATCACAGGCAGATACAATGTATAAATATATATTAAACCCAATCACAGGCAGATACAATGTATAAATATATATTAAACCCAATCACAAGCAGATACAATGTATAAATATATATTAAACCCAATCACAAGCAGATACAATGTATAAATATATATTAAACCCAATCACAGGCAGATACAATGTATAAATATATATTAAACCCAATCACATGTGGATACAATATATAAATATAATCGAATCACATGTGGATACAGTGTATATATATTAATCCCAATCACACGTTTTAATTCAATATCTAATAAACCGTTTATTATAATATTCTGCAGTAAAAAGTTTCTTTATTTATAGATTTTTTTTGGATCTTTTAGGCATTTTTGGGGATTTTTTGCAAACATTATTTTTCGGTTTTTTTTAATCGTTTTTTTCTTTTTTCTGCAACTGCCCTTTTTATTATCATTCATTGGATTTTATGTAAATTTCAGACATTTTCACTCAGCAGTTTCTTTGCAAACAGCGTTTCACTTTTCAGACATTCAAACGTACAGATTTTCTTTCACTCCATTTGTCTGTGGGGTCAGCTTTTTCCAGGTGGCTGCTCTGCGCTCTGATTGGTGGCTGCTTGGGTTTCTCCGGCCTGCTCGGCGGGGTTAACCCAGCTGTTTTGCGGATTTTAGTGAGTGTTCGGCGGGTTTTGCAGTGAATATTCACTCACAGGTGGATACAATGTATAAATTAAACCCAATCACAGGTTGATACAATGTATAAATTAAACCCAATCACAGGTGGATACAATGTTTATATTAAACCCACTCACAGGTGCATACAATGTTTATATTAAACCCACTCACAGGTGGATACAATGTTTATATTAAACCCACTCACAGGTGGATACAATGTTTATATTAAACCCACTCACAGGTGGATACAATGTTTATATTAAACCCAATCACAGGTGGATAAAATGATTATATTAAACCCACTCACAGGTGGATACAATGTTTATATTAAACCCAATCACAGGTGGATACAATGTTTATATTAAACCCACTCACAGGTGGATACAATGTTTATATTAAACCCAATCACAGGTGGATACAATGTTTATATTAAACCCAATCACAGGTGGATACAATGTTTATATTAAACCCACTCACAGGTGGATACAATGTTTATATTAAACCCAATCACAGGTGGATACAATGTATAAATTAAACCCAATCACAGGTGGATACAATGATTATATTAAACCCACTCACAGGTGGATACAATGTTTATATTAAACCCAATCACAGGTGGATACAATGTTTATATTAAACCCACTCACAGGTGGATACAATGTTTATATTAAACCCAATCACAGGTGGATACAATGTTTATATTAAACCCAATCACAGGTGGATACAATGTTTATATTAAACCCACTCACAGGTGGATACAATGTTTATATTAAACCCAATCACAGGTGGATACAATGTATAAATTAAACACACTCACAGGTGGATACAATGATTATATTAAACCCACTCACAGGTGGATACAATGATTATATTAAACCCACTCACAGGTGGATACAATGTTTATATTATTTAATCCAATTACATGTGGATACAATGTATAAATTAAACCCAATCACAGGTGGATACAATGTTTATATTATTTAATCCCAATTACATGTGGATACAATGTATAAATTAAACCCACTCACAGGTGGATACAATGTTTATATTAAACCCAATCACAGGTGGATACAATGTTTATATTATTTAATCCCAATTACATGTGGATACAATGTATAAATTAAACCCACTCACAGGTGGATACAATGTATAAATTAAACACACTCACAGGTGGATACAATGTATAAATTAAACATACATGCAGATACAATGTATAAATTAAACCCAATCACAGGTGGATACAATGATTATATTAAACCCACTCACAGGTGGATACAATGTTTATATTAAACCCAATCACAGGTGGATACAATGTTTATATTAAACCCAATCACAGGTGGATACAATGTTTATATTAAACCCACTCACAGGTGGATACAATGTTTATATTAAACCCAATCACAGGTGGATATAATGTATAATTAAACCCAATAACAGGTGGATACAATGATTATATTAAACCACTCACAGGTGGATACATGTTTATATTAAACCCAATCACAGGTGGATACAATGTTTATATGTTAAACCCAATCAACAGTGGATACAATGTTTATATTAACCCACTCACAGGTGGATACAATGTTTATATTAAACCCAATCACAGTGGATTACAATGGTATAAATTAAACCCAATCACAGGTGGATACAATGTTTATATTAAACCCAATCACAGGTGGATACTACAATGTTTATATTAAACCAATCACAGGTGGATACAATGTATAAATTAAACCATCACAGGTGGATACAATGATGATTATTATTTAAACACTACAGGTGGAATACAATGTTTATATTAAACCCAATCACAGCAGTGGGATACAATGTTTATATTAAACCCAATCACAGGTGGATACAATGTTTATATTAAACCCAATCACAGGTGGATACAATGTTATATTAAACCAATCACAGGTGGTACAATGTTTATATTAAACCCTTCACAGGTGGATACAATGTTTATATTAAACCCAATCACAGGTGGATACAATGTATAAATTAAACCCAATCACAGGTGGATACATGTTTATATTAAACCCACTCACAGGTGGATACAATGTTTATATTAAACCCAATCACAGGTGGATACAATGTTTATATATATTTCAATCCCAATTACATGTGGATACAATGTATAAATTAAACCAATCACAGGTGGTACAATGTTTGTATCCACCTGTGAGTGGTTTTAATTTATACATTGTATCCACCTGTGAGTGGGTTTAATATAATGTATAAATTAAACCCACTCACAGTGTGGATTACAATGTAATAAATTAAACACACTCAGGCAGGGGATACAATGTATTAATTAAACATACATGCAGATACAATGTATAAATTAAACCCAATCACAGGTGGATACAATGATTATATTAAACCCACTCACAGGTGGATACAATGTTTATATAAACCCAATCACAGGTGGATACATTGTTTATATTAAACCCAATCACAGGTGGATACAATGTTTATATTAAACCCACTCACAGGTGGATACAATGTTTATATTAAACCCAATCACAGGTGGATATAATGTATAAATTAAACCCAATGTTTATATTAAACCCACTCACAGGTGGATACAATGTTTATATTAAACCCAATCACAGGTGGATACAATGTTTATATTAAACCCAATCACAGTTGGATACAATGTTTATATTAAACCCACTCACAGGTGGATACAATGTTTATATTAAACCCAATCACAGGTGGATACAATGTATAAATTAAACCCAATCACAGGTGGATACAATGTATAAATTAAACCCAATCACAGGTGGATACAATGTTTATATTAAACCCACTCACAGGTGGATACAATGTTTATATTAAACCCACTCACAGGTGGATACAATGTTTATATTAAACCCAATCACAGGTGGATACAATGTATAAATTAAACCCAATCACAGGTGGATACAATGATTATATTAAACCCACTCACAGGTGGATTCAATGTTTATATTAAACCCTCACTCACAGTGGATACAATGTTTATATTAAACCCAATCACAGGTGGATACAATGTATAAATTAAACCCAATCACAGGTGGATACAATGATTATATTAAACCCACTCACAGGTGGATTCAATGTTTATATTAAACCCAATTACAGGTGGATACAATGTTTATATTAAACCCAATCACAGGTGGATACAATGTTTATATTAAACCCACTCACAGGTGGATACAATGTTTATATTAAACCCAATCACAGGTGGATACAATGTATAAATTAAACCCAATCACAGGTGGATACAATGTTTATATTAAACCCACTCACAGGTGGATACAATGTTTATATTAAACCCAATCACAGGTGGATACAATGTTTATATTATTTAATCCCAATTACATGTGGATACAATGTATAAATTAAACCCAATCACAGGTGGATACAATGTTTGTATCCACCTGTGAGTGGGTTTAATTTATACATTGTATCCACCTGTGAGTGGGTTTAATATAATGTATAAATTAAACCCACTCACAGGTGGATACAATGTATAAATTAAACACACTCACAGGTGGATACAATGTATAAATTAAACATACATGCAGATACAATGTATAAATTAAACCCACTCACAGGTGGATACAATGTTTATATTATTTAATCCCAATTACATGTGGATACAATGTATAAATTAAACCCAATCACAGGTGGATACAATGTATAAATTAAACCCACTCACAGGTGGATACAATGTATAAATTAAACATACATGCAGATACAATGTATAAATTAAACCCAATCACAGGTGGATATAATGATTATATTAAACCCACTCACAGGTGGATACAATGTATAAATTAAACCCACTCACAGGTGGATACAATGTTTATATTAAACCCACTCACAGGTGGATACAATGTTTATATTAAACCCACTCACAGGTGGATACAATGTTTATATTATTTAATCCCAATTACATGTGGATACATTGTTTATATTAACCCCAATCACAGGTGGATACAATGTATAAATTAAACCAATCACAGGTGGATACAATGTATAAATTAAACCCACTCACAGGTGGATACAATGTATAAATTAAACATACATGCAGATACAATGTATAAATTAAACCCAATCACAGGTGGATATAATGATTATATTAAACCCACTCACAGGTGGATACAATGTATAAATTAAACCACTCACAGGTGGATACAATGTTTATATTAAACCCACTCACAGGTGGATACAATGTTTATATTAAACCCACTCACAGGTGGATACAATGTTTATATTATTTAATCCCAATTACATGTGGATACATTGTTTATATTAACCCCAATCACAGGTGGATACAATGTATAAATTAAACCCAATCACAGGTGGATACAATGTAAATATTATGTGGTTGGTGGAGCTGCTGTCCCAGAAATCCATTCTTCGTCGCACTCTGCAGAAAAGCTCAGAAAAGACACATTTGTTATTAAATGATATAGCTAAATGAAGCCGGCTCTCCAGTCTGGTGAACGTGCATGTTTAATGGGGACTGGACAACGTTTTGGCCTTTTTCAGGCTAACACCATTTGTTATTACACGTTTGAGAGGCTTATTGTTTGTGTCCTCTCAGCTCCTCTGTAAACAATCCTATGTGTACCGTGTGTTATTACTGCTCTTTACAAGCGATAGTAAGCGCTGAAAGCTTTATATAAATATTTATTTTCAGCCAGTCCCTGGCGCTGCTTTTCCACAAGCCATATTTTCACCCCATTCATTCATCCAATCATTAATCTATTGTGCTCCATGCAAAGATCTAAGAATACTTTTTAAAAAATCCCTCCCGGTTTGCGTTCTTTTTTTTCTGGGCCGCATCAAAGTTAGGACTTTGTTAGGGATGCCGGCTAACAGCATCTGCCGCTCGGTCTCTCTGGCAGGGCTGCTGCGCGGCTGAAAAAGGCTCTCATTCACTGGGCGATCGCCCGCCTTTGCTGGGCTGTCACACTGTCAAGCTTAATCAGGACGCAATGAAAGTGATCCAGGAGCAAAGCGTCGCAGTCTAGCCCTAGAACAAAGAACTTCCCATGGCCCGGTACAGATTTCACATCCAATTTAACTCTTTGGAAAAGGATTTCGGGAGATACATAGGCGAGAGTTGAAAAAATGTGAGCGAGGAGCCCTAAAAAGGCTAAAAGTATTATCCTGGCTTAGATAAGCCACAAAGATAGGGTGATACTATTTTCTAGAATAAACCACATTAGCCGGCATTACATGTTGAGCTTTCTTTGCTGGTTAAGTTGCAAGGAGATTTGAGAGGAGTTTAGCAGCGACATAAAATGACTCTTTCACGATTTTAGCTTCGCCAGTCATTTTACTGCTACAAGGTGCTTGAATAGCAAAGACCCAAATCATGTTGTTCAACAAATCTGGTATTAGAGGGTTAGTCTCAGTTTACTTATTAAGAATTTACTTGAGTAAAGGATTTTAGGATTCGGCCCTTTTGTCGTTGACACAATGAGACACCTTAACATTAGCACTTCACGGAGTATAAAGGAAAGCAGTGATGTCACAGCCGCCAGGAGGGCCCGGAGAGACCACGCGTCTTACGGCCACAGAGGATCCTAAAGATACTGTATTACATTCTTTTATTTTTAAAGACCTAAAACACTTTATTCATACTGAGATTCATCTATATTGACAAAACGTCTATGAGATAAAAAAAACACAGAGCGCGCTTAGGACTCTTTTCTGGGTGAGACGCAGGCAGCATCGCTATATATTGAGGAGATACGGCTTTGTTATTAGAAATTCTTTTAAAAAAGCCTCATTTGGTCCAAAAACCAGGTGAAAACATCTTCTACTTGTTTGTTCAGGCCGGTGTCAGACGAACGCAGTGATCATGTCCCTTTCGCCGCACAGTTTAACATTCGTCGTAGCACAGAATCATGATCAATAAAGACCCACACACGAAGTACATGCGCACCGAACTGCGACGCACAATGCACGTGGCAAACGGACGCAAGTTGGGCAAGACGGACGCGCAGAGTGCGCCACGTTTGCATAAGTTGCTGATCATCATGGGAAATATAGTTCCAAACCATGGGGAGGGCCCAGGTAGCCGGTCCCTGCGCTACGGCGATACAGGAAAGAGGGAGTTGCACATGAAAAAAGTAATGTCTGAATAAGGAAGGTCGTCTCGTCGACCAAAACGTTGCAGCATCCTTCCTGAGTAAATAGCCACTTCCTAATATTTTGGTGTGCCTGGTACCCTCTCTCCTCGCCAACCCGGCAGCATCTCACTGCACTGTGGGGCCTTTATACCAGTGTGTCAGCAGTGTTACATTGTTTATCGATGCAGCTCCCAAGATGTAACATTCCATTTTATGCATGAGGACACAATGTTGCGCATGCGCAGAGACGCTTTACATCCTGTGTTTCAGCACGTGTAGAGACTCTGTGTAAAATACTACCACAAATAATCCTGAATAAAAGTCAGGCCCTACCGGCACAATAACAAGCCGTGCCTACCTTACTGTGTTAACCACGTTCAGCCCATCCCATTACAGCTGCAGGGTCATTCAGAGACACCCGAACTGGCCCTGAAATTGCACCAAACAGTGAATTTCTCCGTACGGTGACATTTCGTGGCCATTCGGCTATTCAGAGAGCAGGCAGTTTGCCAAATATTGGCGAATTGCCAGTGAAATACGGTGCTGTTCGATGGCAGTGAAATACAGTGTCTGTTCGGCGGCAGTGAAATACGGTGCTGTTCGGTGGCAGTGAAATACGGTGCCTGTTCGACGGCAGTGAAATACGGTACTGTTCGGCGGCAGTGAAATCCCCCATATAGAAGCAATGGTTAATCTATTCACATTGAACAGCAGAGAAATGTCAGTGAAATGCCCTGATGTTCGGTGGTTTCATTCGACAGGTTTATTCAGGCGAACCCCATAGGTTTCAATGTTAAAAATATTCCCGTTTTAATTCAATACCTAATAAACTGTTTATTATTTTAATGTGCAGCAAAAAGTCTCTTCATTTCTAGATTTTTGGGGATTTTTTTAAGCATTTTTAGGGGTTTTTTGGGCAAAAAAATCTTATATAGCTTTTTTTTCTGTAACAGCCCTTTTTATTATTATTCATAGGATTTTATATGTTAATTCCAGACATTTTCATCCAGGACTTTTTTCCCCAAACAGTGTTTAAAATTTTGAAACTTTCAATCGTTTTTTGTTGAGTTTTTTTTACCCCGTTGGTCGGGTTGTCGGGTTTTTCCGGCAGCTGGTCAGCGCTGTGTTCGGCGGATCTTTGGCTTTTTCCAGACGCGTTCAGCTAGTTTGTGGCGGATCGTCGGGTACGCTCGGCGGGTTTTCTGCAGCATTTTGGATCAATCCGTTTTTCGGATCGTATTGGTGGATTTTCAGTGGATTTTTCGGCGGATTTTCAGATCCATTCGCTGCTCTTCAGGGACACTGTGGTTAATGCTGAATTCACAGCGGTGTCGGGGAATTTGATTCCCCGAAGTGCGGAGAATGAGAGAGCACCGACATTTCAGTGACATTTCGGTGCTCTCTGGTCTGAGGCAGGGGTTAGAACCTGAGCTGCCATATGTTTTGGGACTACGTTTCCCAGGAGGCTGAGCTAATTAGATGAGTGGCTGAGCATCATGGGAGCTGTAGTTTCAAAACATTTGGCTGAGCGTCCCGGGTCTGTGTTTTCTCACACAACGAGGATCTTATTTCCTCTCCCAGCACTAATTGATGAATAATAATCACGCAAACATAAACTTATCGCCAGGCTGCGATGAGCGGAGAGCGGGGTGACCCGTATGTGTCATGTGACACTCGGTGTGTCTATAGGAACACTTTATACAATATATATATATTATAATCTCTGCTGGTGATGGCGCAGTGACACGCGGACACGCGGGGGATACACTGTGTTTTTATTGTAAATATTAACCATAGCGTAAACAAACACGAAGCAGGAAAACTCTTAATCTGCGCGCTAATTATTTTTCTCATTTTTGTTGATACAACCGTTTCGCTCGCTTAATGACAAGTTCGATCAAACAGTTGATAAACTGATGGATTGTCTTTGAAATGAATTCAGAACGGGGGGAAAACGACACGGTGCAGAGTTGGCAGAGGGCCGTCTCTAGTGGGAACAGATGCCCAACAAATTTGGCGAGTAGTTTTGTTCTTTTCTATCTGTTGCAGTTCACAATCCTAATGAATGTAATGTTTAAATAGCATGAATAAAGATAAAATGAAAATGAATTCAACTCCGGTTTGAGCCGCAGAATGAAAATGAGCAAACTGTATTATCCGGTGCCACCTAATCTGGGCTGAATTTCCTCTGTATCCTTTTTGTTTGTTGAAGAATCCCTTTCTTCGCTCTCCTTGGCCATTGACAAGGTCTTTTGAGATGAATATGAAAAGATAGATTTAAAGGT
This sequence comes from Leptobrachium leishanense, assembly GCA_009667805.1. Taxonomy (NCBI): domain Eukaryota; kingdom Metazoa; phylum Chordata; class Amphibia; order Anura; family Megophryidae; genus Leptobrachium; species Leptobrachium leishanense. The sequence goes on along the minus strand of CM019075.1, from coordinate 66,480,752 downwards.
TACGGCCAGGGTCAGATGGTTGCAGATGTTTTGTGAGAGATTGTTTGGTTCACTTGCGGCTCCCCTCCTGACTGGAGCATTCCAAGCAAATTGCCACATGGACAGCGACTGTCTGTGTGTTTTGTTTATTCCACCATTGATCCTAACAAACATAAACAAGGAGGAGACGTAGTATCTCCATTCTCACCCAAACTACTAATTTGCTTCTGTAAACAGGTACATAAAGCCGGGAATTAAACAGGACTGGTTCTTCTGCCAAAGCGGCGACTATGATTTATGTCTGTGCATGAATTGTACACAAAGGAACGTCAATATGTGTGTACACCACCACACTATATCTGCAGGGACTCGTGTACATGTAACGAATATGATGAGCTCCTGCAATGACATTTAACCCCAGATTCCCAAAATAAACCTGAGCGCGGAGACGGCTTCCAGCCCGTGTGAGCATGTCAGCCCACCTCAGCAGGTCTCTGCGCTGCCTGTCCGCAGAGGCTCGGTCATCTCTACATGCTTTTATGTTTGGAGATGTTGCAAGATATTTGTGAAAAGGAAGTATTTATCAGCTGGAATCTCAGCCCGTGCTGTTACTTAATGATACATAGTATCACCTGCTGCTTCTTTCTATGGGAATCCACGTGGCCTCCATTCCTGGACGCGCGCAGAAGGTGGTGCTGACTCAGGGATTGCGTCACCTGCAGCAGAATTTGCGTATTTAATGCCAATATTATTTGCATCAATAAAAAAATTCCTCTTTGATCATTTTCAGGTAATTTCAGGTTATTTTTTTGAGCAGAATTAGCCAATCAGTGAAGGCTTTCCTCTGATTGGTTGACTGTGAACACTTGGCCACACTGTGTCAAATCAGTGATGTCATTCATTGAAACCCGCGGGATACAGAGGATACTGTTTCTCTGTGTAAATGATGTGCAGTGTCCGGGTGTGTGAATGCAGGGCTGTGTTTGAATGAGGTGTCAGTGTGTTTGCATTGAACGCCAGTTTGTAAAAGCAAAAAACACATTTCCTTACAATAAATGCAAAGATGCCTTTCTGGACCATCTCTGTGCGCTTTAGCCGATTCTCAGCGTGTGTGAATGTCAGGATTGTGTATTTTGCGGATTGTGCCCTCTGGCGATGTTTCGTTATTTTGTCGTGTCCAGACATTATATTATACCATTTATTTCTCGCATTCGTACACATTCAGGTTATTTATTATTTTCTTTGCAGTATTCTATCTGCCGGGATCCGCTGTTTGGTGAAGACTCATCCTGAGATGCAGCAGATGCCCCTCCATCCCCCCTGCCCCCCCCGCACACACAATTAAATAATAATCAGCCCAGTTAAAGCTGTTCAGACATTGTTCCTACGTGAAGAGTTAACCCGTGCCGTGCTGTTATACAGAATATTATAAACGCACATTGAAGGATTATCGGTGTATATGTTAGATCTGTTTCTTTATCGATTGCCGCCCTGGAACTTCTCCTCCCGCTGTCTGTCTGTCTGTCTGTCTGGAGAAGCAGCTGAGTGTGTCAGGATCATGTGACCTATGGAAAGGCTGCCCTGTCTGACACTGCTCCGGGCATGCTCAGTCTGCTGCAGAACATAACATGTGACATCACCCACAAGATCGCATTTGGACAGGAGCACACCAGCACTTTAAATGTCTATCAGCCACAACCTCCTCTGGAATAAAGACAGCAAGAAGGAAACCTGATCTAATATGATCCTGAAACCGAGAGGAGCTAATATCAGGTCTGTACACATAGCTCGGCTCTCATTGTCACCTCTACAGCCACTCAAACGCAACATCTAATATTTATTACAGCATTAACGTGACCTCAAAAACTATCGCCGTATCCTCTATCATCCCACCTGGGGAGGTGACTCATTATATAGATAAGGACTGAATTAAAGGTGCGCTCTATGAGCAGTGAAAGCTCAACGTAATGTGAGTGGTCACAGTGACCAGAGTGTCCTCTCCCTCTCTGAGTGGGTCCCATGGGGCTAATTAGCTGCATGAAAGCAGGACTCTTTCCTGCAAATAGCTCATGTGTGGTTGCATTGAGAGAGCCTGGATTGCCTGGACAGTCATTTGAGGGTCCAGCGTCCCACCGGTCACATGACACCTTCAGATTAAGAGGAAGCCGCAGTATGTGACATCCAGTGCTGCACCGAGGAAGCCCGTGGCTGGAAAGAGGAGGACTTTCACTAATACTCGAGGTTAAAACAGGATTTGTGGTGAGCGGAGGAGTTAATGTTTAACCCTTCTGTTCCCCCTCTTCCATTTTAACCACCATGAATGCGGCAAAAAGTGACCCCCCCCCCCCGCCCCGTGCACTCTGATGGACATTGTGCCTGGGCTCGCTCTGAGTAGCCCTGTGCGTTTGGTGGGATCACAGGTGTTTTGGGGGTTTCCGTGTATTTTTATGCCTCGTATTAATCAGCACATTAATAAAAGTGACAGATTGTATCTGCAGCGAGTGGTGGGTTCTGACACTTAACTCTTTGAGCACCGCTGATGGTGTTGTGCTCTGCATCGCACAGACCCGCATACGGTTGATTCATGTTGCATTCAAAGTGTCATTATTTGGTGTAATAAGAACAATTACAAGGCCGGATTAGTCTGAGAGGCGGATATATATGAAAGGCATTATCGCTGGCCGCTTTCTGTGACTTTGTCATCATTAAGGCGCAGATTGGGAGTGTCTGGGGGTGTAGAGAGCAGGAGTGTGTTTCCATTTAAATATGACAGCTCAGGTTATCTTTTTTTATGACAATAGCTTTTTCTGGGCATTATCTTCAGAGGAAGCCGCTTTGAGCTTCCAATCCTGAGTGAATGGAAATGTCATGACACGGGATTAGCCGTAACCAGATACTAAATCAAATGATGGAAAGCGGAATGTGACGCGCGCGGCGGCGACGGCACAGTGACCGTCCTTTCTCACTATCAGGAGGACGTAATGACAGCCTATTGATGGGATTTATACCCGATAGGAAGAATAGGATTTAGTCCCTGATCTCGGACGATCCAGGCCGGGTCCACATATACCTTAATGCCATTTCATTCTCTCTCCATCAATATGGAAGTCATTGTATTGTGGAGGGTGATAGATGCGTGCGTGGGGAGGGGGAGTTCTCTGTGCAGGTAAACAATGGCGCGTTGGATTGGATTCACTCACGTGCGATTTACAACATCTAGACTGTATCAGGGTTATTCAGAGAAAGGTGAAAGCCAGGAGAACTGGCAGGAGAAGAGAACAATCCAGACCAAATAGCCGATTTGGAAAAGTGAGTTAAATGGTAGAATTTATCTGGTTCGGCTATTTTGATCTAGAATTTTAACTTCTCCAGCCATTCTCCTGGTTTTCGCCTCTCTCTGAATAACCCTTACGAATACGCCGTGTCCAGATGCCAAAATCAGCAGAGTGTAGCAGTATGTAGTGATATATATATATATATATTAATCAGCAGAGTGTAGTAGTATGTAGTGATTGTCATGGAACGGACATAGGGGCTCTGACCAGCGAGCCCCAGAACTAACAGCCTGGGACATTTCAAAGACCTTTTTCTTTATTTCAGACTCTTTCGGTTTTGCGTGTTGAAATGAACAGTTATACCTTTTCTAGATGTGGTTTTATTGGTGTGATGTATTACCATGTATCCTGTATTGTATGAGTGTGGATTCAGATGTGTAATTGTGTGATGCATTTAAAGGTATTATATTTCCCCTTGGTTGCTAGGAGTGAAAGGCTGTGTTGAAATTCAATTGTATGCTAATTTCTGTGTACATTAGCTCTGTGTGTGTGTGTAATCTGATGATACAAGCATGCCATTGTATGCAAATTGAGTTCCCATTCAAGCCTGGGCATGTCTCCTTTGTGTGTGAGATGTTTAAATGCGTGTCCCATTTGAGTAAAAAGTCAGTTCAACTACGTTTGACTTGAAGCATACAGCCCCGTTTGGTGTCGTCATTTCATCGCTAAAATCACAGTGCAGGAGACACTCTGCGGTCTCTTAGCTCCCCACTACGCAGAACGGGTCAACTGAATTCGGCAGCACCATCTCGCCAAGTAACGCCAGGGTCATCTCAGACCGCTCGAGACGCCGAGTGCCGTGACACTCGGTAGTCGGGCCTGACGCCATCAAGAGGGGGTCAGATTGGAGCACACCCGCAGACGGATAACACCCCATTCCGTCACACTGGTGGCAAGCGGTGAGGATAGCTCTCTGCACCCCCAGAAGACCCTCATCATGGCAGCATATGCCAATTATAAACGGAATACACTGCGGGGCATGCTGGAGGACCGTGGAGGAACCGTGGGCTCAAAGAGCAAGGATGCTCTGGTCAAAGAATTGGCGGCCCTGGATCGGCAGACCAGGGACCTGCCCGCAACCTCACCACCGATCGTAGCTCAGGCATCCAGCCCTGAAAACTCCTTACAGAGGAAGGTACAGCAGCGGGCAGCGGCTTGCGGAGCCGCGCCGACAGAAGCCACCTTCCAGAACTTCGTCCGGGACATCACCCATGAAGAAGAGCAGGAGCGGGTGCGCCAACATGTGATAAAGCTGGCGGAAATCCAGTACCAACAGGGAGGAAACCCCAACTGGGAAAGACCAACGGCACGGAAGGTGCCCTTCCAGGCCTTCAAGAGCTTCAACGGGGCAGAGGAGGAAATAGAAAGTTTCCTCCAGGACTTTGAACGCTCGTGCCAACTACACGAGGTTCAACGGCCGCTTGGGTTGGGATCCTGGCGTGTAAACTAACAGGGCGGGCTGCGGAGGCCTACAGGACTGTCCCAGACGAAGAAGCCCGGGACTACGAACAGGTGAAACAAACCCTGCTGGCCCGTTTTGCCATCACCCCCGAAGCCAGCCGGATGAAATTCCGAAATTCCCGGCGGCCCCACGGTACTACTCATGTGGAGTGGGCGCACCGGCTGCAACGGGACATGAAGACCTGGTTCGCCGGAAGCAAGGATCGAACCCTCGAAGAAGTCACTCAGCTGTTCCTTCTCGAGCAGTTTTTCGACCACACCGCCCCGGCCGTGCGGGAGTGGGTGAGGGACAAGAAGCCCCAGACGGTGCAGCAAGCGGCCACCTGGGCCGATGAGTATACTGACATGCGCACGTCCCACGGGGGGAACGACCTCCACCCTCCCGATCCACCCTACTATCTCCCCATGCCACACCCCCACCTCCCCGGCCGGAGCCAACAACACGCTGGCCCGCACCCCGGGTCCCAAACCGGGCCCCTTCCACGGCTACCATCCGTTGTTATGGGTGCGGCCAGATGGGCCACTACCGCCAGAACTGCCCCAAGCAGCCGCCCCTTCCGCGGGGCCCCATCCGAGCCCCACCCGCGGCTCATTGTTACCAGGAGGAATCCCCATACTGGGACCCACAGGAGGAATGGGGGATGCTGCATGAGGCCGATCCCGTGCAGGCTGCATCCGCCGACAACCACCAACACCACAGACAGGCGGTATGGATTAACGGGCGGGCCGCCGAAGGTCTCCGCGACTCCGGCGCTACCATCACGCTTGTCCGGCCTCACCTGATTACCCGAAAGGACCGGCTGGACCGCACCGTCGCTGTTCGCGTAGCCGGAGGTAAGGTGCTCCGACTCGCTACCGCCCGAGTCCATTTGGATTGGGGGTCGGGGAGGGATCCGTGCGGGTGGGGTTACTCGACCAACTACCGGCAGAAATCCTCCTGGGGAACGACCTGGGACGCTTGGTATCAGCCTACGCCATGGACGCGGCCGCCCCAGTGACCACCAGGCAACAAAGCCACCGGATCGACCAAGGCACTCCGGTCGGGACCCAGGTAAGACCAACCAGACCTCTCCGACCTCCCAAACCCCCAAGCCTCCCAGACCTCCCCCCCCCGACCGGACGAACCCACACCTCCTCCCCCGGACCACCCCCTCACGTGGAGATCTCCAGCCACCCTCCGGCACCAGACCCAGACTGACCCCACCCTAGAAAGGTACTGCGACCGGGCCGGCCAGGGTCCCAGCGACGGACGGGACGACAGCATTGAGTGGGAAGATGGGCTACTGTATCGGTACACCAATAGGGGAGACGCTCAGAAACCACGGGCTCCCCACAAACAGCTAGTAGTACCGCAGGCCCCCAGAAAGGAACTCCTGAGACTGGCCCACGACATTCCCCTCGCCGGCCATCTAGGAATGGCCAAGACCCGACACCGGTTAACCCGAGCATTCTTCTGGCCTCGCCTTAGTGAGGATGTCCGGGAGTACTGCCGCACCTGCCCGACCTGCCAGAAAACGGGGAAAACTGGGGACCACCTGAAAGCCCCCCTTCACCCCATGCCCATCATTCAAGAACCCTTTAGTTGGGTGGCGGTAGACATAATTGGTCCCTTACCCCGCCCCAGCGCCACCGGGAAGAGATATATTCTCACCGTGGTGGAGGACGCCACCCGATACCCCGAGGCGGTGGCCCTGTCTAACATTCAGGCAAACACCGTCGCCGATGGCCTCCTACAGGTGTTCTCTAGGGTAGGATTTCCTCAGGAAATCTTGTCTGATCAGGGCTCCCAATTCACCGCTGAGCTAACCCAACAGCTCTGGCGTCTGTGCGGGGTTAAGGCGCTTCACAGCGCCCCATACCACCCGCAGACGAACGGGCTGTGCGAGCGGTTTAATGGGACCCTGAAACAGCTCATCCGCGCTTACACCCAAGAGAGGAAAGACTGGGAGAAATACCTACCCCACCTGTTATTTGCCTACCGGGAGGTCCCCAAGAGTCGACCGGGTTCTCCCCTTCGAACTCCTGTACGGGCGACGGGTGCGAGGCCCCCTAGACTTAGTCTGGGCGCAGTGGGAGGGGGACAGGAAGCCGAAGGGCTCCCCGCCGTGAGTTACGTCCTGGAGCTCCGAGAGCGCTTGACCGAACTCACGGCGATGGTTCAGGGGAACATGCAGGCAGCCCAGGCCCAGCAGAAGGCATGGTACGACCGCTCTGCCCGCAGCCGCTCGTTTCTCGTGGGGCAGAAGGTCCTGGTGTTGAAACCACAGCGGCAGAACAAGCTGCAGGCGTCCTGGCAGGGCCCCTATCGGGTGGTCACCCAAGTGGGAGAGACCACCTACGTGGTTGTCAGCTGTACTGACACCAGGATCCAGCGGACGTTCCATGTCAATATGCTGAAGGCATACCACGAGCGCCCCGAGACGGTATCTGCCATCTGCGCTCCTGCGACCGAGGAGGCAGAACAGTTCCCCCTGGTAGACCTCCCCGGGATAGACGGTCGGCCCTCAGGGGTGGAACAAGTGCAGCTAGGGGAAGGGTTGGGCCCCCATAAGCAGGAGCAGGCTAGACAGCTGCTCCAAGAGCACCAGGAGCTCTTCTCCGCACTCCCTGACTACACCAGCCGGGCCGTGCACCAGGTGGAAACCCCCGGCCAGCGTCCCCTTCGGCAACCGGCATACAGACTCCCAGAGGCAGTACGCGAATCCATGCGGGCTGAAATCCGGGAGATGCTGGAGCTGGGAGTTATCGAGCCCTCTGCCAGTCCATGGGCCTCGCCCGTAGTCCTGGTCCCCAAAAAGGATGGTACCACCCGGTTTTGTGTCGACTACCGGAGGCTCAATGACTGCACTGTCACTGATGCTTACCCCATGCCCCGAGTCGACGAGCTGTTGGATCAGATCTCCCAGGGCCATTTCTTGACCACGGTAGATCTGTGCAAGGGGTACTGGCAGATTCCCCTTGCAGAGGAGGCGACCCCGAAGTCGGCCTTCATCACCCCGTTCGGCCTGTACCAGTTTCGGGTCATGCCGTTCGGGATGAAGAACGCCCCGGCCACTTTTCAGCGGTTGATCGATCGCCTCCTCGATGGCCTCCAGGAATTAGCTTGTGTGTACCTGGACGACATCGCCATCTACAGCCAGACTTGGGAGGAACACCTTCACCATCTGGGGGTGGTATTCGCTCGGATAAGGGACGCCAACCTGACCCTTAAACCCGCGAAGTGTAGGATAGGGATGTCCGAGGTACAGTACCTCGGCCACCGGGTGGGTCGGGGAACCCAGTGTCCAGAACCGGCCAAGATAGAAGCCATTCTGGAGTGGCCCACCCCCATCACCAAGACTTAGGTCCTCGCTTTCTTGGGCACGGCAGGGTACTACCGGAAATTCGTTCCCAACTATAGCGTCCTCGCCAAACCCCTGACCAACCTGACTAAGAAAACCCTGCCCCGCCAAGTCCTGTGGTCCCCGGAGTGCGAAACCGCCTTCCAACAACTGAAGACCGCCCTAACCCAAGCACCCCTCTTGGCAGCTCCCAATTATAGCAAACGCTTTATTGTCCATACAGACGCAGCGATGTTCGGACTGGGAGCCGTACTAAGCCAAGTGGGGGACGACGGGGGGGGATCATCCAGTGGCTTACATCAGCCGCAAACTCCTACTCCGGGAGGTGGGATACGCAGCGGTCGAGAAAGAATGTCTGGCCTTGGTTTGGGCCCTGCGAAAGTTCCAGCCGTATGTGTACAGGCGGTCCTTCACCGTAATGACGGATCACAACCCCCTGGTGTGGCTCAACCGGGTGGCGGGGGAGAACGGCCGCCTGTTGCGGTGATGCCTGGCCCTCCAACCTTTTAACTTTTCTATCCAATACCGGCCCGGGCCACAGAACGGGAATGCCGACAGTTTATCCCGGCAATCGGCCCGGGAACCCGGAGATCCAAGCTCCCCGACTTCCCCTATTTGACCCGTGTGGGTCCAACCGGGTCCGTCAGACTCGTTTGAAGGGGGGAGGAATGTCATGGAACGGACATAGGGGCTTTGACCAGCGAGCCCCAGAACTAACAGCCTGGGACATTTCAAAGACCTTTTTCTTTATTTCAGACTCTTTCGGTTTTGCGTGTTGAAATGAACAGTTATACCTTTTCTAGATGTGGTTTTATTGGTGTGATGTATTACCATGTATCCTGTATTGTGTGAGTGTGGATTCAGATGTGTAATTGTGTGATGCATTTAAAGGTATTATATTTCCCCTTGGTTGCTAGGAGTGAAAGGCTGTGTTGAAATTCAATTGTATGCTAATTTCTGTGTACATTAGCTCTGTGTGTGTGTGTAATCTGATGATGCAAGCATGCCATTGTATGCAAATTGAGTTCCCATTCAAGCCTGGGCATGTCTCCTTTGTGTGTGAGATGTTTAAATGCGTGTCCCATTTGAGTAAAAAGTCAGTTCAACTGCGTTTGACTTGAAGCATACAGCCCCGTTTGGTGTCGTCATTTCATCGCTAAAATCACAGTGCAGGAGACACTCTGCGGTCTCCTAGCTCCCCACTACGCAGAACGGGTCAACTGAATTCGGCAGCACCATCTCGCCAAGTAACGCCAGGGTCATCTCAGACCGCTCGAGACGCCGAGTGCCGTGACACTCGGTAGTTGGACCTGACGCCATCAAGAGGGGGTCAGATTGGAGCACACCCGCAGACGGATAACACCCCATTCCGTCACAGTGATATATATATTAAATCAGCAGAGTGTAGCAATATGTAGTGATATATATCTTAATCAGCAGAGTGTAGCAGTATGTAGTGATATATATATATATATTAATCAGCAGAGTGTAGTAGTATGTAGTGATAAATATATTAATCAGCAGAGTGTAGCAATATGTAGTGATATATATATTAATCAGCAGAGTGTAGCAGTATGTAGTGATATATATATATTAATCAGCAGAGTGTAGCAATATGTAGTGATATATATATTAATCAGCAGAGTGTAGCAATATGTAGTGATATATATATCTTAATCAGCAGAGTGTAGCAGTTTGTAGTGATATATATATATTAATCAGCAGAGTGTAGCAATATGTAGTGATATATATATCTTAATCAGCAGAGTGTAGCAGTATGTAGTGATATATATATATATATTAATCAGCAGAGTGTAGCAGTATGTAGTGATATATATATTAATCAGCAGAGTGTAGCAGTATGTAGTGATATATATATTAATCAGCAGAGTGTAGCAGTATGTAGTGATATATATATATTAATCAGCAGAGTGTAGCAGTTTGTAGTGATATATATATCTTAATCAGCAGAGTGTAGCAGTATGTAGTGATATATATATATTAATCAGCAGAGTGTAGCAATATGTAGTGATATATATATCTTAATCAGCAGAGTGTAGCAGTATGTAGTGATATATATATATATATTAATCAGCAGAGTGTAGCAGTATGTAGTGATATATATATTAATCAGCAGAGTGTAGCAGTATGTAGTGATATATATATATTAATCAGCAGAGTGTAGCAGTATGTAGTGATATATATATTAATCAGCAGAGTGTAGCAGTATGTAGTGATATATATATATTAATCAGAAGAGTGTAGCAGTATGTAGTGCTATATATATATTAATCAGCAGAATGTAGCAGTATGTAGTGATATATATATATTAATCAGCAGAGTGTAGCAGTATGTAGTGATATATATATATTAATCAGCAGAGTGTAGCAATATGTAGTGATATATATATATTAATCAGCAGAGTGTAGCAGTATGTAGTGATATATATTAATTAATCAGCAGAGTGTAGCAGTATGTAGTGATATATATATATTAATCAGCAGAGTGTAGCAATATGTAGTGATATATATTAATTAATCAGCAAAGTGTAGCAATATGTAGTGATATATATATATTAATCAGCAGAGTGTAGCAATATGTAGTGATATATTTATATTAATCAGCAGAGTGTAGCAGTATGTAGTGATATATATTTATTAATCAGCAGAGTGTAGCAGTATGTATTGATATATATATATTAATCAGCAGAGTGTAGCAGTATGTATTGATATATATTTATTAATCAGCAGAGTGTAGCAGTATGTAGTGATATATATATCTTAATCAGCAGAGTGTAGCAATATGTAGTGATATATATATATTAATCAGCAGAGTGTAGCAATATGTAGTGATATATATTAATTAATCAGCAAAGTGTAGCAATATGTAGTGATATATATATATTAATCAGCAGAGTGTAGCAGTATGTATTGATATATATATTAATAAGCAGAGTGTAGCAGTATGTAGTGATATATATTAATCAGCAGAGTAGCAATATGTAGTGATATATATTTATTGATCAGCGGAGTGTAGCAGTATATATATATTAATCAGCAGAGTGTAGCAGTATATATATATTAATCAGCAGAGTGTAGCAGTATGTAGTGATATATATATTAATCAGCAGAGTGTATCAGTATGTAGTGATATATATATATTAATCAGCAGAGTGTAGCAGTATGTAGTGATATATATATATTAATCAGCAGAGTGTATCAGTATGTAGTGATATATATATATTAATCAGCAGAGTGTATCAGTTTGTTTGATATATATATATTAATCAGCAGAGTGTAGCAGTATGTATATATTAATCAGCAGAGTGTAGCAATATGTAGTGATATATATATATTAATCAGCAGAGTGTAGCAGTATATATATATTAATCAGCAGAGTGTAGCAGTATATATATATTAATCAGCAGAGTGTAGCAGTATATATATATTAATCAGCAGAGTGTAGCAGTATGTATTGATATATATATTAATAAGCAGAGTGTAGCAGTATGTAGTGATATATATATATTAATCAGCAGAGTAGCAATATGTAGTGATATATATTTATTGATCAGCGGAGTGTAGCAGTATATATATATTAATCAGCAGAGTGTAGCAGTATATATATATTAATCAGCAGAGTGTAGCAGTATGTAGTGATATATATATATTAATCAGCAGAGTGTATCAGTATGTAGTGATATATATATATTAATCAGCAGAGTGTAGCAGTATGTAGTGATATATATATATTAATCAGCAGAGTGTATCAGTATGTAGTGATATATATATATTAATCAGCAGAGTGTAGCAGTATGTAGTGATATATATATATTAATCAGCAGAGTGTATCAGTTTGTTTGATATATATATTAATCAGCAGAGTGTATCAGTATGTAGTGATATATATATATTAATCAGCAGAGTGTAGCAGTATGTATATATTAATCAGCAGAGTGTAGCAATATGTAGTGATATATATATATTAATCAGCAGAGTGTAGCAGTATATATATATTAATCAGCAGAGTGTAGCAGTATATATATATTAATCAGCAGAGTGTAGCAATATGTAGTGATATATATATATATTAATCAGCAGAGTGTAGCAATATGTAGTGATATATATATATTAATCAGCAGAGTGTAGCAATATGTAGTGATATATATATATTAATCAGCAGAGTGTAGCAGTATATATATATTAATCAGCAGAGTGTAGCAATATGTAGTGATATATATATATTAATCAGCAGAGTGTAGCAGTATATACAGTTGTGTTCAAAATTATTCAACCCCCACTGAAATTTAGTGTTTTGGCCAGTTTGACATTGATTTTGATCATTAAGTCATCTTGCTTACAATTAAATTAAAGAGGCACGTGTAGGTCAGACAAATATAACATAACATTTATAATGAAATAACCACAAATGTCTTTTCTGTGCTCACATCATTATCAGTTTTATTCAACCCCCAAGTGACATTCAATCTTAGTACTTAGTACAACATCCTTTTACAGTTATAACAGCTTTTAAACGTGAAGCATAGCTTGACACAAGTGTCTTGCAGCCATCTACGGGTATCTTCGCCCATTCGTCATGGGCAAAAGCCTCCAGTTCAGTCACATTCTTAGGCTTGCGCACTGCAACTGCTTTCTTTAAGTCACACCAGAGGTTCTCAATCGGATTTAAGTCAGGTGACTGCGATGGCCACTCCAAAATGTTCCAGCCTTTAATCTGCAACCATGCTCTAGTGGACTTGGAGGTATGCTTGGGATCATTGTCCTGTTGAAAGGTCCAACGTCTCCCAAGCCTCAGGTTTGTGACGGACTGCATCACATTGTCATCCAATATCTCCTGGTACTGAAGAGAATTCATGGTACCTTGCACACGCTGAAGCTTCCCTGTACCTGCAGAAGCAAAACAGCCCCAAAGCATGATTGACCCCCCGCCATGCTTCACAGTAGGCAAGGTGTTCTTTTCTTCATAGGCCTTTTTCTTCCTCCTCCAAACATAGCGTTGATCCATGGGCCCAAACAGTTCTAATTTTGTTTCATCAGTCCACAGAACACTATCCCAAAACTTCTGTGGTTTGTCCACATGACTTTTGGCATACTGCAGTCGACTCTTCTTATTCTTTGGAGACAGCAAGGGGGTGCGCCTGGGAGTTCTGGCATGGAGGCCTTCATTATGCAGTGTGCGCCGTATTGTCTGAGCTGAAACTTCAGTACCCACATCTGACAAATCTTTTCTCAGTTCCTCAGCAGTCACACGGGGACTTTTCTCCACTCTACGCTTCAGGTAGCGCACAGCAGTCGAAGTCAGCATCTTCTTTCTGCCACGACCAGGTAGCGTTTCAACAGTGCCCTTTGCCTTGAATTTGCGAATGATGCTTCCTATGGTCTCTCTTGGTATGTTTAACATCTTTGCAATCTTCTTATAGCCATTGCCCTTCCTGTGAAGAGTAATCACCTCTTCTCTTGTCTTCCTGGACCATTCTCTTGACTTCACCATGTTTGTAACCACACCAGTAAATGTCTAGAAGGAGCTGAGTATCACAGTCATTTTAAAGCTGCCTAATTGGTGCTTATTATGCTTTATTGCTGCTCCGTGACATCCACAGGTGTTTTCAATACCTGATTGAAAACACTTGAATGAACCTCTGTTCTTCAGAGTGGTAGTCTTTAAGGGGTTGAATAATTGTGTCAATGAAGAATTCACAAAAGAAACATTTACTACTGTATTATAAAACCAATTGATGTCATTTTAGTTGCATATGGTTCTTTAAAAAGTCCTTGTAGGATTTCATTCTGAATACAATTACAAATGTCACTAAATTCCCTAAAACCCTTTACAGCATTGGGGGTTGAATAAATTTGAACACAACTGTATATATTAATCAGCAGAGTGTAGCAGTATGTAGTGATATATATATTAATCAGCAGAGTGTAGCAGTATGTAGTGATATATATATTAATCAGCAGAGTGTAGCAGTATGTAGTGATATATACAGTATACAAGGATACATTGAGATTTCTCTCGTTTTCAGGTATGTCCTGGGTGGCGAGTCTGTACCGTTAGGTGTCTTGCCAAGGACACTTACTGGAGAGGTGCTCTTGCCGGGATCGAACCCATGACTCCACAGGGTCTCTCCATGCAGAGCGGTGATGTTACCTCTACTCCACCCAGCCGGTACTATATATATATTAATCAGCAGAGTGTAGCAGTATGTAGGGATATATATATATATATACACAGTACTGTATCTGTGCATGTATAATACGTGTATATATAGCTGTATATAAAATCCTTGTGCAGAAAGAGTTGGGACGGTAAAGTATTTCAGTATTTATAAAATCATGTAACACTAAAAACCAAAATAATCTCTAAACTGTAATGACCTCTTGTGCTGGGACGCAGGGACTGGGAGCGACATGATGATGCACCTCCTCCTGTCGTGCCCCCCTGACCCTGTGCCACCCTACCTACACCAGCTCTCACAGGGCTCGTGCTGGTCTCCATGGTCTCCTTTGAACATTACGATAAAAATACCAGCCACAGCGCTGAGGGTGAAATAAAGAGACGAGTAGCTATAAAGCGTTTGCTCGTGATAGAGCCGGTGATATGGAGCAGGTGATATGGAGCCGGTGATATGGAGCAGGTGATATGGAGCCGGTGATATGGAGCCGGGGATATAGAGCAGGTGATATGGAGCTGGTGATATGGAGCCGGGGATATGGAGCCGGGGATATGGAGCAGGTGATATGGAGCCGGTGATATGGAGCAGGTGATATGGAGCCGGTGATATGGAGCCGGGGATATGGAGCAGGTGATATGGAGCCGGTGATATGGAGCAGGTGATATGGAGCCGGTGATATGGAGCCGGGGATATGGAGCCGGGGATATGGAGCCGGTGATATGGAGGCAGGGATATGGAGCCGGTGATATGGAGCCGGTGATATGGAGCCGGGGATATGGAGCAGGTGATATGGAGCCGGTGATATGGAGCAGGTGATATGGAGCCGGTGATATGGAGCCGGGGATATGGAGCAGGTGATATGGAGCCGGTGATATGGAGCCGGGGATATGGAGCCGGGGATATGGAGCCGGTGATATGGAGGCAGGGATATGGAGCCGGTGATATGGAGCCGGTGATATGGAGCAGGTGATATGGAGCCGGTGATATGGAGCCAGGGATATGGAGCAGGGGACATGGAGCCGGGGACATGGAGACGGGGATATGGAGCAGGTGATATGGAGCCGGTGATATGGAGCCGGTGAAAAGGAGCCAGGGATATGGAGCCGGTGATATGGAGCCGGGGATATGGAGGTGGGGATATGGAGCCGGTGATATGGAGCAGGTGATATGGAGCAGGTGATATGGAGCAGGTGATATGGAGCGGTGATATGGAGCCAGTGATATGGAGCCGGGGATATGGAGCCGGGGATATGGAGCAGGTGACATGGAGCCGGGGACATGGAGCAGGTGATATGGAGCCGGGGATATGGAGCCGGTGATATGGAGCCGGTGATATGGAGCAGGTGATATGGAGCCGGTGATATGGAGCCGGTTTTATGGAGCAGGTGATATGGAGCCGGTTATATGGAGCAGGTGATATGGAGCCGGTGATATGGAGCCGGTTTTATGGAGCCGGTGATATGGAGCAGGTGATATGGAGCAGGTGATATGGAGCAGGTGATATGGAGCAGGTGATAGTTATCAGCTTGTGTCACAGTTACCCATGAGCAGCTGCCTATAGCCGGCTCAGGGCTCTATTCCACAGCTGGTGTTAATGTAGCGTCTCGATAAGTAAGCGTTAGCTCCAGGATAAGTAAGTTTAACGTCTGCCATATATATTCCAATCCTGACGCTACACTGGGTGAAAAAGTATCGGGCCTTTGCGTCTCCTGTACGTAATTTGGGGAGCGCAATCTATTCATAATCTATTTATAACGTCTCAACAAGTGAGGTTTAACAAAGTGCCGGCACCAGTTACCATGGGGACGCGCAAGCCAACATGTTAGCACCTCCTAAAAGCTGGTGTTAAATGATTCCGCATCCGCAAAATAATTTAACACGCTCTAAAAAAAACCCCTAAAAATCCCATACTCGCCTCTCATCCCGCGGCGAAAAGGCTGGCGTGATCTGTCACTTCTTCTCCTCAGGAGCCGAGTGAGACTGGGAAGAAATCGTTCCTAGTCTCCCTCTGCGGTCACTCCGCAGCGCTTCACGATCTCGCGGCCCGGAAGCGCAATCCTCCAAGTCCTATACTTGCAAACTTGCAAAAAAGGGCAAACCTCTAAGTGATACTCGCAATGACGTGGAAGCGCTAATGCGGGTATCAGGGAGGTTAGTGCTACGTTCCAGGGCGAGATGCTGATACAGCACCTACCCTGGAATACGACGCTAACATGGAGACGGTACGGGAAAAAACTCCAAGCGCACATTATCCTGCTTACCGTCTCATGTTGGCGAGCACCACGGCACAGACCACAGATGGGAAAGAGGCGGACGTTGGCTGCTTCAGTTACCGCTGTTACGGCGCTCAGCCTCACCCTCAGCCGACAAATCTCCAAAACATAACGATTCACGTGTACGTATCTATATAAAAGTGTAACTACAGTGGCAAGAAAAAGTAAAGCTGGTGTGTGTTTTTAAAGGGCAGGACAGCTTTCAGCAACACATCCAATAATATCACACTGATTGGACTCAAGGTTGGCTCACTCCTGGCTCCAATTAGCTCTTGGAGAAGTCATTAGGCTAGGGGGTTCACATACTTTTTCCACCCTGCACTGTGAATGTTTACATGTTCTGTTCAATAAACACATGAAAACATATAATGTTTGTGTTGTATTATTTTAAGCAGACTGTGTTTTTCAAATTGTTGTGACTTAGATGAAGATCAGAGACATTTTATGACCAATTCATGCAAAACTCCACCTAATCCCAAAGGGTTCACATACTTTTTCTTGCCACTATATTTATCTGATTGATTGATAAAAACACCACAACACAAACACAAACCTACCAGGAGCCCGATGTGACACATTGTGACATTTCCCTGTGTGTTACAGCAAACCACTGTGAGCGTTATTAGCGCAATGCCAAACCCAAACGCCATGTAACAAGAAGTAATGATAACAGCGAGACGTTCTTCCATGTCTGCCAAACTTTAAACGAGCCTCTCCCATGAAAGCAAAGTCATTAAGCATTGAAACTTTAAATATACGTCGGTAAGTAACAACGTACAGTCAGATAACACCTCCAGAGTTATGAATGGCTAATTATATTTTGCATACTTTCAGCAAAGACAATTAGCAAATAGCTTTTATATGCAAAATAAATGGAAAAGTAATTAAGATTCAGTAACGAGAGCATTGCTATCCAGTCTGTTGTCTTGTGATTCGTTCCCAACAAACATAATAATTATGCATTCATTGTCATATAATTAAAACGGTTCCGTCCTTTTATAAAACTGTCTTCTGAAAACTGACAAGAGGCAAAAGTTCGTTGTGTCTGTAAACAGGATAATTACTAATATCCATTCAGAAAACACAGACTCATTTCGATTTCAAATATTATTTCCTTGTGTATTAGCGAAATTTTAATTGCAGCCGCGATCAAATAATGCTTTAAATGGAATTGTGTTTCGTGCCGGGCTTTTTTGTGTTTTTTTTTTTTTTCCGTTCGCACATCCTTCATTAGTCGAGGCTGATGTTAACATTCCGCACAGCTGTCGGCGTTGGGGGAAAGTCTGAACTTATCCGGGTTTCATTGTAATGAAATGGGAGCGTTTCTCTATTTTTTAATTTAATGCGGAAACAGGAAAAAAATGTCACTTTGACTTTATGCAAATATTGTGTCCGGCGCTGTGTTTTGTCACTTTTGAGGGTTTTTGTGCGATGCTGTGTTTCAGGTTTACTTTAGAAAACAGGAACTAATCTCATCGTTACAAATATCAGGATAAGAATTATTCCAGCGTAAGACACAGAGCTCGAGCAAACACAGGGTCACCGCCGCGTTTTACATATAGATTAATGCTCTGTGACAGATACTGAGAGAAATCTATCAATCTGATCACTTTCACTTATTTATTCATTTGCTTTTTTGGCCGTTATGTTGGGGGGTGCCGGAGATTAGGGGATGAGTGAGTGTAGCGCAGCTCAAAGCGTGAAATAATAATACAAATAATAATAATAAATGCCGCTCATAATGAAGGAAGCTGCAAGTTTTATCAAACAAGGCGGAAACCGAGAGACAGTAACCTTATTCCATGTTTACATTTCATTTCTACATCACAGATATGTGCCCTGCTAGTGACTGTATGGGGGCGTTACCCTGTGGCTAGTGACTGTATGGGGGCGTTACCCTGTGGCTAGTGACTGTATGGGGGCGTTACCCTGTGGCTAGTGACTGTATGGGGGCGTTACCCCATGGCTAGTGACTGTATGGGGGCGTTAACCTGTGGCTAGTAACTGTATGGGGGGCGTTACCCTGTGGCTAGTGACTATATGGGGTGGCATTACGCTATGGCTAGAGACTGTATGGGGGCGTTACCCTGTAGCTAGTGACTGTATGGGGGCGTTACCCTGTGGCTAGTGACTGTATGGGGGCGTTAACCTGTGGCTAGTAACTGTATGGGGGGCGTTACCCTGTGGCTAGTGACTGTATGGGGGCATTACCCTGTGGCTAGTGACTGTATGGGGGCGTTACCCTGTGGCTAGGGACTGTATGGGGGCGTTACCCTGTGGCTAGTGACTGTATGGGGGCATTACCCTGTGGCTAGTAACTGTATGGGGGGCGTTACCCTGTGGCTAGTGACTGTATGGGGGCATTACCCTGTGGCTAGTGACTATATGGGGTGGCATTACGCTATGGCTAGAGACTGTATGGGGGCGTTACCCTGTGGCTAGTGACTGTATGGGGGCGTTACCCTGTGGCTAGTGACTGTATCGGGGTGTTACCCTGTGGCTAGTGACTGTATGGGAGGCGTTACCATGTGGCTAGTGACTGTATGGGGTGGCATTATGCTATGGCTAGAGACTGTATGGGGCGTTACCCTGTGGCTAGTGACTGTATGGGGGCGTTACCTTGTGGCTAGTGACTGTATGGGGGCGACTGTATGGGAGGCGTTACCCTGTGGCTAGTGACTGTATGGGGGCATTACCCTGTGGCTAGTGACTGTATGGGGTGGCATTATGCTATGGCTAGAGACTGTATGGGGCGTTACCCTGTGGCTAGTGACTGTATGGGGGCGTTACCCTGTGGCTAGTGACTGTATGGGGGCGACTGTATGGGAGGTGTTACCCTGTGGCTAGTGACTGTATGGGGGCGACTGTATGGGAGGCGTTACCCTGTGGCTAGTGACTGTATGGGGGCATTACTCTGTGGCTAGTGACTGTATGGGAGGCGTTACCATGTAGCTAGTGACTATATGGGGTGGCATTACGCTATGTCTAGTGACTGTATGGGGGCGTTACCCTGTGGCTAGTGACTGTATGGGGGCATTACCCTGTGGCTAGTGACTGTATGGGAGGCGTTACCCTGTGGCTAGTGACTGTATGGGGTGGCATTACCCTAGGGCTAGAGACGGTATGGGGGCATTACCCTGTGGCTAGTGACTGTATGGGGCGCGTTACCCTGTGGCTAGTGACTGTATGGGGGAGTTACCCTGTGGCTAGTGACTGTATGGGAGGCGTTACCCTGTGGCTAGTGACTGTATGGGGGGCGTTACCCTATGGTTAGAGACTGTATGGTGGCGTTACCATGTGGCTAGTGACTGTATGGGGTGGCATTACCCTATGGCTAGAGACTGTATGGGGGTGTTACCCTGTGGCTAGTGACTGTATGGGGGGTGTTACCCTGTGGCTAGTGACTGTATGGGGGCGTTACCCTGTGGCTAGTGACTGTATGGCGGGAGTTACCCAGTGGCTAATGACTGTATGGGGGCGTTACCCTGTGGCTAGTGACTGTATGGCGGGAGTTACCCTGTGGCTAATGACTGTATGGGGGCGTTACCCTGTGGCTAGTGACTAAATGGGGTGGCGTTGCCCTGTGGCTAGTGACTGTATGGGGGCGTTACCCTGTGGCTAGTGACTGTATGGCGGGAGTTACCCTGTGGCTAATGACTGTATGGGGGCGTTACCCTGTGGCTAGTGACTAAATGGGGTGGTGTTGCCCTGTGGCTAGTGACTGTATGGGGGCATTACCCTGTGACTAGTGACTGTATTGGGGCGTTACCCTGCAGCTAGTGACTGTATGGGAGGCGTTACCCTGTGGCTGATGACTGTATGGGGGTGTTACCCTGTGGCTAGTGACTAAATGGGGTGGCGTTACCCTGTGGCTATTGACTGAATGGGGGCGTTACCCTGCAGCTAGTGACTGTATGGGGGAGTTACCCTGTGGCTAGTGACTATATGGGGGCGTTACCCTGTGGCTAGTGATTATATGGGGGGCGTTACCCTGTGGCTAGTGACTGTATGGGGAGGTCACCCTGTAAATAGTGCATGTATGGGGGGTCACCCTGCGGCTAGTGACTATGCATAAAGCACCGGCATGTCCCATTAAGTTATTACTCTAAAAAGCACCGGCATGTCCTCATTAACATATTATTCCATAATGCACCGGCATTGCACCACAAGCGTCGCCAGGCAGATGATGGGTTTTGAATATCTGTGCTGCTTTTCACTGATGATGTCAGCATGCTCCGTGTGATGACATCATCCTCCATTAATTTCCCTTTATTGAAAATGTTGGGAATAAGTTTGTGATTTTGTTCTATGCTAATAAATCAGTCATTGTTACGTGTTGACGCTGGAGGCGGAGCCACAGAATGCGCACGTTCAGGAGGATTTGTTTTCCTTTCATGGTTGGAAAGAGACTCCGGTGACGTCAGGTGTCAAGCGATACGACCCCAAATAAAAGGCAGAAAATGACCCAAAACGACACAAAGTAACGAGGGTTTGACATTATTTATTCAGAAATGAATCTTCTGCTTCCTGCAGTAATTAAAGATCCCATTGTCAGCGCTGAATGCCGCATCCCGAGAAAGTGGCGGCTCCATACGTGCGCGAGGAACGCGCTTTGATGCTCTTTTTCCTCTTATTGTTTCATTAATAAATGAACATGTCATTTGTCTCACCAGAGGGAGCTGCTGCCCTCCAGGCTATCTTCCTTCTGGGTTTTTTTGTGTTTAGGTCTTATAAAGATGAATTTCCAGTGCTCGGGAATAAGCGTGGATTAGGATTTAAGCCTGACAGCACTTCGGGGAGTAGTGGGCTTAAAGTGGCTCATACAGGTCTCCAAAGCACTTGTTTACTAATAGGCAAAATCAGCCACCGTCTGCAGCTGCTGATATCGCATTACCGTTCCCGAAGACAGGAGCCCAGATAACGCATCGCACGCTTTTAATAATTACTCCTGCATTTCGGGTTTTTACGTGACGGCGGCGCGGCCTGGAATCTGTCCAGAAACGCAGATAGAAACAGTGTGAAACCTTTATCTTTTAATGATAATGACAACATACAACGCGTTTCGCTAAAACTCTTTTTTTCCTTAAACACCAATATTTCAGTTTTTTCCATGAAGTGTAATTACACGTAAATGTTTCGGGAGTTTTTAAATCGTAAATTTCATAGAAAGGGGAAAACAAATACAGGCGAGAGAAAGTTCTGGAGAGGTCGTCACCGGCGGTCACCTCTTGAGTATCCACAGGATTAGGACTGGGCTCAGAAGAAGTGATAAAATCTGAAAAAAAATGTGCAGCTTTTCTCGTTATTTTAAGTGCAATTATGTAGAATCTTCCCAAAGTGACCCAAATGCCGTGATGGCAGGAGCTGCCGGCTGCATCAGAACGTTATTGAAGGCGAAGAGATAGCCGGGATATTCCTACAAGAAGCTACAAGGAACATTAGCCGCCCCCTCCACCAACTGTAACAAACTCCTCATGTCCTCTCACTCCTCGCTTAATTCCAGTGATTAGAGCATCACGAGGGGTGAGATTCACTAAAACTCTCTACTCTACATCTGAGGCTGCGCCATGAATTCTGGGATACACATAAGACACGTCCAGATATTTGCATATCTTCATATTTCGTGTTTACTGTGCCCCCTGTGGAGAATCAAAATTCCCACTAAGACCTCCCTCCTGTCCCCCTATATTACCGTAAAGAAGCTGCAAGGAGCATCCACCACACTTACTGTAACAAACTTTACTGCAGCATTCCAGCAGCCAGGGATTTGTCAGAATACAGGGGGAGCTGTGGGTCAGTCACTGCTGTACAGGGATAAGATTCAGGGGGTTATAATGAGTGTAAATCCCTGTACAGTACAGATACAAGGTGTTGCTGTAATTGCCACACACAGGCATTATGCGGCACATACAGATACAAGGTGTTGCTGTAATTGCCATACACAGGCATTATGCGGTACATACAGATACAAGGCGTTGCTGTAATTGCCATACACAGGTATTATGCGGCACATACAGATACAAGGTGTTGCTGTAATTGCCACACACAGGCATTATGCGGTACATACAGATACAAGGCGTTGCTGTAATTGCCACACACAGGCATTATGCGGCACATACAGATACAAGGTGTTGCTGTAATTGCCACACACAGGCATTATGCAGCACATACAGATAAAAGGTGTTGCTGTAATTGCCACACACAGGCATTATACGGCACATACAGATACAAGGTGTTGCTGTAATTGCCATACACAGGCATTATGCGGCACATACAGATACAAAGCGTTGCTATAATTACCATACACAGGCATTATGCGGCACATACAGATACAAGGTGTCGCTGTAATTGCCATACACAGGCATTATGCAGCACATACAGATAAAAGGTGTTGCTGTAATTGCCACACACAGGCATTATACGGCACATACAGATACAAGGTGTTGCTGTAATTGCCATACACAGGCATTATGCAGCACATACAGATAAAAGGTGTTGCTGTAACTGCCACACACAGGCATTATGCGGCACATACAGATACAAGGTGTTGCTATAATTACCATACACAGGCATTATGCGGCACATACAGATACAAGGTGTTGCTATAATTACCATACACAGGCATTATGCGGCACATACAGATACAAGGTGTCGCTGTAATTGCCATACACAGGCATTATGCAGCACATACAGATACAAGGTGTTGCTGTAATTGCCACACACAAACATTATGCGGCACATACAGATACAAGGTGTTGCTGTAATTGCCATACACAGGCATTATGCGGCACATACAGATACAAGGTGTTGCTGTAATTGCCATACACAGGCATTATGCGGCACATACAGATACAAGGTGTTGCTGTAATTGCCATACACAGGCATTATGCAGCACATACAGATACAAGGTGTTGCTGTAATTGCCATACACAGGCATTATGCGGCACATACAGATACAGGGCGTTTCTGTAATTGCCACACGCAGGCATTATGAAGCACATACAGATACAAGGCGTTGCTGTAATTGTCATACACAGGCATTATGCGGCACATACAGATACAAGGCGTTGCTGTAATTGTCATACACAGGCATTATGCGGCACATACAGATGCAAGGCGTTGCTGTAATTGTCATACACAGGCATTATGCGGCACATACAGATACAAGGTGTTGCTGTAATTGCCATACACAGGCATTATGCAGCACATACAGATACAAGGTGTTGCTGTAATTGTCATACACAGGCATTATGCAGCACCTTTTAATGAAAACCCAAGACGTCTTGTATTATCCAGAACACTACACCCCATGTAAGCGGGAGATCTCACCATTTTATTATCTGCCTGCAGCACATTTACTGCATCTCTGCCATCTCGCAATGGATCGAGTCACTGACTGTCTCTCGGCAGTCTCGCAATGGATCGAGTCACTGACTGTCTCTCGGCCGCCTCGGAAGTCTTTCCACTTCCTTAAACTCAATCTCGCCAAAACTGAAATTCTTGTTATTCCTCCAAAAAGAACCCAATCGCACCAATCAATCAACGAGTAAATGGACGCTCAATAACCCGACGCCTCAAGTTCGCTGCCGCCGTGTCACTTTACATTCTGACCTAACATTCTCTCCCCACATCCAGACAGTGACCAAATCCTGTTACTATCAACTCAAAAACATCGCCCGCGTCCGCCCCTTTCTGACACAAGAAACCGTGAAGGTGCTGGTTCATGCTCTTATTTCACGACTTGACTATTGCAACTCGCTCCTTATTGGCCCCAACTCCCGTATTGCACCTTTTATAATCTGTAATGAATGCAGGGGCAAGGCTTATCTTTCTCACCAGACGCACCTCGTGTACCTCTCCCCTCTGCCGGTCCCTCCATTGGCTTCCTGTACCTCCCCCTCTCTGCCGGTCCCTCCATTGGCTTCCTGTACCTCTCCCCTCTGCTGGTCCCTCCATCGGCTTCCTGTACCTCCCCCCTCTGCCGGTCCCTCCATTGGCTTCCTGTACCTCTCCCCTCTGCCGGTCCCTCCATTGGCTTCCTGTACTTCCCCCCCCTCTGCCGGTCCCTCCATTGGCATCCTGTACCTCCCCCCTCTGCTGGTCCCTCCTTTGGCTTCCATTACTTCCCCCTCTGCTGGTCCTTCCATTGGCTTCCTGTACTTCCTCCCTCTGCCGGTACCTCCATTGGCTTCCTGTACCTCCCCCTCTGCCGGTCCCTCCATTGGCTTCCTGTACCTCCCCCCCTGCCAGTCCCTCCATTGGCTTCCTGTACCTCCCCCCTCTGCCGGTCCCTCCTTTGGCTTCCTGTACTTCCTCTCTCTGCCGGTCCCTCCATTGGCTTCCTGTACCTGCCCCCTCTGCCGGTCCCTCCATTGGCTTCCTGTACTGCCCCCTCTGCCGGTCCCTCCGTTGGCTTCCTGTACCTCTCCCCTCTGCCGGTCCCTCTGTTGGCTTCCTGTACCTCCCCCCTCTGCTGGTCCCTCCATTGTCTTCCTTTATGTTCCAGGATACAGTTTAAAATACTGACACTCATGTTCAAATCACTCAATAACTCAACCCCCTCCCCCCCTTACATGTCTTTGTTTCTCCGCAAGCACGTCCCATCTAGACGAATCCCGTCGACGGGTGATCTCCTCCTGTTATCGTTCTACACGCACAGCCAACTCTCGCCTCCAAGACTTCTCAAGGGCAGCTCCGGTCCTGTGGAATGACTTGCCTCGCCCCATAAAACTCTCGTGAGAAACAAGGGGGGTGTTTGTGAGGGTCCTAAGAACGAGCAACAGTACAATGGCCTGCTCTACGGTGGGTGCCCGCTCAGGTCTCACAAACAAGGTTTTAGCTTGTGCCTTTACAGGGATGAATGCTCCATATGCAAATCAGCTGCTCTCACCCAGAAAGGGTGGCCAGTGCTGATTGCCAAGGACGTCATCCCTGCACGAGAGGTGCAGCAACCCCCGACGATCGTTTCGGCCTTATTGGGCCTCGTCAGGAGGGTATAGCTGACACCCCTCTAGGCACATCAAGCAAGGGGTCCACGTCTGGATGACCCTTTACAATTACTGTGAGAAACAAGGGGGTGTTAAAACTCTCCCCTGATCTTCAGGCCTTCAAGAAATCCCTCAAAACCCATCTCTTCAGATTATTGTACCACATCACTGACACAACTCATCCCTCTGCTCACCTACAGTACTCACACATGATTGAAGCCGCTTCTATGGCCCCACCATTCCCGAACCACTAATGATCCTGACGTCCAGTAAACCTCCTCGTCTTCCTCAAACCCAATCCCTCTAGACTGTAAGCTCCTGTGAGCCGGACCCTCTGCTCCTCTAGATTGTAAACTCCTGTGAGCCGGACCCTCTGCTCCTCTAGATTGTAAGCTCCTGTGAGCCGGACCCTCTGCTCCTCTAGATTGTAAGCTCCTGTGAGCCGGACCCTCTGCTCCTCTAGATTGTAAACGCCTGTGAGCCGGACCCTCTGCTCCTCTAGATTGTAAGCTCCTGTGAGCCGGACCCTCTGCTCCTCTAGATTGTAAACTCCTGTGAGCCGGACCCTCTGCTCCTCTAGATTGTAAGCTCCTGTGAGCCGGACCCTCTGCTCCTCTAGATTGTAAACTCCTGTGAGCCGGACCCTCTGCTCCTCTAGACTGTAAACTCCTGTGAGCCGGACCCTCTGTTCCTCTAGACTGTAAACTCCTGTGAGCCGGACCCTCTGCTCCTCTAGATTGTAAGCTCCTCTGAGCCGGACCCTCTGCTCCTCTAGATTGTAAACTCCTGTGAGCCGGACCCTCTGCTCCTCTAGATTGTAAACTCCTGTGAGCCGGACCCTCTGCTCCTCTAGATTGTAAACTCCTGTGAGCCGGCCCTCTGCTCCTCTAGATTGTAAACTCCTGTGAGCCGGACCCTCTGCTCCTCTAGATTGTAAGCTCCTGTGAGCCGGACCCTCTGCTCCTCTAGATTGTAAGCTCCTGTGAGCCGGACCCTCTGCTCCTCTAGACTGTAAACTCCTGTGAGCCGGACCCTCTGCTCCTCTAGATTGTAAGCTCCTCTGAGCCGGACCCTCTGCTCCTCTAGATTGTAAACTCCTGTGAGCCGGGCCCTCTGCTCCTCTAGACTGTAAACTCCTGTGAGCCGGACCCTCTGCTCCTCTAGATTGTAAACTCCTGTGAGCCGGGCCCTCTGCTCCTCTAGACTGTAAACTCCTGTGAGCCGGACCCTCTGCTCCTCTAGATTGTAAGATCCTGTGAGCCGGATCCTCTGCTCCTCTAGATTGTAAGCTCCTGTGAGCCGGACCCGCTGCTCCTCTAGATTGTAAAATCCTGTGAGCCGGACCCTCTGTTCCTCCTAGATTGTAAGCTCCTGTGAGCCGGACCCTCTGCTCCTCTAGATTGTAAACTCCTGTGAGCCGGACCCTCTGCTCCTCTAGATTGTAAGCTCCTGTGAGCCGGACCCTCTGCTCCTCTAGACTTTAAACTCCTGTGAGCGGACCCTCTGCTCCTCTAGATTGTAAGCTCCCTGAGCCGGACCCTCTGCTCCTCTAGATTGTAAACTCCTGTGAGCCGGACCCTCTGCTCCTCTAGATTGTAAACTCCTGTGAGCCGGGCCCTCTGCTCCTCTAGACTGTAAACTCCTGTGAGCCGGACCCTCTGCTCCTCTAGATTGTAAACTCCTGTGAGCCGACCCTCTGCTCCTCTAGATTGTAAAATCCTGTGAGCCGGATCCTCTGCTCCTCTAGATTGTAAGCTCCTGTGAGCCGGACCCGCTGTGCTCCTCTAGATTGTAAAATCCTGTGAGCCGGACCCTCTGTTCCTCCTAGATGTAAGCTCCTGTGAGCCGGACCCTCTGCTCCTCTAGATTAAAAACTCCTGTGAGCCGACCCTCTGCTCCTCTAGATTGTAAGCTCCTGTGAGCCGGACCCTCTGCTCCTCTAAATTGTAAAACGGACCCTCTGCTCCTCTAGATTGTAAGCTCCTGTGAGCCGGAGCCTCTGCTCCTCTAGATTGTAAGCTCCTCTGAGCCGGCCCTCTGCTCCTCTAGATTGTAAACTCCTGTGAGCCGGACCCTCTGCTCCTCTAGATTGTAAGCTCCTGTGTGCCGACCCTCTGCTCCTCTAGATTGTAAAATCCTGTGAGCCGGACCCTCTGCTCCTCTAGATTGTAAACCGGACCCTCTGCTCCTCTGGATTGTAAAATCCTGTGAGCCGGACCCTCTGCTCCTCTAGATTGTAAACTCCTGTGAGCCGGACCCTCTGCTCCTCTAGATTGTAAGCTCCTGTGAGCCGGACCCTCTGCTCCTCTAGATTGTAAGCTCCTGTGAGCCGGACCCTCTGCTCCTCTAGATTGTAAACTCCTGTGAGCCGGACCCTCTGCTCCTCTTGTAAGCTCCTGTGTGCCGGAACCTCTGCTCCTCTAGATTGTAAACTCCTGTGAGCCGGACCCTCTGCTCCTCTAGATTGTAAGCTCCTGTGAGCCGGACCCTCTGCTCCTCTAGATTGTAAAATCCTGTGAGCCGACCCTCTGCTCCTCTAGATTGTAAGCCGGACCCTCTGCTCCTCTGGATTTGAAAATCCTGTGAGCCGGACCCTCTGCTCCTCTAGATTGTAAGCTCCTGTGAGCCAGACCCTCTGCTCCTCTAGATTGTAAGCTCCTGTGAGCCGGACCCTCTGCTCCTCTAGATTGTAAGCTCCTGTGAGCCGGACCCTCTGCTCCTCTAGATTGTAACTCCTGTGAGCCGGACCCTCTGCTCCTCTAGATTGTAAGCTCCTGTGTGCCGGACCCTCTGCTCCTCTAGATTGTAAGCTCCTGTGAGCCGGGCCCTCTGCTCTTCTAGATTGTAAACTCCTGTGAGCCGGACCCTCTGCTCTTCTAGATTGTAAACTCCTGTGAGCCGGACCCTCTGCTCCTCTAGATTGTAACCTCCTGTGAGCCGGACCCTCTGCTCTCTAGATTGTAAACTCCTGTGAGCCGGACCCTCTGCTCCTCTAGATTGTAAGCTCCTGTGAGCCGGACCTCTGCTCTCTAGATTGTAAGCTCCTGTGAGCCGGACCCTCTGCTCCTCTAGATTGTAAGCTCCTGTGAGCCGGACCCTCTGCTCCTCTAGATTGTAAACTCCTGTGAGCCGGACCCTCTGCTCCTCTAGATTGTAAGCTCCTGTGAGCCGGACCCTCTGCTCCTCTAGATTGTAACCTCCCGTGAGCCAGACCCTTTGCTCCTCTAGATTGTAAGCTCCTGTGAGCCGGACCCTCTGCTCCTCTAGATTGTAAGCTCCTGTGAGTCGGACCCTCTGCTCCTCTAGATTGTAAACTCCTGTGAGCCGGACCCTCTGCTCCTCTAGATTGTAAGCTACTGTGAGCCGGACCCTCTGCTCCTCTAGATTGTAAACTCCTGTGAGCCGGACCCTCTGCTCCTCTAGATTGTAAGCTCCTGTGAGCCGAACCCTCTGCTCCTCTAGATTGTAAACTCCTGTGAGCCGGACCCTCTGCTCCTCTAGATTGTAAAATCTTGTGAGCCGGACCCTCTGCTCCTCTAGATTGTAAACTCCTGTGAGCCGGGCCCTCTGCTCCTCTAGATTGTAAGCCGGACCCTCTGCTCCTCTAGATTGTAAACCGGACCCTCTGCTCCTCTAGATTGTAAGCTCCTGTGAGCCGGACCCTCTGCTCCTCTAGATTGTAAGCTCCTGTGAGCCGGACCCTCTGCTCCTCTAGATTGTAAGATCCTGTGAGCTGGACCCTCTGCTCCTCTAGATTGTAAACTCCTGTGAGCCGGATCCTCTGCTCTTCTAGATTGTAAACTCCTGTGAGCCGGATCCTCTGCTCCTCTAGATTGTAAGATCCTGTGAGCCGGATCCTCTGCTCCTCTAGATGTAAGCTCCTGTGAGCCGGACCCGCTGCTCCTCTAGATTGTAATCCTGTGAGCCGGACCCTCTGTTCCTCCTAGATGTAAGCTTCTGTGAGCCGGACCCTCTGCTCCTCTAGATTGTAAGCTCCTGTGAGCCGGGCCCTCTGCTCCTCTTGTAAGCTCCTGTGTGCCGGACCC